>JAESUZ010003850.1:0-566776 GCA_017311185.1 Proteles cristata cristata | reverse complement strand
AAAAAAAAAAAAAAAAGAATTGACTTGATCCTGGATTTGAGCCTGAGGGTGAAGGCAGAATGTTTCAGGCAATACCGGACAGTCAGGTCCTAGAAGTGATAACAGATTCATGTGGTTCAAAGTCACTAGGATAAGGAGCATGTTCCTTTGCTAGTTTTTCAGATGCGGTGCTAGTTTAAAAGGAAGGAAGGGAATCATACTATGAAAAGGGAAAAGGTTCCCTCCTGACCTGTTTATGTGATAGTTTTAGGAGGAGAGAGGTGCTAAAAGGAGAAAGAAATATTGCTAATAAAGAGGGGTTTGCAGTGCTTCTCAGTGGGGAGCATTTGGGGTCGGACAGCCTTTGTTATTTAGGACTGACCTTGGCATTGCCAGACACCTACTCACTAACTGCCACTGTTGCCCCCAGTTCTGGTGACTATGGAAAATTTCTCTTCTCCATTTCCCAAATGCCTTTGGGCTGGGGTCACAAATGGACTTCAGGCTGGTGGGGCCCAGGATGTGATTTTCTTGGCTCTAACATAGTTTCTAAAAAAACATTTGAATTTGGATGTCTTTTAGTCAGACATTCATTCACTCTCCAGTTTGTCACAGGCTGAGGACATTTGAGTCTGCTGTCCCTGGATAAACAAACTTCAAACTACAGACCATTAGGGAAATATGTCCCCAGACTGTCTGTTTTGCCAGGCTTTCATGAAACTCCCACTTGTTGAAGGACAAGGTCCCCATTCAAAATCTCAAAAGCAAACCAAAGCACACAGACCCAAATGCCATCAATGAAAGAAACCAAAGTTATAATTCAGTTTCTGTTCTATCTTATTTTCTTTTTCTAGAGTTACATGTAATCATGAGCCTCTTATTGGACATCTTTGGAAGCATAATATGTGGATATTCATGTGCAAGAATCATTCAGCTTATATTGACTGACCTCTTTAGCAATACACTAACTAGTGTCATTCTTTGCATTTCAATGGTGTATATGACCTTCTACATTGGTAAGGCAGAGACAAATACAAAGAAATGCTGTCCACAAAGCGAATTTTATGTACTTTTGTTTTTCATTGATCTTGAATCAGTTGCCTCTTCCTAACTGCTTCCTTCCCTGTTGTAGCCCCTCTGTGCATCTTGTTATGTTATTCTTCTGCTACTTCTAGCTCTTTTCTGGTCTCTCTTAACATCTCCTTAATTTCAACCCCATGTCCCTTCCCTTTGAATTCTTTCTTTATGTAATTACTCTCTTGCTCTTTTTTTAATGATAAAAAATGTTTATTATTTATTTTGACAGAGAGAGTGAGCGAGAGAGGTGCATAGAGAGAGAGGAGAGAGAGAGAGAATCCCAAGCAGGTTCTGCACTCACTGTCAGCACAGAGCCCAACAAAGGGCTCGAACCCACCAACCACCAGATCATGACCTGAGCCAAAATCAAGAGTCAGACACTTAACTGCCTGAGCCATCCAGGCACTCCTCTCTTGTTCTGTTTGAATTCCACCCTTTGACCTTACATTTAGTCACTGGCCATCCCCTGGAAGGGGAATCAGCACTGAGCTGATTCCTGCTCAGACCCTTAGCAGCCCATCTCTAAAATGAGAGCCAGGAGAGATGATCCAAAGGTCTTTTCAGCTCAGCTGTCTTTCATTCCATGGGCTCCAAACTGAGGGGACTGTAGGATGGCGGCCCTCACCAGAGGCTGGGAGACAGGAGAGTAGAGGGAGAAGTCAGGTAGGTATATGTTTATCTGGAAGAGAAGCAGGAGAGTGGAATAATCACAGGAGTCAAAGTGCCCAGCACTGGTAGACCTGTGCTGCAATAATCATTTGCTAGTTTAATCCAGTGAGATTGGCAATTCAAGTGTTTTACTGGCCTGATTGAGCTAACCAGTCCCCAAGACCCATAGCAACTGCATCAAGACCGTCAAATCCTGATTCTGCTCTCACCCTGCCTGGTGGGGCAACTTTCACTTGTGAAAGACCTCAGGTATCAAGAACTTAATTACTCTTGGCATCTCCAGTTACCTAAAAGTGCTGCTTTCTCTCTAGGTATATTGCCACCTAGGACTTGCTTATCTCCCTGAATAAGTAAAAATTCAGAAGGGTCATTTCCTTCAGATTTCTAATTTCTTTTTTTTTTTCTCCCTGTGAAACTTTTATGGATACCTTAAATATCTGGAGAAAAAAATTTAAAAATTAGTATTTCCATCTTCCACCAGATCACAAGTTCCTTGATGTGAAGGCTCTTTTTTGTCTTTTTATATATCATCTTTTCTGTGTTCTCCCAGCCAAGCCCAGTGCTTCCTATATGCCCGAAAGTAATTTAACACATGTTGGTTGAATAAACTGATACTAGTCCTTGAAGAGTTTTGGAGTTAGGCAGACTTGAATTCAACCCCCACCTTCACAATTTATTAGCTTGTTCACCTTGGAATATTACTTAACCTCTAAGCTTTAGTTCGTTTCCTCATCTATAAAAATAATGTAGAAACACCTATTTTCTAGGGGTACTGCCGGCACTAATGAGATAACCCACATTATGTGACTTGCTCGTGCTGAAAAGCTGGAGATAGCTCTTACCACTTGCAAGGGCTGATGGTACACATCTCTTTCACAAGTCTGTTCAGGTGACGTCATGTTGACATTAGTCATATTGCTAGTATTTACATCATGGAAATTGGCAGACACTGTCTATCAGGGACTTTTTAAACTTGTTTAAGTTCCAGAGAGCTGTTTGTAAACATTTACTGGCTCACCACTGGACTCAAGTTAAGGCAGCTAACAAACATTGGTTCCCTTCCACTTTCCATCTAAAAGATGGAGGTGCTTCTGGTCCATGCTTGGTAGGCCTGGACTGGATTGTCCCTTTCAGTCTCTGAAGAAACTACTGCTGAAGGAGCCTTGATGTTGGACCTCTAGCCTCCAGAATGGTGAGGCAATAAATTCATGCTGTTTAAGATAGTTTGTGGTACTCTTGCTATAGCAGTGGCAGGAAACAAAAACTTCTCCCTCCTCCATTGCACTTTCCTCTGCTTCAGGGATTAAAAAACCACTTTGGGCAGTGTTTTACTTTTCTATTTAATAATTTCCTGACAGCAAAAATCAGTGATAGACATAGTATCACAAGAAGTTCCATTGCCAGAAATTCCATTGCTAAACACAGATAAAATTCTAATTCACACATTCTCCAATGTTACATTTCTGTCACGTTATCTAATTTTCTTTGTTTCCCCCTTTACTAATGAGCACTCAGTCAACTGGCTTAAGTCCAGGAAGCATCTGATTGAGGTTAGAGTGTCACCCTCTTTGAGCACATACAGTAATTTCCATTTTTGTCTCTATTATATTCAGTGCATAAAATCTGGACCTTGAAAAATCACTTGTATGAAAACATCCATTCTTTTCCGAGAAACAAAACAAAGCAAAACAAAACAAATGGCCCAGACATTGCCTCACAAAAGACACATGCTTCTGGAACATTGTTGGTTGACAGGTTGGAAATATTCATATATCAGTCCATGGAAGAAAGTTTGAATTTAGGATACAAAAGGCACTTTAAGAGTCAGTGTATACTTCATGAAACATGGTAGGTTTTACAAAAGTATAAGCCAGAGGTATACCAAGAGAGGAGCTTAATCTAAGCCTGAGGAATATTATATCAAGTGATGTTATTCAGATTTTATGGGGAATGGAGATAACAAGAGCAGACTGAACATTTAGTTGATTTGGTTGTTTTAAAACTCTCTACAACCAATGCATCTCCTTCTTGCCGGTGCTGATACTCTCCAGTGTCTCTTTGCTATTGTCATTGGTCTAGATTATAGATGTCAAAGGCTTTCCATCATCACTTGAATATATTTTAGTTAGAAAACATCCAAGCTTGAATCCTGGTGCTTAAGGGGGAAAAATCCCTTTGATTCCTCTTTTAGGGGGAGCTTCACTTTTTCTAAACCAGAGAGAGGGTCTTGTCCATAACATCTATTCTCTGTGATGGTTTTTTTGCATTGAGTCAGAAAAACTATAACTACCGGGGTTCATGCTGATTAAAATTACTTCCTTTATTACATGGTCCATGACTTTTGCCCCCCTTCAGAACATTTAAAATACTATTGAATATAATAGCATTTGTAATTTTGTAAAAATGTCATCTCATTATAAAAGTAATGCATGTTTATTGTAGAGTTTTGGAAAAATTATGAAAAGTCAAAGAAGACAAAAATATCACCAATAAACCTGTTATAAATTAGACCATGGATACATTTTGGTATGTGTCCTCAGTCTTAAAAAAAATACATATAAGCACACATACATATATTAATGTATGCCTTCATACCATGTAATCCTAAATCACTGGGATTATATGAAATAAGATGACATCAGTTTTAAATAACATCATTCACTGGTTTCCTTATAGCAGATGTTGTCTCTACTGTCTATTACTGAGAAATATGAGCTTTAAAATCCAGTAATACCAGAGCACCTGGCTGCCTCAGTTGGTGAAGCATCCGACTCTTGGTTTTGGCTCAAGTCATGATCTCACAGTTCATGGGATTTAGCCCCTCGTGGGCTGTCAGCACAGAGCTTGCTTGGGATTCTCCCTCTCTCCCTCTCTGTGCCCCTCCCCTGCTCAGATTCTCTCTCTCCCACTCTCAAAATAAATAAATAAACATTTAAAAATAAAATAAAACAAAATCCAGTAATACTAATTATAGGGAAGAGGAACCAAGATTTTGAGAGACAGTTTCCCTTTTGTCACACTTCCGAGCACTACCGGTTTTACTGTCATTTGTTATTCATATTATATCAGCTAGATAAGAAGGTAAAAAGAAATCTAGGGGCACCTGGGTGGCTCAGTTGGTAGAGCATCTGACTTTGGCTCAGGTCATGATCTTATGGTTTGTGGGTTTGAGCCCTGCATCAGGCTCTGTGCTGACAACTCACAGCCTGGAGCCTGCTTCAGATTCTGTGTCTCCCTCTCTCTCTGCCCCTCCCCTGCTTGTTCTTTTTCTCTGTCTCTCTCAAAAATAAATAAATGTTAAAAATAATTTAAAAAAGAAATCTAAAGTGGACTGAAGTTATTAGGTAAACCAAAGGAATAATAAAATACTCTTCAAATAAACAGTATTAATTTACTAAGCAGTAAAGTGGATGTATAAAAACAGTGGAATAATAATAGTGACTATCATATATTTGTTGTTGTTATCTTTTATTTAAAAGGGTGTCAGGCACCCTCAGAGCAATAATGCCTATGAGGCATTATTCTTTTAAACCCATTTTATAGATGCAGGGATGCTAACAAAGAAAACAGAGGTCACATTCTCAGAGCAAATCAGGTCGGCCTTGCTCCAAAGTGCTTCGGATTTCTCTGTCTATTATTTATCAGGCATATTTGTTTACATATTATGTATGGCAGCTTCTGCACTACAATAGCTGAATTGAGTAGTTGCAACAGGGACTGTGTGGCCCACAGAAACTAAATATTTACTATATGATCCTTTACAGAAAAGTTTGCTGACCCCTGATCTACAGGATTAGCCCAATCCCTTGAAGCAACTTTCCAAAAAACACGACACTTCAGTTTCTCACCAATTCTTCTCAAGCTAAAGTGCCTCCGTGTGCAGATTTGAATGCAACTAATTTTATTCATTTTCTTCTCTCCAGTGGAATTTTTGGGAATGTCAGGAATGATTGCATTAGTCACTGTAGGACTGAATTTAGATTCCTTAAGCTTTAAACCAAAGATGGAGTTAACAGTTACTAAGTAAGTCTCCTATTGTATACTTGGTATACATATATACTGGTATAGATATCACAGAAGTATAGTGCTTAAGTGGTCCTGCCTTCTTAGGCACATTTCATAGCATTTTTCTATCATTTTATTTTTAGTTTTATTATTACCAGTTATATTTGAAAGAACTTAAAGTACCAACAATTGTTGATGTCAATTGATATTCTTTTATGAATAACTTATCCATAGCTCAGAAGATAACTCTTTGATAAAAATTTACTTTGGATTGTGGAAAGTTTAAAATATACTTTGTTCCTCTGTTTCCCCCATAAAGTACATGAAAGACAGTGTCCTACTATGGGAAGAGCTGGGAAAGAAAAGTAGCAGAAAGATACAACACTTGCAAAACTCTTCCTTGCCTTTTACATTTGGTAATGCAAGGTGTCACATGAATATCTCTGGACAAAGGGAAAAGCCATTTGCTGTCTTCTCAGATAAATGAATTAGTCTCTCTCTGAGAGACTGTGCTAAATTACAGGATTGTTTTAGAGTTATTACATACCAAGTCATAGCCTAGTGTGGATAGAATGAAAGCAAATGTTTAAAATAAGAAAAATAAGCCATAATTCTGAGTTTTCCCATGAAGATTATTTATTTTAATTTAAAATTTTTAATGTTTACTTTTGAGAGAGAGAGAGAAAGAGAGAGCATGAGCAGGGGAGTGGCAGAGAGAGAGGGAGACAGAATCTGAAGCAGGCTCCAGGCTCTGGGCTGTCAGCACAGAGCCTGATGTGGGACTCAAAATGCACAAACCTGTGAGATCATGACCTGAGCCAAAGTCAGACAGTTAACTGACTGAGCAACCCAGCGTCTCCAGATTATTCTTCTTTTTCTTTTTTTAAACATAGAGGACTATCTATTGTTCCAAAATTATGGCCTGTCTACTTTTTTGTGTTTAAAATGTTCCTTTTATGAAATCCCAGTGATAGAAGATGGTACTTTTTTTTAAGAAAAATAACTTCATTTGGCAAAAAAAAAAAAAAAAAAATGGCATCTATAACTCTTCTAATTTTATGTCGATGTGAATGACACTTCACTGGTTTTTAGAATCCAGAAGCTTAGGAATCAATAATTCACAGAACATATACTTTTTGTCTGAATTTGGACATTTTCCTGAACTCAGTCATGCTGTGTCAGTGTCATTATAAATCACTCATTATTATTCATTTAATTGTTTATTCTTGAACCTTTCTTAATGTTTACTGTGACCTGTAATGTTTACTGTATCTTCGGTTTGAGGATTTGTAAGTAAGTCTTTTCTCAAGAGGCACTTGTTGTTAAGTGGTGGGCATGTTGCTGTAAGAAGCTTATACGTGTGCAGAATTTTATATATTTATTGGGATTCTAATATGTTATGGAGACACTTGAAAAAGTATTCTCCTCAGTTATTGCATCATTTCTGAATTTCAGAAAACTAAGCTTTGGGGTTAGAGGTCTCCCACATACCCTTCTTTTCTCTGAGCTCTGAATCTAATGAATCAAGAGCTGGGAGTCAGATAGAGTGTCCAACCATCTGCCTACTCGGGGAAATGCAGTGTCAGAGGACATGGCTTCCATCTGCAGCCGAAATGAGGCTTCCTAATGCTTCTTTCCAAGTATAGATCTTGAGACCCACCTCTAGGGAGACTGGTTTGTGGAACAGACACACTTGCCTAGTTTGCCAGATTAGAAAGTCCCAATGGAGGAAGGCCCAAGAGCAAGTGGAACTTGAGATCTGCCTGTAGAGGTCAGACCTGGCTTGGGTGCAGACATGTTACTGCATGGAACCAGAACAGCCCTGTGCCTTAACCGCTGTGTTCTGGTCTACTCAGTAAGATTCTTTGGGAGGGGGGCTAGATGTGTGGCTATTTGGAAAGCAATATGGGTGATTCTAAGTCACTTGTCTGCTTCTGAATGATGGTGATATAGAGGATTGATTGGCACTGTAGGAATTCAAAGGAGGACCACTTCCAAAGAGAGTGCTTAGGATGAGGAACATGGGATTAGAGTTAACCTTACAAGATTTTTAGGAATTCAGTGGATGAGAAAGCAGACAGGAGAGACTTTCAAGGTAAGAGACTTTCAGGAAAATCATGAATGGAGAAATCCTGCAGAGGGCACTGAGGTGATCCAGTCAGCTATCAAAAAGTCAAGGTTAACAAGGTGGTCCTGGGGTTAGCTGTGGCAGCCCCAACAGTCTGATATGATGCTGGCTAATCTCAGGAAAACTGCCACATCACCAACAGAGCGGGTGGAGATCTGTAATTTTCTCCCTTGCTCTTACAATTCTCCTATGAGAGGCAGTCCATGGGCATTTAGTGTGACGAGGGAATTGGAGAATATGGAGCTCGGGTATTTTAATTCCAACAATATACTCTTAAATATTGACTGTAACAATGATGGAGGGAAGGACCTCTGCCAAGACAAGAATGATAGACGTGTGATACATGCTTTTATGTGAAAAGATGACTATCTAAAAAACACATGGCTTAAAATGTGATTGATTTTCCATTTATCCTAGATTCCTAATAATGTTTTCAACTGTATACCAACATTTAATATATACTTTCTTTGGCATTGTAATTGGATGTGGAAAAAACAAGTTGTGGGGATTTCACACTATCGTTTTCATGTTCATCTTATTTGCAACAGTGAATTTTGTAAGGTAAGAATTATATTTTAAAGTTTTCTTATTGGACTTAGGTTCTTAAGCCCAGAATCAGAATTGGGAGGCAGCAGGTGAGGGCAACAAGAGCTCTCTGGATGTGGAGTCAGAGTCAGAAAAGCTGTGTTGTTGTCAAGGTCTTGACAATAGCTTGCTATGCAGTTAGGGGAAGTCTGTTTACTCTTCCGAGTTTCATCTGAAAAAAGAGAAGGGGCAAGAACAGTGGCATCATCACAACTCAGGAATTTGATAGACATGCAAATTCATGGGTCATCTCAATGCACTGAATTGCATCTCTGGAGATGAGATCCAGGAAGCCGTTTCAACATTTTTGTTAATGGTGGAGCAACACTGGACCTGATTAATGACTCCTAACATTTTTGTTGACTTTCATCCTCATTTATTATCATTTATAGCTACGATAAAGCCATTTATTAAGCCCTTACCATGTACATTATGCCATTAATACTCATAGAACCCTATGAAGTAGGTGTTACTGTGTCATTTCACAGATGAAGCCCAGGGAGGTTAAAAGCTTGCCTAGAGTTACCCAACTTGAAGGGCAGAATTGGGGTTTAAACTCAATCCCCATGAGCACGTTTTCTCTCAAATGCCATTTGCCACTTGTCTTGGCGGTTGTGTCTTCAATAAGAATTCATGACAGTGTCTCTGAACACATTGTCATTTCCACTTAGGCTAGGCCTGGCCAATGAGCTTACTTTATAAGATGTTCTCAAGGGACCTTGCTTTTGCTGACTCTCAGGTCACCGCATGCCACTCTCACACAGAAGGATGTGTATGCAATTTATGTTTCTTTCTCATGCCACTCTCACACAGAAGGATATGTATGCAATTTATGTTTCTAACTTGGAGGCTCATGTGCAAGTTGAGTCTGGTCATAGAACATGAAGAAAGATAACTGGTTTTTTGTACATTGTTCGACTCAGCTACACATATGGCATCTCATTTCATTTCATAACAACACTAGGAAATGAGAATTTTATAGAAGAAGAAACTGGCCAACAAAGGCCAAGTACCTTGCCCAAAGTCAAATGGCTATAGTACCAGAGATCTTGTGGGAACTTATGGTTCCGCCTCCCTAGAGGAGGGGCTTTAATGGAAGGAGTCAACCCAAGGGGCCCTCAAAGTATGGGTGGGCTTTCCAGAAGAGACTCGTTGAGAAAAACATTTTAGAGAATGTGCCAAACTAAGGCCTGGACATAATTATTGTTAACAAGTATTGAGCTGACCACATTCAAAACATCATTCTATGAATGAATGCCCCATGTAAGCCCTATGAATGTTGCCCCATGTAATTGAATCTTCAGAATAATCCTCTGAGGCAAATACAATTATTATTATTTATTGTCTCTACTTTACAAGTGACAAAATTGAGGCTTAGAGAGGTTAAAGACCTTGTTTAATTTTACATGGTTAGAGAAAGAAGCCTAAATTTTAACCCTGATAGATCAACTCCAGAGCCCTTACGACACTGCTTTTCTGGTTTTGGTTATCAGGCAATGGAATGAGTTGTTCCATTTTGGCAGGACTAGAGGGTATTTCAGAGAAAAATCATTTAGTAGGGCTGAAAAGTTTGGTTAAGAATTGCTTTGCAAAAGGTTTAAATGCAAGGTAGAGGAGTTAGCCCAAATTCATTACGTACATTATAGATGTTAATTGCAGATTTTCTGTTTCTCAGTGATAGGCATCCTCTAAACTGTCTTATGAAATTCCCCTCTGAGTAACTGATACACAATATATTTTTTGAGTCTAAGAACATGTCACTTTTATTTCTGCTGAAATCTCATTTGAGGGATAGTACTGTTATTCTTTTGGTGCAGATCTCCTAAAGACAGATTCTAAATTTTTGGTACAGAGTCTTGTAGAAAAATGATCTGTAGACACTTATGGTAAGCATAGCATAAGAATAGAGTTGTTGGATCACAATGTTAATAGTCGGTCAACTATTGTTATTCAACTATTCTGAAAAAAAAAGAAAAAGAAAAATGATATGTAGAGAAATAGGCACAGATTGAAATTATTTATGTGGTGTTTATGATTCTCATGGAAGCTCAAGAGAAATTTGATTAAGCTAAGTTTATTAATTTGCCTACAATAATTTTACTTTTTGGCCATCATCTGCGCATCCTCTTGGCCTCATTTCTAATCTAGTCATGGTCTTCCAAGGAATAGATGAACTTGTCAATGTTATTTGAAGAAACTTCTCTCAGAAATATACTACCCAAATCCAAAAAAGTGCCCAAGTATTAATGATAGTTTCTTATATTTATATAAAATTTCTAGCACTGTTTTTTGAGATTTGAGTATCTTATGCAAAATTTAGACAGTAGATTTGTTTCTTCCCAGAAAAGTTGAATGACATCAATAAACTGAATTATTTTCTCTTTCCTGAAAAAAATTTCTATGAAATTTAGTTTTTAGTAGTGTCCACCACAAATAACATTAATACATAAGATGTGATTTAAAAATTTTTTTTTCTCCACAGGTTACTTACTATTGTGTTAGTGAGCCCTCTTCTGATGCAAGCAAATTATGACTATAACTGGAGATGGGGAATTGTTATAGCATGGTCTGGAATTAAAGGAGTTTTTAGTTTACTCTTGGCACCTGACATTCATAATCTGGCTAGTCAAAAAATGGAATCACCACAAACGGTAGGAAATATCATCTCATAATTATTTATATTTATTCATTTTGTTTATTTTGTAGCACTTGTCACAGTACCCAATAATAAAGTTAACCATTAAAATTTTTTTTTAATTTAAATTCCAGTTAGTTAACAAACTATGTAATATTAGTTTCAGATCTACAATTTCATGATTCAGTACTTCCATACAATTCCTGGGGCTCATCGCAAGTGCTCTCCTTAATCCTCATCACCTGTTTCACCTATTCCCCCAACCCCTTTTTGGTAACATCAGTTGTTCTCTATAGGTAAGAGTCTGTTTCTTGGTTTTCCTTGCTGTCTCTCCTTTTCTCCATGCTTGTTTTTTTTTTTTTCTTAAATTCCACATACAAGTATACTCATATAGTATTTGTCTTTCTCTGACTGTCTTATTTTGTTTAAGATAATACTCTCTAGCTCCATCCACATCCTTGCAAAAGGCAAGATTTCTTTTTTTTTAATGGATGAATAATATTGTATTGTATATATATATATATGTGTGTATATATATATACCACATTTTCTTTATCCATTCATCAGTCAGTGGATATTTGGGCAATTTCCGTAGTTTGACTAATGTACATAATGCTGCTAAAAATATCAGGGTACATATATACTTTGAATTAGTATTTTTGTATTCTTTGGGTAAATATCCAGTAGTACAATTGTTGGATCATAGGGTAGTTCTATTTTTAATATTTTGAGGAACCTGTATATATTCCCACCAAGAATGCAAGAGGGTTCCCTTTTCTCCACAGCCTCTCCAACACCTATTGTTTCTTGTGTTGTTGATTTTAGCCATTCTGACAGGTGTGAGGTGATATCTAATTGTAGTTCTGATTTGTATTTCCCTGATGATGAGTGGTGTTGAGCATCTTTTCATGTGTCTGATGGCCATCAGTAGGTCTTCTTTGGAAAAATGTCTATTCATGTCTTCTGCCCATTTGTTAATTGAATTATTTGTTTTTTAGGTGTTGCATTTTATAAGTTCTTATACATTTTGGATACTAACCCTTTATCAGATATATCATTTGCAAATATCATCTCTCATTTTATAGTTTGCCTGATTTTTTCCTTTACTGTGCAGAAGTTTTTTTTTTTGTTTGTTTTTGTTTTTTTATGAAGTCCCAATAGTTTATTTTTGCTTTTGTTTCCCTTGTGTTAGGAGACACATCTAGAAAGAAGTTCCCAAGCCTGATGTCAAAGAGTTTACTCCCTGTGTTCTCTCTAGGATTTTATCATTTTCATCATTTCTCACATTTAGGTATTTAACTCATTTTGAATTTATGTTTGTGTATGGAGTAAGAAAGTGGTCCAGTTTCATTCTTTTGCATGTTGCTGTCCAGTTTTCCCAACATCATTTGTTGAAGAGACTGTCTTTTTCCCATTGAATATTCTTTCCTGCCTTGTCAAAGATTAATTGATCATACAGTTGTGGGTTCACGTCTGGGTTTTCTATTCTATTCCATTGATCTATGTATCTATTTTTCTGCCAGTACCACAGTGTTTGCTCACTACAGCTTTGTAATATAACTTGAAATCTGAATCGTGATGCCTACAGCTTTGCTTTTCTTTTTCAGTGCTGCTTTGGCTATTAAGGGTCTTTTGTGGTTCCATAAAAATTTAAGAATTACTTGTTCTAGCTCTGTGGAAAAATGCTGGTGGTATTTTGCTAGGGATCACATTAAATGTGTAGATGGCTTTAGGTAGTATAGATGTTTTAACAGTATTGGTTCTTATGATTTATAAACATGGATTTTATATCCATTTCTTTGTGTCCTTTTCAATTTCTTACATCAGTGTTTTATGGTTTTCAGGGTACAGGTCTTTCACCTCTTTGGCTAGTTTTATTCATGGGTACCTTATGGTTTTTGGTTCAATTATAAATGGGATCGATTCCTTAATTTGTCTTTCTGCTGCTTCATTATTGGTGAATAGAAATGCAACAGATTTATGTACATTGATTTTTTTTAGCCTGCATTTTTACTGAATTCATGTATCGGTTCTAGCAATATTTTTGGTGTAGCCTTTTGGGTTTTCTATATAGAGTATTATGTCATCTGCAAATAGTGAAAGTTTGACTTCTTCCTTGACGATTTGGATGCCTTTTATTTTTTTATGTTTGATTGCTGTGGGCAGGACTTCCAGTACTATGTTAAGTAACAGTGCTCCATCCCAAAGGTTTTGCACCATTGTGTTTCATTTTCATTTGAAATGAAATTGTATTTTTAAAATGTATTCTTTTGGAGCACCTGGGTGGCTTAGTCGGTTAAGCGTCCAACTTTCGCTTAGGTCATGATCTCACGGTTCGTGGGTTCGAGCCCCGCGTCGGGCTCTGTGCTGACTGTCAGCTCAGAGCCTGGAGCCTGTTTCAGTCTGTGACTCCCTCTCTCTCTGACTCTCCCCTGCTCACGCTGTCTCTCTCTCTCACTCTCTTCTAGAAATAAATAAAAATATTTTAAAAAAATAAAAAAATAAAATGTATTCTTTTATTTCCTGGATAACTCATTCATTGCTTAGTTACATGTTGTTTAACCTTTATGTATTTATGTTCTTTCCATTTTTTTCTAGTGGTTGACTTCAAGTTTCATAGCATTGTGGTCAGAGAATATGCATGGTATGATCTCAATCTTTTTGTACTTGTTAGGCCTGATTTGTCACCTGGTATGTGAGCTATTCTGGAAAATGTCTCATATGCACTTGAAAAGAATATGTATTTTGCTGCTTTAGGAAGGAATGTACCTGTTAAGTCCATCTGGTCCAGTGTATCATCCAAAACCCTTGTTTCCTTGTTGATTTTCTATTTAGATGATCTGTAATGGGGTTGTTAAAGTTCCCTACTATTATTGCATTATTATCAATTAGTTACTTTATATTTATTATTATTTTATGTATTTGAGTGCTTTCATTTTGAGTACATAAATATGTACAATTGTCTTCTTGTTGAATTGTCCCCTTTATTATGATATAGTGCCCTTTTCATCTCTTGTTACAGTCTTCATTTTAAAGTTTAGTTTTTCCAATATAAATATTGCTACTCTGGCTTTCTTTTGACACCCATTTGCATGATAAATGTTTCTCCATCCCCTCACTTTCAATCTGCAGGTGTTCTTTAGGTCTAAAATGAGTCTTTTATAGGCAGTATATAGATGGATCTTGTCTTTTTCATTCATTCTGACACACTGTGTTTGTTTGTTTTTTAATGTTTATTTATTTTGAAAGAGACAGAGAGCATGAGTAGGGGAGAGGCAGTGAGAGAGGGAGAGAGAGATTCCAAGCAGGTTCCATGCCCAGCTTACAGAGTCTGATGTGGGGTTCAAATTCATGACTGCAAGATCATGTCCTGAGCCACAACCAAGAGTCTGATGCTTAACTGACTGAGTCACCCAGACACTATTGTGTCTTTTGATTGGAGCATTTACTCCATTTATATTCAGAGTAATTATTGATAGATATGTATTTAGTGCCATTTTATTACTTGTTTTGTCATTGTTTCTGGAGATTTTCTCTGATCCTTTCTTGTCTTTGTCACTTTGGGTCTTTCCTTTTGACTCAAAGAATCCCCTTTAATGTTTCTTGCAGGGCTGGTCATGAACCCTTTAGTTTTTGTTTGTCTAGGAAACTCTTTATCTGTTTTTCTATTCTGAATGATAGCTTTCCTGCATAGAGTATTCTTGGCTAAAGATTTTTCCCATTCAGTGCTTGAGTTTATGATGTAACTCCCTTCTGGCCTGTCATGTGTCTGTTGAGAAATCTGTAGCTAGCTTTATGGGTCTTTCCTTGTAAGTTAAGGACTTCTTTTGTCTTTATCAATATAGTTTACAAATTTAATTGCAATGTAACTTGATGTCCTGCTTTTGTTGATTTTGATGAGTTTTCTGTGCCTACTGGGTCTGGATGTTTGTTTCCTTCCCCAGATTAGGGAAGTTTTCAGGTATTATTTTCTGTCCCCCTTTCTCCCTTCTTCTTCTGGGACTCCTATAATATGACTGTTATTACATTTGATGGAGTCACTGAGTTCCCTAAGTCTATTTTCACGTTCCATAAATTTTTCTCTCTTCTGTTCAGCTTCCTTATTTCCCATTATTTTGTCTTCTTTATCACTTATTCATTTCTCTGCTTCTTCCAGCTTTGTGTTCATTGCATCAAGCCTGTTTCCAATCTCAGTTATTATGTTTTTCATTTCTGACAGTTTCTTTTTTAACTCTTTTATCTCTGTGGTAAGGGTCTCCCTGAAGTCTTCCATTCTTTTCTCAAGCCCCCTTGAGTATTGTGATTATTGCTTTAAATTTTCAATCAGGCATGTTACTTATATCTGTTTTAAGTTTCTGCCTTCTCTGTGTTAGAAAAGCCAGTTTCTTGCTCCTGAGAGTAGTGGCTTTATGAAGAAGAAGTCATATAGTGTCCAGGGCCTGTTGCTTCAGGGAGTATCTCTGGTGTATGTTGCATGAGCTCTTCTGTTGTGTTTTGGCTGCTTGGTCCTTCAGGCCAGCTGTCTGCAGAGGCTCTCCTTGCCTGCAGTGGGCACTCTTTGGTCCTTGGTCAGAGTGTGGTGAGTTTTAACTAGATGTGCTCTGTTCTGCTTGTTAAGTAAGACCTGATACTACTTCCACTAGAACCGAAGCCCTGTAGAACTCTCTGATTAGGAGACATGGTGTGGGCAGGGCTTTCTGCTGGTCTTCTGGGGAAGGGGCTGACTAAGCTGGTACTGAGGCAAGCTTGATCAAGAAGGGCAGTCCTACCAGAATGCATAGGTGTGGGACTTGGTGTAAGCAGGTAGGCAGCCCTGTGGGTGCCTCTTTGCTTCCTCCAGGTGGCTCTGTGTTTAAGATGAGGGACAGGGAAGGGAAATGGCTCCAACCAGCTCCTTTGTCCTCAGAGAGGCATCTCCACGGTATCTGCCTCTCAGGGAAGTACTCTGAGAGGAGTGAATAATCTTCCCACTGCCTACTCCAAGCATTTTTCAGATCACTGTTTCCACATCATCTGCCCCGGTTAGTTTACCTGCCTTTTTTCTGGGAGTAGGGCAACACCCTCAGGGCTCTATCTCAGTCATTGATCTTTCAAAGTCCATTCTTCAAGCCCCACTCATTGTAAGAACTCACAAAAACTAGCCCTTCATGTTTTCCCACCCAATGACTTTGGGGAAGTGTTCTCCTGTGCATTCCCCCATGTGCTCCATTCTCTCTCTCTCCCTTTCCTTTCTCTATGATCAGGGCTCCCTCCTCTTCACAGCACTTGTGATACATTTCTCCCCCAAACCACATCTCCATACTTCCTACTTTCCTCGATATGGCTTCTTCTCTCCAGAGCTTTAGTTGTGGAGTTTGTTCTGTCAGTCTTCAGGTTGATTTCTGGAGTCTTACAATGATTTGATAGTTATCTAGTATGTTCATGGGATGAGACAAGCCTGGGGTCCTCCTTCTCCTCCACCATCTCCTCTCCCTTCTCCTAAAGTTAACCATTAAAACAATTTAAAAAAATGTTTTCTTTTATTTTTGGGACAGAGACAGAGCATCATTGGGAGAGGGGCAGAGAGAGAGGAGACACAGAATTTGAAGCAAGCTCCAGGCTCTGAGCTGTCAGCACAGAGCCCGATGTGAGGCCTGAACCCACGAACCATGAGGTCATGACCTGAGCTGAAGTTGGACACTTAACCAACTGAGCCACCCAGGCACCCCTAAAGTTAACCACTTTAAAAATTAGATTTGATGGGGAGCCTGGGTGGCTCAGTCAGTTAAACATCTGACTTCGGCTCAGGTCATGATTTCACCACTCCTGGGTTCAAGCCCTGCATCAGGCTCTGTGCTGACAGCTCAGAGCCTGGAGCCTGCTTTGGATTCTGTGTCCCCCTCTCTCTCTGCCCCACCCCCACTCGCACTCACTCTCTCTCTCTCTCTCTCAAAAACAAATATTTTTTTTTTGCCGCTTACCTGGTTTTCAACTTTTTTTTTAATTTTATTTTTTTTATTTATTTTTTTTACAAATAGTTTACTGTCGAATTAGTTTCCAAATAACACTCAGTGCTCATCCCCACAAGTGTCCTCCTCCATGCCCATCCCCACTACCCCCCACATCCATCAGTCCTCAGTTTTTGTCAGCATTCAAGAGTCTCTCATGGTTTGCCTCTCTCCCTTTCCCCCACCATTTCCGCCCTTCTTCTCCCCCTTGGTCCTCTGTTAAGTTCCTCCTAATCCTCCTATACGTGCACACATATGATATTTGTCCTTCTCTGCCTGACATATTTCGCTCAGCATAACACCCTCAAGGTCCATCCATGTTGCTACACATGGCCAGATTTCATTGTTTCTCATTGCCATGTAGTATTCCATGGTATAGATAAACCACATCTTCTTGATCCATTCATCTGTTGACGGACACTTAGGCTCTTTCCATGTTTTAGCTATTGTGGAGAGTGCTGCTATGAACATTGGGGTACATGTGCTCCTATGCCTCAGCATTTCTGTATCCCTTGGGTAAATTCCTAGCAGTGCTATTGCTGGGTCCTAGGGGAGTTCTATTGTTAGTTTCCTGAGGAACCTCCACACTGTTTTCCAGAGGGGCTGTACCAGTTTACATTCCCACCAACAGTGTAGGAGGGTGCCCGTTTCTCCACATCCTCGCCAGCATCTAGAGTTCTCTGATTTGCTCAAAAAATAAATATTTTTAAAAATTAAAAAAAATTAAAATTAGATTTGAAAAATGCATTCTTTTAAGAAGAAAGGAAATTTCAGAGGAAAGTTTATTTATGTTGATAGTATGAAAGGAACCAATAGTCAAGTAATGGTTTAAGGGTGTGGAAGTCAGATGAACTTGAGATTGAATCCTGCCCCCACCCCACCCCCTAGTCGCAGGCTTGGTGACCTTGGGCAAGTTCTCCAGATTTGTGGAACCTCAATTTCCAGTTGAGGATAGATTTCTGGACAATATGGTGGTGGTAGTATCTATGGTACTGAGACTCCAGGAAAGATCCAAAGACCCCAGTATATCTGCTGAGAGTATTAGGGCCCCTTGTTATTTGTAATAGTACTGTGTGAGTTAGCTGGAGAAGTTACTAGAAGTTGCTAGCAATCCCCAGGATACCCCCACCACCTCCCAGTCAGATGAATTCCAACCCTGCTTCTGGGAGGGAAATACACTTGAATAATGTGAATTAAGAATACCTGTCCACCTCCTAAGGAACTTGAATCTTCAGGTAAATATACGGAGTTTCTTGATATTGGCTAATTTCTAGCTCAGGATTTTCTCTTCTTTGTCATTTTTCTCCTGTTCCAGAAGTACAATATTTTAAAAATATCTTCTTTGAAGGATCAGTTATCGCCCTCCTCATCTTGCATGTAGAGAAATCAAAACAAATAAAATAGCATGTTAGGGAAAGAACTCAGGTGTTCTAACTCCCAGAAGTGCTTTTTCAAAATGGACTACTATATTCCTCACCATCTTTCCTGAGGATTTGTACTTTATATCTATGGCCATCATCTGGTAATTAATTTGGAGTTCAAACAAACCTGTAATTTTGCAGACCTTGGGTCCTTTCGTGCCCCAAAGGAAAAGTATCATCAGCAACATGAGCTCCTTCAATTTTCTTTTGTGCAAGGAATTAGGCTAAAACCAAGTCAACAAAATGCTAACTAGCATTTGAGTATTGCTTATAGTGTTTCTCAAATCCACTTGATGTTACATGAATCCCTTACGTGCCACCCCAGACCTATACAATCAGAATCAGTAGGGAAGAAACCTGGAAGTTGATATCTTTTAGAAGCACTTTCAGTGCTTAGTGTTATCAGTCAAGTTTGGGAAACACTCTCCAGAGGACATACTGTTGTTGACTCCATTTTCTAGTGAAGGACACTGAATCTCAGAGTGATTAAGTCAATGAACCCCAAATTACATGGCTAATTAAAATGGCAGAGCCAAGACCTGAAAATGTGGTTGTGTTTCGGCTCCTGTGAGGTGTCTCTCCAGACCCCATGACAGTTCCTGCTGGCCCCGAGCCTCCTGAGCAGCCATAGTAAATGCTGGTGGCAGACACACTTTCCCATCCTCACTGTGGTCACTATTGCCTGCTATTGCTGGAGTTTCTCACCAACCCTGCAGGCTCCATAGTGGTACCTGTGATGCCTACCATCCTCCTGGCTTTGCATGGCTGCTGCTGAAAGCAGCAACAGTGGAGACTCTTTGATCAGTGTTCTTATCCCTCCCAGAAATTACAAAATGTTTTCTCATTCACATTGAAAACTAATTTCTGCTCCAGTGTATTATATTCAAGCAGTGTCCACAAAACAACCCTTCCACCTTAATTTCTATTATCTATCCAAATTATCTATCCAAAGCAGGATTTAAAATATTATATTCAAGCAGTGTCCACAAAACAACCCTTCCTCTTTAATTTCTATTATCTATCCAAATTATCTATCCAAAGCAGGATTTAAAAATGTGGATTAAGATAGAATTTTGCTGGTGGTTAAATTCAAAGGGAACAATGATTCCCTCTGGAGAACTTTTTCTTCCTTCCTTCCTTCCTTTCTTCCTTCCTTCCTTTCTTTCTTTCTTTCTTTCTTTCTTTCTTTCTTTCTTTCTTCTTCTTTCTTTCTTTCTTCCTTCCTTCCTTCCTTCCTTCCTTCCTTCCTTCCTTTCTCTCTCTCTCTCTCTCTCTCTCTAACTACTTATGTATTTTGTTTTTTAGTTTATATTGTATGTACAGGTAATATCACTAATGACTATGGGAATAAATTCATACATGATGACTCGTTCAGCCAGGACATTAGGTAAGGTATATTTATCTTTCATTAATTAACTGGAGAGAATAATGCAAATAGATTATTGTTGAGAATCATGGGGACCTTTCTTAAGGAGCTCAAGGAATTGATTATGAAATCATTCATTTCCATTCATTCATTATTTATAGATGCTGTATTAATTGGAATATTGGTTTAGCCAGAGTTACAGAAACCACATTCACAGTGGCTTAAACAAGATAGAGGACTTTCTTTCCTCTCCATCAAATTGTCTAAAAGACTGGGATGATTCTGCTTCCCAAGGTTGTCCAGAGATCAGCATCCTTCTATTTTGTTGTTCCTCCTCTCCCTGGAATGTTGCCCTTGTCTGCAGGGTAGAAGCTGACTCATAACCACTATATATTCAATCCAACCAACTAGAGAGAGAAAATGGGGAGATGGGTGAAAAGGGAAGGTAAGCAGCTTCCTTTCAAGGGAGCAATCCAGAAATTGTATATATCATCAGCACTCACATCCCATTGACCAGAATTTGGTCATGTGGTCACACATGGTTAAGAGAAGCTATAAAATATTGTCCCTACCTGGGATATTGTAGGGATAATGGTGGAGCTGTGGCTGGCCATGTGCTCAGCCAAGACTTGAGTTTCTATGGTAAAGGAAGAAGGGGAAATGGATATTGGGAGTCCTTTGGCTGGAACCAACATCTTCCAGCAATTCATCAAAATGACCAACACAAAGGAAAAGCAGAGAGGCACCCTCTCTATGTTCTCTAGGCCTTTTAGAAAATGGAGTTGTTCCTTTGCAAATCTACAAGAAAGGTGATGTTGTAGATATAAGGGAGTGGAAACTGTTCGAAAAGGAATGCCCCACAAGTGTTACCATCTAAAAACTGCAAGAGTCTACAATGTCACCCAGCATACTGTCGGCATTGTTATAAACAAACAAGTTAAGGGCAAGATTCTTGCCAAGAGAATTAATGTATGTATTGAACATACTAAGCACTTAAAGAGCCGAGATAGCTTCTTGAAGAGTGTATAAGAAAATGATTGGAAGAAGAAGAAATCCAGTTGGGTTCAACTGAAGAGCCAGCTTGTCCCACCCAAAGAAGCACACTTTCTGAGAACTAGTGGAAAGGAGCCTGAGCTGCTGGAACCCATTCCCTATGAATGCATGGCCTGATAAATGTAAAGAAAAAAAAAAAAAAAAAAGAAGGTTCTAAGGTTGCAAAAAAAAGAAAAGCAAGTGGATATTGGGGGATAATCAGCAGGCTCTGCTACATTTGCCTATTTCCAGAGGACATTTGAGGCCATTGATAATAAAGTGCGTAAATTTGATAAAATCACAAATAGACAGACACATAGTCAGTAGAGAAATCTAGGATAAGATGGTTGGTGGCAGTACAGTCAAGTAGGGAAGGAGAAGGCTGGATGGGGTTACACAAAGTCTTCAAATAGGGCCTTAGTATCACTTAGTATCCCATGGCCTGGTCCTCAGCTAAGTGAGTGCAAAGGATGATCCCTTCAGGGTATCTAAAATTGATCAGACTTACTGGAGATACACTGCACTCACAAGAGCATGTGGATCAAGCAGAAAATCAATTAACTCATTAATAAAGAGGATGATTTCTTTCTATGTCTGAAATAATTGTGATCATTATTCAGAGTAATCACCTCTAAATACCAATTTCCTTGATAAACAAAGCTAGTCATTGGAAGGTATCTTGGAAAGCTATGGAACTAATGAGCTTGGAACTAATGAGAGGTCAATGGAAGGACGATATTGAAGGAGAATTCTTCTAAACAGGGCAATAGCCTGGTGAATTTACCCTATTGTGCCCATGAGAGACATTACCTCTTAGCTTGTGTCTTTTTTTTTTTTTTTAAATGTTTTATTTATTTCTAGGAGAGAGACAGCATGAGTAGAGGAGGGTCAGAGAGAGAGGGAGTCACAGACTCTGAAACAGGCTCCAGGCTCTGAGCTGGCAGTCAGCACAGAGCCCGATGCAGGGCTCGAACCCACGAACCCTGAGATCATGACTTAAGCGAAAGTCGGACGCTTAACCCACTAAGCCACCCAGGCGCCCCTCTTAGCTTGTGTCTTAAGCACAGTCTTGCCATTCCTAAAACAGCGCCCCACCAGCACTATAGCAGAACTTCCTGTGCAGTCCCCCTCAAAGCCAAGGGCTCCAATGTGTGAACTGGGCTAGTAAATGGGGCAGATTTTTGGTAGCTCTTCTTTCCCCCTAGTTATGGATTTGTTCTTGTTCTCAGTGGAGATATATGCTTCGTCAGCAAAAGCCTATGATGGAGCATGACTGAGGTTAATTTGATCTTTGAAGGCTTTCTCACACCTCCCTTCTCGCCAATTTCTTTTGACTCTCAGGGATCCAGACCCCCTGCATTTTCTTTGCTTAGGATATCACATCTGGATTTCTCCCATACTTCTTTTCTTGTGATTCCTCCTACTCTGATACTCAAAGGCAAGATTAACAAGGGGTTTTACTGTCATGGTAATATTTTTTTCTCCTCTTTTTCTTCCCTTACAATTTAAAAATATTTATTTATTTTGAGAGAGAGAGAAAGATAGAGAGAGCACGAGCATACATGCATGCAAGTGGGGTAGGGTAGAGAGAAAGGGAGAGAGAGAATCTTAAGCAGGCTTCTGTCTCAGTGCAGAGCCCAATGCAGGGCTCGATCTCACAACCATGAGATCATGACCTGAGCTGAAATCAAGAGTCAGATTCTTAACCAACTTAAAGACCCTCCCAGGTGCCTCACAAAAATGTTTATTGTAGTAGTTAAGCTTCAGAATTTTCATTATAAAACAAAAGTATATGGTAAATACTTTCTCCTTGTAATATCTATGCTCATCCTTTCTAGAAGTACTGTGAGGCACACAGTTAACGCTTGACAGAATTGAGTTTTATCAGTAAGAGTTTCAAACCAACTACTTTTGTCTAGTCAAAGGCTTCAGCAGGTTCCCTCCTCACACTCTTAAACACATTTTAAACACAGATCATCTTAAACACACACAGAGAATTCATTCAAAAGTATTAGTGCCACCAAGTGGTCCACATATACTCACGTTTCCCCAGAGCAACCGGAAAGTAGTTGTTGCTCCATCAGAGGAATGTAATTAGGCAAATGAAAAAAAAAAAAAAGTCTTCCTGTATGGTCTCAGCCATACAGCTTTGAATCCAAAACTGACAACTTCTAACTTCAGCCTACGGACAAATGCATCTTTGCTCTGGGCCATAGTGAATCAAGAGGGATATGCCTCCAGACCTTTGGGATACCAGAAATTTCAAATACTGTCAGTACATACAGTGTCCCATAAAGAATGCAGTAAAGTTAACTAAACATTTAGGACTCATCTTAATTCTTTATGGAACATTTCATATGTGCTTATAAAAAAAGAACAGTTTTACTGAAATGGAATTCCAAGTGGGCAGGCAAAGCTCATTCATTAATTAAATGCTTCTTTTTGGTGAGTGGGCCTCATAGCTGTACCTTCAAATTCATACCTCAAGAAAATACTAATGGCTACAAGTTTTGAGACATGTGGATTTTCTGGCCAGGAAACGGCTGTATTAAATTTGAGGGATCTCTGTTGTAGTGACCTCTATATTTTAAATTTTTTAAATTTTATAAAAGAATCAGCTAGAGAACTTGTTAAAATGCAATTTCCAATCTGATTCTCTAGGTGTGGGTTGGAGCCTGGGAATTTGCACAGTTTAATAGGCAGCCTTCCCACCTGTAGAAGACACAAGTAGTTTTCTATACTTTGAGAAACACTGGTTGGGTGCCCTGAAGTAGCAAGTCACGTCTCTAGCTAAAGGGAATGAGAGGGAACGGATAGAGCATTTCTTAGCAATTGAGTCAAAGTGGAGTTATACAGCCAGGAGAAACAGAGAGTTGAGTAATTTTCTGGAAAATTTTGGACCAAATGTGGTCCTTGCTTTATTTAAGCACACTCTGGTTTGACTGTCCAGGTGATTGACCACGCCGGCAAGATTTCACTACATCTTGCAGGGTTTTGCCTCTTGGAGTCTTTGCTGTCTTATATTAAGATCCTTGCTTTTCTTCCTCACAGGTTTGTGTGCTATTTCCCTCCCAAGGCAAATGGCCATGCAAAATGCCATCAAGCACATTCAGGAGATAATACAGAACACAATAACACTATTTAAAACAGAAAAAATGTTGACAAATGTTAATTGGACCTTAGTAGAAGAGAAAACAAAGATTGAATACATCATTCCTGTGAGTTGATACCTGGCCAAAAAAAAAAAAAAAAAAAAAGTCCTCCTTTCTCTCCTTGGTCTTCCTCTCTTGATTTAGTTTATTATAAAAAAAAAAAAACTCGATTCTGCTAATAATATATCAGAAAACTGTGGAGAGGGGTATATATTTACTAGCTTTTATATCTGGGTGAAAAACTTCTTTGAATTCTCTCTAAAGAGAAGGTCTTGGTAATTTAGCTTTATTTGCCAATACGGGAGAACAGGTGTTTTTACACACTGACTGCCTGGCAAACTGTGTACGGCCTCTGCTAAAGCTGATGTTTCTGACCGCTTGAGGAGCTGAGCCATCTGTCCTCAATTACTATAAAAAGCAGAAAGCACAGGTTGCTTCAGAGAGCAGTCAAGCAAAGACAGGTTTGGGGGAGAATCTGACTTGTAAATCTCCCCGAATGCATAATTACTTTACCACAATTAAAAGTAGCATTTCTCATGGGGAGAGTATACCCTGTGATACATAGCCCTCCATTTTAGCAGTTCTGATTTGAGTTATCGGAATCTTTGCTGAGTGAAGTGCTTATTTTAGCTGCTTATTTTAGCTTATTTTTAACTTTATCTCTTTATGTTTTTAAACTTAGTCTGATACTGTTCAGTTCTCCCATGTTTCACATGATAACAAAAAGGAGGAATCCCCAACAGAAGAAGTTTTAATAGAAGAAGCCAGACTGCATGTGGCTATAATACAAATGGTTGGTACAGTTCACATAATCCACTTTTTGTTTATTTTAATTCTTGCAATTCTTTCAATTCTTACTTAGGGCTTCCAGGTGACTAGAAAAAAATATTTTTTCAGTTAAAAAATTTTTTTTAACATTTATTCATTTTTGAGAGATATAGACAGAGTGTGAGTGGGGGAGGGGCAGAGAGAGAGGGAGACACAGCATCCAAAGCAGGCTCCAGGCTCTGAGCTGTCAGCACAGAACCCGACACGGGGTTTGAACTTACAAACTGTGAGATCAGGACCTGAGCCGAAGTTGGATGCTTAACTGACAGCCACCCAGGTGCCCCTATTTTTTTCAGTTTTGATAGCATATTAGTTGTTAAAAATTTGTTTGATTTACGGAAGTTAAAAATAACAATAAATATCCTAGGCTCTAAGTTCAAGTCACAAATTTTGTTATTCTGTTCTATGTCTTGTAATTTTTGGCAGTTCGCTTTTGAGGGGATTTCAAATAATGTTTGGTGCTATTTACATACCTATTTAACTAAATACCTTCAAATATTTGAAACCGCTCTTATAAATTTAATGTACTTGAGTGTCTTTTATATAACGTTCTCTTAAGTGGTTATTTAACTCTTATAAATTTAGTAAATTAAAATATATCTAATGAGCCAAAAATTCTCTTAAAGTATTTAAGATTTAAGTTTTAAATTGTTTAATATAAAGAAGATTCTATTTTTAAATGTATGTATTATTATCGTATATATTATTTATATTAAAAATAAGGAAGACTACTAGGTAAAATCAACTTATCAACTTGCACATCTTAAATTGAGGTTATATTCTAATCGGACACATTTTATCTCTATTACAAACAAGGACACAAAAACATGCTCATATACTTATTAAGCCAAGCCTATCTTTATTTTAAAACTTATTATTATGAGGAACTTCTAACATATACAGAAGTAGATATAATACTGTAATGAATCCCTATGTACCCATGACCCAACCATACAAACCAACATGACCAACCTTGCCCCATCTACAACCTCATTCTCTACCCTACCTTTCGTATCATTTGGAAACAAATCCCAGATAGCATATTATTTTATCTGTATATATTTTGGTAAGTATCTCTAAATTTTAAAGTCTTTTAAAAAATATAGTAAAATATTAATATTGTACCTAGAAATTAATAATAACATCAAACATTGAGTCAATGGTCAAATTTTCAACTGTCTCATTAATCTGATCAATGAGTATTTTCACAGTTTATATTTTTAAATTGAATTCCAATACAGTTTCCGCATTGTAATTAATGGATAAGTCCTTTGAGTATCTTTTAATCTATAAATTCCTTCTTCTCTTATTTTTATCTGTTGAAGAACATACTTCTTTTTTAAAAAAAATTACTTCTGAGAGAGAGACAGCATGAGCAGGGGAGGGTCAGAGAGAGAGGGAGACACAGAATCCAAAGCAGTCTCCAGGCTCTGAGCTAGCTGTTAGCACAGAGCCCAACGTGGGGCTAGAACCCATGAACAGTGAGATCATGACCTGAGCTGAAGTCGGACACTTAACAGACTGAGCCACCCAGGCGCCCCAATACTTCTTAATACAAAAGTATTAATACTATATTTTCCTTCTTTTAAACATTTCTAAACTTAATTTAAAATATTTCCAGAGTTTGAAAGTTTCTTACCCAGAGCAGTAGAATATGGTCATAATTTTTTTATAGAGCCTCCTATGAAGAGGTGGTGCCTATATCCCTCCCCCAACTCCCCCACCTCATTGAATTTGGGCATTCTTGTGACCTGTTTTGACCAATGTGTTAGAAGTGACTGTGGGAATGTTCTGGAGCCTAGGCTTTGAGAAGATTTACAGCTTCCACTTTCTACTTTGAATACCACCCTGAGATTATCATGTGAGCTGAAGAATAAGAGGCTACATAAAAGTAAACTGAGGCATACAGCCAGAGTTAGTACCCTATTACCAGACTTGTAAATAAATGTTAATTTAAAAGAGTTGGGGCCATAGACTCAACCTCTCAATGGCAGGAGATGCAAAGAATTGTGACCATATTTTTATGTGTTTTTTCTTGGATGTTTCCCCCCATCCAGTTTTATTGAGTAATAATTGACATACATTGCTGTATAAGTTTAATGCATAGAGTTGTGATGGTTTGATTTACATATATTCTGAAAAGATTATCACAATAGGTTTAGCTAACATCCATCTTCTCATATAATTATAAGAAAAAGAAAAAGAGAAGAAAAGGAAAAAATTTTTTAGGGTATAACCATATTTAATGTACCACAATGTGCTCACTGGCCACAAATATTTATATACCTCCTACAAACAAAATGCACTCATTCTTTTCTAAGACCCACCCCCCTGCACCCTCCACACCAAGCTTCATCTTATTATGGTAATAGACTGTGTCTCATGATCTGCATTTGCTCTAGGAACGATTCCTCTTGATCTGGAGACCTAGGAACTAAGAAACACATTATTTGTCCCCTCCCACTCCCCACCACTTAGTGCTGATCAACAGACACTTCTGATCAAGAAGGGGAAGAACAGGAAGTACTGATTAATCACTGGTCCATGGAAATTCTGAAATCCCACTGGGCATATGAACCAGTGGGATTCATCCTTTACATTTCCATAGGAAATAATCTATGTTTGTAGCTGACTGGCCTTCTCAGCCTGATTTCTGTCAGTAGAAACTTGGGAGGCTTCTATTCGTTTGGAATAGTTTCTGTCTCTTTTATCCAACCTGGTACAATCTCCTTAAAAACTTGTGTATTTTCGATCAATCTGATTGTAGTCCACTCCACTTTGCAATTCCTTTTCAGATAGTCCATATATCATAAGAGTCAGAGAAAGCCTTTAGTCTGCTTGACAGGATAGACTGAGAACCAGCTTTAGTCTTTCAGTGGTCTTAACAAAAGAGTCTTTAGGCACACCCTTGATTTGATCTTGAACTTGAGGCTACATTTTACTGTCAGCACACTAGATTTGATCTTTATTTTAGATCTTTTGCCAGCTCTAGAGACTGCAGATGAGTAACAAGTTTAGTTTTCAACCTGGTAAATCAGGGAGTCTTTTTGTTAATTTCTTCTCTTTGGTTTCTCTTGCTCTTCCCATACTTTATCATAAGTAGCTTTAAAAGTTGATAGTTTTAGGGGTGCCTAAGTGTCTCAGTGTGTTGAATGTCTGACTCTTGATTTTGGCTCAGGTCATGATCCCAGTGTTGTGGGATCGAGCCCTGCATCAGGCTCTGCACTGAGTGTCCAGCCAGCTAAAGATTCTTTCTCTCTTCCTCGGTCTCTCTCCTCCACTCACTCTTTCTCTCTCTCTCAAATAATAAAAAAAATTTAAAAATTTAAAAAGTTGACAGTTTTAATATTTCTAGAATATTAGAAACCTAGAAATATTCTTAGCAGCCAGATTCATAAGTTAATTGAGCACATTTTCCACCTTCTAAGTGGCCTCAGGTGACAGTATAGCCAATTGTAGTGACTCTTTATAGCACAGCTACCTCCCTCCCACCTCCAATACCAGTTTTTGCACTTGTCTGTCACTCTACTCACCCCTAAGTCCCAAAGCTAATGTCACATGTTTTAGCCCTTTGTTATGGAGGCTTTGAATAATTGGTACTGATTTCTGTTTTGGCTAGCCTTTGAGGTATATCAAAACACCCCCAAATTTACTGGCTTAAAACAATGATTTATTATTTCTCACAGTTCTCTGGATTGGAAGTCTGGATGATTCTGTCATTGGTCTTGGCTGGGAACACTCATGTGTCTGTGGTAATCTCATAGTTCAGTGGGGTTGTGAATGGTCTCATCACAGATTTAGCAGTTGATGCTCGTTTTCTTTCAGAGCACTTTGGGTGTCTTCCATATGGCCTTCTATCTTGCAGTAGAGTGGACTGGGCTTCTTCACCAGCATGGTAGTTTCTGGGTCCCAACAAGGTGAGAGAAGAAGCAGCAAGGTCTCTAAGTCCCATGTTCTGGAATTTGAATAACATCATTTTTACTCCCATTCTGTTAGTTAGAGCAAATCACAAAGCTAGCCAGAGTCAATGAGTGAAGAAGTGGACTCCATCTCTTAGGAGAAGCAGTAGTGTCAGTTGCAAAGGGGCGTGGACACAGGAAGCCATGGATACATTGGGGCTGTTGTTATAATGACCTACCACATTTACTTGTTTAAGCCAACAATCCCATGTAGTAGCCCACTCCATGTTGTCTTTTAATGGCTTTCCTGAGAATGCCCTCTAGTGGCATTCCTCCCTGTTTTTGATTTTCCTTTTTGGTCTCTTTCATGAACTCCTCTCTTTCTTTTCATCTCTTTAATGTTTTCCTCAGAACAACTCTGTCCATCATTCTTACCTTATAATCTCTCCTTCTTTGTTCTTAGTTATTCTCATAGCTTTAATACTATCCAAGGATGCTCCTCAAATCTATATTCTTCTTTCCAAAACTCTCACTACCATCTCTTTAGACTCCTAAATTCACCTGTGGCTAGACATTTCTTAGACATATCGCTGGCACCTAAGTCCACATTGAACTCATCTCAAACTGGGTCTTATATTCCTAGTCTCAGTGAATGGGCTCATTACCTGATGTGATCACTCAGGTCAGTCCTCTTTCTCTCTGTCTTTCCAAGCTCTATCAATCTTACCTTCTAAATATCTGTCAACTATGCCTCTTTCCATTCTTGTGTTTATTAATTTAGGAAATTATAACTTATTGCCTGAATAATGAGCTTCAACTGGTCTCTCTGCCCCCAATATTTCCACGGCCAAATCATAGTGACTTATCTAAAAGACAAACAGGACTATACCACCTTCCTGCTTAAACCCTGCAATGGTTCCTCAGGTCCTACAGCATTTTCCTAAGTGAGTTCCAAAAACCATTTGCTTTGCTCCACAGAATGCTAACAGGAACTGCATATAAAAAAAAGTTTCCATCCTCAAATTTGTTTGGGAAATTTCTCCAGGATAGATCATATGTTGGGTCACAAAGCAAGGCTTACCAAATCTAAGAAGATTGAAATTATATCAAGTATCTTTTCTTTATATCATTATAAAGATGATATAAAACTAGAACTAAATGGTATAAAATATCATAAATGGCATAAAACTAGAAATCAATAACAGGAAGAAAATGGAAAACTTCACAAAAACATGGAAATTAGACCACACACTCCTAAAAAAAAACAGTGGGATCAAAGAAGAAATCAAAAGGGAAATCAGAAAATATCTTGAGACAAATGAAGATGAAAACACAATATATCAAAACTTATAGGGTACAGCAAAAGCAGTTTTAAGAGGGAAATTTATAGTGATAAATGCCTACATTAAGAAAAAAGAAAGATCTCAAATAACCTAACTTTACACATCAAGAAATTAGGAAAAACAAGAATTTGTTCTTGGGCCCACTTTAATAAAGTTAGTAGAAGGAACTTAAGCAGAAATAAATGAAATGGAGACTAGAAAGACAATAGAAAAATCAATGAAACTAAGAGGGTTTTTTTTTTTTTAAGATAAGCAACCTCACTGTACTTTTGATTTTAGCTATTCATAACTCCCATATATCCCAGCAACCTCACTCTGGGTATATGTCAGAAGGAAATGATAATAGGATCTCAAAGAGCTCTCTGGACTCCCATGTTTCTTTCAGTATTATTTACAATAGCCAAGACATGGAAACAGCCTAAGTGTCCACAGATGGATAAATAAAGAAAATGTTTATCTATCTATTATCTATAGATAAATGTTTATTTGTATATAATGGAATATTACTCAACCATAAAACAGAAAGAAATCCTGCCATTTGTGAATACCTGAATGGACCTTGAGGACATTATGCTATGTAAAATAAGACAGACAGAGAAAGACAAATACATTATGATTTTACTCGTGTGTGAATCTAAAAAAAAATCCAAACTCAGAAACAGAGTGAAGTGGTGGTTTCCAGGGCTAGGAGGTGGGGGAAATGAAGGAGATATTCAAGTGTACAGACTTTCAGTTATAAGATGAATAAGTTCTGGGGCTCTAATATACAGTGTGGTGACTATACAAATCCGTATTACATACTTGAAAGTTGCTGAGAGAGTGGATCTGACATCATGCACAGTCACACACACACAAGTTGTAATTATGTGAGGGATGGATATGTTATCTAATCTTATTATGGCACATACATTTTTTGCAGTATGTATGCATATATCAAATCATTACATTGTACACATTGTACACCTTAAACCTACACAATATTATATGTCAATTATATCCCAATAAACCTGGCAAAAAAGTGGAAAAAGGAACACAATTTACTTTTCTCACTTGGTAGTTCCTTAAGAGGTTGAGATGATTAGTTAACCTTTGAATTAATACTTTCACTGTCCTGCTACAGAAAGATGACAGTATGACACTATTTATATAACTGAGGAAAACTCTTTCAGTTGTGTAGATTTTGAGTTTCTGAAGCTAGGAAACTTTGTATCTTTTCTTACACCCAGGATAGTACTTTGTAAAAAAAAAAAATGAATATTCAGTAACTATTTAAATTGAATGGAATTTATTTCCTGCTGCAGGAGTTTTTTGGTAAAAGTATACTTTTCTATGATGAATTTAATAATAACAGTGAGGGCTATGTAAAGGTCAAGTAGAGTGTATTACATTTATGTTTTGGTACTTTGTAATACTTATTTAAAATTAAATATTTAGAGAAGCTTTGAAAAACAGTGTAACGATGGAACCCTCAGTGTAGAGGCAGCCCGGATATTAATCGGTGCAACGAAAAGCTATTGCCCCATCCAAGGAAAGTAAGTATAATACTTCTTAAATTGTTATTTCCAAAATCAAATTGGTATATGGAAAATAAATTTTTTAATGTTTTTTTAAAATTTATTTCTGAGAGAGAGAGAGAGAGATTGTGAGCAGGGGAAGGTCAGAGAGAGAGGGAGACAGAGAATCCAAAACAGGCTCCAGGCTCTGAGCTGGCTGTCAGCACAGAGCTGACACAGGGCTCGAACCCACTAAACCTGACCTGAGCCGAAGTTGGACACTTAACCGACTGAACCACGCAGGTGCCCTGGAAAATAAATTTTTAAAAACCGAGAGTTAAATGTCCAGATTGATCAACCTATTTATCTTACCTGTCTATCTGTCCATCCATCTATCTATCCGTCCACTTATTTTACTTGTTTAATTTTCCCCACCCTGAAGTTTCATAACTTTGGTGACATTAGGAGATTCAGGAAGATTTGACTACAATGTAATTAGAAAAGAGACTAGGGGAGTCATAAAAGGAACTTAGGTAGTTTCAGATACTATTTATAATTATCTCACCTTTCCATCATATTTACTAAGTTATTGGATAGGATAGGGAGGGAAGCCTGGACACTGTCAATAGGCTGCTCCCTCAAGTGGATGAGGCCTTGAAGGAACTGACCCCACTGATGGTGCTGAGAGATTCAGTTAAATCTGATGGGAAAAACTCAAGTGTTTGAGAGATGTGTCAATATATGGTCAGAGTTCTGGCAAAACTTAGCTAATGGATGATCTAAGACAAAGCTGGTGAGGGCAACAATGATAAGAACTTCTGTCTGGGGGAAAGCCAACATTTCAGCAACCTAGTAATCTATCTGGGAGATCTCAAGTTCCTAAAGTTTTGAAAGAGTAGGGCCTTCAGGGCCTTGGGGAGGCTTGAGCTAGGCAATGCATGACAAAGGGGATCCTTTGTCATGTCCTGATTCTAGATCCCAAAGAACTAGTCTGGAGAAGCTTTAATTATGTTCTACCTCAAGTCAAGAATGATTTCAGGAACAGAGGCAGGAGGAGTTTCTTGCACCATGGCCATGAGTGGGTAGGTGGATGGATACAGAGGCTCAAATTAAAAAAATTTTTTAAAGTTTATTTCTTTATTTTGAGAGAGAGGAAAAGCACGAGCAGGGGAGGGCAAGAGAGAGGGGGAGAGAGAGAATCCCAACAGGCTCCACACTGTCAGCCCAGAGCCCCATGCAGTACTAGAACTCACAAACCATGAGATCATGACCTGAGCCAAAATCAAGAGTTGGGTTCTCAATCAACTGAGCTACCCAGGTATACCTAGCACTTGACTTTTATTATAACATATATGCATATTTTTCTTTGTTAGATTCATGAGTATTTATGATGTTTCAACTTATGCAAGAGCTAGAAGTTGGCTTATAAAGTTTAAAAACATGTTAACTTTCTTGGAATATCATAAAGATAAGGCACTTATTATTCTATATGAGTAAGTATTATAAACCTTAATAGCAATATACTTCAAAATATGACCTTTTATACATTGCCAGCATTGGTTACATTGATTTTCCTTATTAAGAAAAATCAACTAATATGGTCAACTCTTACTGACTGAGTGGTAATGGAGCAGAGTACTTGCTTCTCTTTCCTTACTCTCTTGTGGCAACTTTGCTGATACTTCTGTTTACAGAGTGGGTAGGAAGAAGAAGAAAAGAATGGTCATATTTGGACTCTCTAAGGGTTAACTGCCATGTCTTAAGGTCATATTACAAACCGGACTCCTTTCAGTTCCTTCTGGTATTCTGGTCACAGGAGGGAAAGAACAAACACGTGGCCTATAACTTTCTCTCAATTTCATCTGAGCTGTGGGATTGATGTCCATGACTAGAAAAACACAACATGGTCTTAATAATACCTATAACCAATTTCCCAAAATATCACAAGATATTCACTGAACTTGTATAAACTCTTCCCTTTATAAGTTGTGAAGTTACATACTTTTTAGAGCAGGAAGACAGGCTTTTCTACTAACAAAAGATGTCAAAATGAGAAATGCCTGAAACATTAATGCTACTAAATTTCAAGTAGGCATTGACATACATTTCATAACAAATTCTAATAATTAAAAAAGTTTTTTTTCCATTTATTAAGTTTAAAGACAAATACAAGAAATTAAAACCCTAAGGTCTTGCATATATCGAGATAACCTATTTTTGTTAGGCTCTACTTAGGATGGATTGAAAAAGTAAAAAAAAAAAAATACAGCATGGTAATTATTGGATAGAATATTTTTTCCTGTTCTTAATTTTAAATGATGCTGATGTTTTTCTCTAAATTTGTGTCTTGCTTTTGATGTCTGCATCTTTGCCTTGTTTCCTATGTACTATTAGCTTTGATTTAAAAAAAATTCTCCCCATTCTGATATAGATTACTAAGAGCTATATTTTTATCTTTTTCTATTATGATTATTGTGTATAGAAAGTATGCTTTAGGTTTTTGCTTATTTATTTTATGCTTGTATACTCTTCTTCAAATTAATGTCAGTAATTTGTAAAAACAAATGTTGAACTTCAGATTTTAACTGTTACATTTTTAAAGTGATCTAACATTGTATTTTATCTCTTTTTTCCAGAAATAATAAATTTCTGCTTTTTGTATATCACATTGTATTTTCAGAAGAATTTGAATATGCAGGCCATGTTATAACATTAATATACATTTATCCCATGATAGTGCATCTATGGCCAATGGCAAGAGAGTTAAATGTGTCCGGACTTATGTTAGTAAACTACTATTTTGTATTTTTGTACATAGTTCGATCAGCACTGAAGGTACTGTTGAAAATAGAAATGTATCCAATAAGAAGAATAATTCAGATATTTTGAATCTGTTTTTGTTAAAATATTGAAATAACTTGATACTAGAAGCCATTTACTGTAATAGTTGATAGGATCATGGAATTTTTGTAATTCAATTCTTTTTGAATTTTCTGAGTTTAATAAGGAAATCAGTATAATAGTTATGGTCTTGGAATCAGGTAAGATAAGTATCATAAAAGTGGAGAGAATTCTAAGGATTTGCAAGAGAAACAAATATCAAGATGGAAAATACAAATAGTTGTTTCTGTCAAATACTCTCTGTAATGACGTGAAAAATAAATAAGGGGATAAACCCACCTTGGTTTACTAGGTCCTTGTTGTAAGAGGAGAACCACTTGTTAGGATAAATGCTTCCAAGCTCTTTTGTCAGCATCACGGTTTTCATACTTTATTGTTAATAATATTACAGTGACTCTGTTTACTGCTATTTTTTAATTGCTTGGTTTGGACATTTTAACTTCATTATAAATTATATGTATTTTGAATCAAATTATAATTCCTGATGTTGGAGATTTAAAATAATCTTTTGAAATTCCAAGTGAGTAACTTAAAACTCAACTTTTTCGAATGTAACTCATTTGTAGCTAAGGATTTAACTGTTAATTTTAAAGATCTATCATAGTATACATCACTGTATAGGTGCTACGAAATAACATATGTTCTATTTGTTTTCTAAATAGATAATACTTTTGAAAAGGAAATATTTTCATCAATATTGGAATTCTTTGGACTTTGTTATCGTGCTTCTTGGAATCATTGATATCTTTTGTATATACTTTGTCAAACTGAGACCAGACAACTTTGTTCTTATTCAGATTACAGTAGTAATAGGATACTTAAGAATAATTAGGTTTATTCCCCTCACCAAGGTAAAACGTCACACTTCTAAATATTGGGTTTCTAAAAAAAAAATTTTATGTTTATTTATTACTGAGACAGAGAAACAGAGCATGAGTTGGGGAGGGGCAGAGAGAGAGGGAGGCACAGAATCTGAAGCAGGCTCCAGGCTCTGAGAAACTGTGAGATCATGACCTGAGCCAAAGTCGGATGCTTAACTGTCTGAGCCACCCAGGTGCCCCCTGGGGTTGTTTTTTTATACACTGTTTGTTAAATGTGTTAAGAAATCTCATTATTTTGAAGGATACAGAGAAGGAGCTCTCTTTATCTGGAATGCTGTCTCTACAGGTGTCTGCTTGGTTCACTCTCTTACCTCACAGAGAAGGCTTTCCCTGACCAGCCTGTATAAAATGGCAACCTGCCCGCACCACCACCCCCCGCCCCCCCAGCCAGCTCCTCACCCTGTGTTTCTGATGCTCCTGTACCTGCTTCAGGTTTAACTTTTCCTCACAGCACTCATTACCTTTGTGCTGTGTGTACTCTCCATGAGGTAGGGACCTTTGTTTTCGTCACTGATGTAACCTACGGTTCTAGGATGGTGCCTAGCACATAGTAAGTTCTTAATAGATACCTGTTGAGTGAATGACTGAAAATGTTGATGCTACTTTAAGCAGGGTGACCCAGAAATAAGTTCTCCAAGCTTTAGTAAAATTTGCTCACACTGCTCTAACTGTGCTGAAGCATGAAAATTATTTTCTCTACATCCCATGTCTATATAGTATCCTGCCTAATGGAGTTTGATTTTACTGTGGCCTTCAATCTCTGCAACAGATACTTTTCCTTCTTTCTATGCCTCTGGTTTTGATTCTGAAGGTGGACGTTCAGATTTCCATTCTCAGCTCTTAAACTTCCTGTCTTTCTTTCCAATGGAGTTGTCTTATACAAGCTTTTAACTTGGGAACTTTACCTTTTTTAAAACTAATTAAGTAGTTAATTAATTAATTTTGAGAGAAAGATAGAGAGAGAGAGAGAACAAAGGACGGGCAGAGAGAGAGGGGGAGTGAGAATCCCAAGCCGGCTCTGCACTTTTAGTGCGGAGCCAGACACAGGGATCGATTCCACAAACCATGAGATCTCGACCTGAGCCAAAATCAACAGTTGGGACACTTAACCAACTGAGCCACCCAGGTTCCCCTTAACTTGGAAAGTTTAGGTGGTTTCTCTTGCCACTGTATTTTTTTTTTAAGTGGTTGAATTCTTATCCTGTCAAATGAGTTTATTGGTATGTACTGAAGTTATAAAAGATTAATATTTTTTTTAAAAACCTGCTGTAAACCCTGGTGACAGAAGGCATTCATTAGTCTCCTCCATCTAGTTTACATTCTCCAAGAAATGTAGTAGTCCTCTTAAAGAATTGTTTGAATGCTCAGACTTGCACTCAAGTAGACTATTCCTTCCTTGATTCTGTATCAATGTTACCAATCCTTGACGTTTACAAGAGTTACTACACAGAATTGTATATACAAAACCTGCTTTAGGCTGTAGTTTTGATTATTTGTGATTTTTGCTTTACGACTGAGTTTAGAGCCCAGTGTCCACCTAAGGTATAACCCCACCATAACACAGACTATTCTAGAAATCAGGATATATAGTATGAGGCTAAGCCTTAAAATGGAAGGGAGAGCAGTGCTTGGGTGGCTCAGTCAGTTAAGCAGCTGACTTTGGCTCAGGTCACGATCTTGTGGTTCATGAGTTCAAGCCCTGCATCAGGCTCTGTGCTGACAGCTCAGAGCCTGAAACTTGCTGGGGATTCTGTGTCTCCTCTCTCTCTGCCCCTCCCCTGTTTGTGCTTTGTCTTGCTCGCTCGCTCTCTCTCAAAAATAAAATGAATATTAAAAGAAATTTTTTTAATGGAAGGGAGAAGTTTCCTTAGATAATCCATTTTTATACCGGGATCATATGCAGATGAAGGTAAAACAATTACCGTAGAAGTAATACTTCATGGAAATGTCTCTCTGAGGGAAGTAAAGATTTAAAGATGTGTTATTGTAGAAGTCAAATCTATTCAGAGTATGAACCAGTTACTGCTTCTGTCTGGCACACTTTGACAAATCTCAATGAAGTATATTTAAGGAATTAATATAGTTCGGATAAACTTTTTCTATTGAGCACTTACTGTGCTCCAGGAAGTGTGCAGAGAACTATATGTACATTATCTAATTAAATGATTACAATAGCTCTATGAGGTATGTGTTACCACAATACAAAGTCAGCTGCTTTAATAGTCAGTCCTCAGCACAATGTAGCTTTCAAAAGAAACCTGTATTGGAAGGCTTGGAAGAATGTTGGAGACTTTTACTTTAAATCCTCATAGGAATAGCCCAGGGAGGGGGATTGGAGGATCAGTGCATCACAGAATGAAACTTTGTAAAAATCCTCTTTACTATCTTTCCCTCTGCCCAAAGTTACATAACCATCAGAGTAGCTAAAAATCTCTTCTTTCTCTGCTTTTATAATTCCTTTGCTATGATATTATTTTCGTCTTCTCATATTCCTCCTTTGTTACTTGGTCCCTCACCATCAGTCCTGCATTCTGATGTGACTCTGTGATTGACTGTATTCTTGGTTTTTTTTTTTTTTTTTTTTTTTTTTACTGTTTATTTATTTTTGAGAGACAGAGTGCAAGTGGGGGAGGAGCAGAGTGAGAGAGGGAGACACAGAATGTGGAGCAGGCTCCAGGCTCTGAGCTGTCAGCACAGAACCCAATAAGGGTCTCGAACTCATGAACCGTGAGATCATGACCTTAGCTGAAGTTGGATGCTCAACCGACTGAGCCCCCCAGGAGCTCCTTTACTGCATTGGATTTTGAGAAACAGCTCCGTTGGACTTTGGGCACTTAAGTATTATTATCCTCATTTTACAGATGAGGAGATTGAGTCTTCAAGGTTGCAAGTAACTTGCTCAAGGTAACAGACCTAGTGAATTGTAGAGCTGGTCCTTGAGCCTAGGAAGGTTTATATTTAAAACCCCTATTTCTGTTCGGGGCACCTGGGTGGCTCAGTCGGTTAAAACTCTGACTTCGGCTCAGGCCTGAGAATTTTCATTTCTAACAAGTCTTTGGGTAGTGCCACTTCTCCCTCAGATGACACTTTGAAAATGCCTGACTTGGAGGGTGCTTTTCCTTATCAAATGTTCAGGCTTCCCCCCCCCCCTTATTTGTTCCAGATAATAATACCACTACTGGTAAATATTGTAGATGTGCAGATCAAAAAGCGCCTCCACTTGATGTATAGTATTACGAAAGGTTATGTCAAAAGTCAAGAGGATACCAAATATTTAATGAAACAAATTTCTGGCCGACAATCAATATATAAGGTGAGAGACAAGGACTGGTCATTTGGGAAAACACTAGCTTGGATGTATTCGTATCTTTTAACACTTCTGCATGTATTTAAATTTTTTGGTTGGTTGTTTTTTTTTTTGAGAGAGAGAGGGAGCAGAGGAGGGTCAGAGGGAGAGAAAGAATGGGCTAGAGCTCACAAACCTTGAAATCATGACCTGAGCCAAAATCAGGAGTCAGAAGTGTAACCGACTGTGCCACCTAGGTGCTCCTGCTTTTCTGTGTGTTTGACCCAATGGATAAATTGTATTAAGTAAAGGGGATTCTATTGTTTATTATGTTACATGAATTGCAGAGTTGCTGCAGAGAACAGTCTTTGCTCTTCCCCTTTCAGGTATCTTTATCAAGCTCATTTATGATCTTCATAGAAGATAATCTTTCTCTTTGTTTTTATTTTCTTAATGTGGACTAGAGATGTGTCCATCTTTATAACCCTGTCTAAGAGGTAGGGCAAGTTGGAAAAGGCTCCCTGCAGGAATCAAAATTTGAATGAACCTTCAAAGAATGGGTAGGTCGGAAGTGAGGAGGATGAGAGAGGGCAAGAGAACAAAGATTTGAGAGCGAATGCTGGTAATGCTGGTGCTAAGTGTCTGAGTAGTACTATTTGTTTGTTTGTTCGTTTGTTTGTTTAATTGTGCAAGACCTTCCTTATTTCCAGGCAGCATGAGGTAAGTACCAAATGGGAGATGAGGACATAAACATACTAGGAACTTGAAGATGGAGTGAATCACCTGCTAACTAGGTTCCCTCATGCCAGGTTGTCCATCCCAGGCCCGTCTGCAATTTAGTAATGTTCAGAAAAGGGCTATTTCAAGTTTCATTTGTGACTTTCTGCTTAAGAGTATTCAGTGGCTCTGCATGGCTCAAAGGATAAACCCTTTGACTACAAATATGTACCTGTGTATATGTGTGTTTGTGTGTGTTTGTGTGTGTGTGTGTAGAGAAGAGAGAATGCAGAAAAGATGGTAAAAAATAATCATGCATAATTTTACAACTTGAAAATAATAAATGGCAAGAAGTAAAATATCTCTCCCTGCTCACCACCCTACCGCTTCCCAGAGACAGCCCTGTACTAACTGTTCTTGTGTGAATTCCTCTGCTGCTGCCATAATGTTAACAATATGCACATGTATTTAATTCTTGATTCATTGTCCCTAAGCAGACTTCATTTACTCTCTGCCATGAAGTATAAGGAGATCGAAACATTGCTCTAGCCTTTTATTTTTCTCCCCTCTCTCAAAAATAAATAAATAAATATTTAAACCATGAATCTTTTCTGCAAAATGCTAGGTCCAGTAGATACGTAAGCTACTGGCTGCATAGTATTCATTGTTCTGTGAGAAGGAGCATGCGGAAAGCAACAGGGTCGGCACAGAGGGAAGGCTTGAGCTAAACATCATCCCTGAATCGTAATCTAAGTGTGATTTCTTCTCAGATTTTAAAGCCAGACACACACCTGGCGTAATAAGAAATTAATGTCTTTCTTAACTTCTTACAGAAATTATATGAAATTTTGGAAACCAACAAACGAGATGCCATCAAAGAACTAGGTAAGTAGTTGGACTATCTGATTTCCTGAAATCACATGTTATTATCCCATAATTTAACCCATGGGAAGGCAAGTTCATACTTTGCTTCAATTACTCATTTATTCATCCAACAAGCATTTACTGAATGCACGCAGTAGGCCAGGTAGGCCAAAAATGCAGTTAGGTGGAAAGTAGGAGAATGTCAATAGACAATTGCAGAAAGTTTGAGAAGGTCTTGTACTGGCCATGAGATTGTAGACGAAGGATGAGGAGTGTGGAGAGTGGATTAAGACGGCAAGATCAGATTCCTTAAGGTTGCCAGAAAAAGACAGAAGGCAATTACATTTGACAAAGGGTGTTTTTGTTTTATTTTACTTTGCTTGCAAGGTTACTCAGGACAGTAGGGCTACAATCTCTTGACATCTCTAGTGACTCTGCTTGAGTTGAAGCACACAGCAGGAGCCCTAGGATTGTGTACAAAGCTTCTTGGGTCTGTTTTCCTCATAAGGGGCTGTGGGACAGGCTGTGAGTATGTGCCAAGTACCTGGGAGAGAGCTCTGGCAGATAGTAGGTTGTTGATAAATTGAAGTTATTATAAAAGAGATAAAGTAAAATCACTTTGTATTCATAGCCACATTCTAAGATGCCAAATGGATTTATGAGGATTGTACTTTCCAAATCAAAATGAGAAGAACATGGCCTAATGAATGAAATTTTGAATTGGAGACAATAGGTCAGAATATTTTGGCACTGTCTCAGAAACCTCAGGGCCCTTGTTGTCTTTACATATATAGGCAGATTTTTATTTCTGTGCTTTTATTTATTTGTTTGTTTGTTTGTTTTTAGTGTTTATTTTTGAAAGAGACAGAACGTGAGCCGGGGGAGGGTGAGAGAGAGAGAGAGATAGAATCCAACGCAGGCTCCAGGCTTTGAGCTGTCAGCACAGAACCCGACGTGGAGCTTGAACCCATGAACCATGGGATCATGACTTGAGCTGAAATCTGATGCTTAACTGACTGAGACACTCGGGTGCCCCTGGATATCAGGCATTTTGCTCAATGTTAAGGATGACAAAGATGGAAGGGATGCATTGTGGCTGTGTCTTCTAGTCCAGTTTGTGACTTCCTGTGTTCATTAAAGAAGAAAAGCTATGTGATTTGATCTCAGAAATCTCCACCAGCTGAAGTCAGGGGTGTCTTTCATGAAGTCGTTCATGTGTTCATCCAACAAAAGTTATACGATATGGAAGATGGGACAAATAAGTAAGAATCAAAATCCCACACTATAGTAGGTTCCCTAATGGAGATATGTAGGACATGCCATGGGAATAAGGAGGAGAGAGCGATTTTCTCCTAGCTGGTGGGGGAAGCCAGTTTTCAATGTTCTCATCCATAAAATATAGATGAAAATAACTAGTCCCGCTGGCCTCGCATGTTCTGTATGAAGCAAGAATGAAAGGATATTGTGTAAACACTTTGGAAATTAAAAACAGTTACACAAATGTTAGTTATTATCATGGTTGTGGCTTTGTGTGCTTATTAATGGTTTTATTTGCTTCAGGACTCATAGAGCATGAGGGTCGTGATGTTGTCATTGCTTTGAAGACTAGGCAGGCAATCCGGACCGTGATTGCCAAGGCTCTAAAAAACCTCACCTTCCTTTGGTCAAGAGGCATTATTGATAAACATGAGGGCATTGAGATGAATAAGGTAATAAAGCAGTTATCCATGTTGCTTGATTCCATGAGCCCAACACCCAAGCCTGCACCATTACTTGAGCAGAATGTCATGTGTGTGGGAGGCTAAATTGGGTGTTAGCTTAGTAATGCCGGTGGCAGCTAGTGCCAATGCTACCTGGTATCCACCATGTCAAAACTATTATTTGGTTGCAAGTAGAAACCAACTGGAGCCAGACCTAGCTAAGAAACGGGGCTGGGGACTTATAAAGACACAGCATGTTGAACTGAACTCGCAGTAGCCAGACATATGGCCAGGCCTGAGGAAAGGACGTGACTACGAACCGGGAAAGTTTTCCAGATTCTCCATTTCCTATTAGGGTTGCCCTCTGTGGCATCTTCTTTTGGCTCCCTCTACATACTCATTAGATTTTTCTGCTTCTGTATCCACTGGTGGAATGTGTACTGCCTGGTCCCAGCAGCTGTGATGAAGGAGGTGGGAGTCACATAACGTTAACATGGTAGGAAAAAGATCAGCCTGCGTGTGTGTGTGTGTGTGTGCATGTGTGCGCATGCGTGCGTGTTGGTGGGAGTCTAGGGGGGCAGTTCTGAGCAGGGAAGACACTATCATTGGTTAGCTGATAAATGGACTTTTGAAAAATGATAAATGCATTTGCAAAAAATAAATAGGAACATATGAACTGTTTAATATTTAACGCTATCACTCTATCACATCCACCAACTAGACTGGATATTTGTGCAAATATGATTGTTTTTCTTATTCTCTGCAAGAATCTACCAGTTTCCTAATATAAATCAGAAATATGGAAGTTCTGGTCCTGCCTTCTAGCTATACTGCCCACTGATAAGCTGCTCCTGGGTGTCACATGCTTTTTTTCATCACTGGTAGCTCCCAGCCAAGGGTCACATGCACTGTACTTCCGGTCATTCCCTGGACATAGTCCCCTCTCAATGCTTCCCAAAGGGAAATGGGTGTGGGACAAGCCAGCTTTCCCCTTTAAGGCTCTATCTCTTTAGACTAATATTATGGCAAAGGTCGAAATGGGTTATATGATTTCCTCTTAGTTTCTGACAGAAGGAAAAAAAAGGGCTACTTTACAGTATCCTTCAAGTTATATACCACTCCACACATTTTGTATTCTCTTCTTTTTATTTATCAATTGAAGATTTATATAAGATTCAATTGAATGCTTGATATTCATTAATTAAAACAAATAATAGAGATTATAAGGAGAGAGACTATTTTTTCCTATAGGTTTGTTTAGAAAGGCAATGGGTAAATTAATCATTCAACAGTTACTTATTGAATGAATATTAATTGCCTAAATGTCAGCCAAAGAAAGATAGTTATCTTCCTAGTCATAAGGAGCTAGTCATAAGGAATTACCCAGCTACTTCAATTTAATTGAGTAAATACATATTGAAAACCTACTACATGTTATGGACTCTTGAGGAGATTGGATACTTAATACAATAATGACCTCAAAGTTCATTGTCTCTTTCTTGTTCTTTCACTTAATCCTTTATTCATCCAGTCAACCAAGCAATTTTCCCTTACCTGGTGCAGGAAGCCAGAGAAGGGTGTCTGAGAGCCCACAAAACTGGAACTATATCCTTCAAAATTAGAAGAATTTAGGGAAGCAAATAATACATATAAGTAAGATTTGAGAAAATGTGGCATTAAATCATACTGTAGTCAACTGTGAAGTTTATTTTTTTATTTTAGAGAGTGTGTGCATGGGCAAAAGAGGCAGAGAAAGAGAGAGAAGATATCAAGCAAACTCTACACTCAGTGTGGAGCCTGATATGGGGCTCAATCCCATGACCCTAGGATCATGACCTGAGCCAAAATCAAGACTCAGACGCTCATCTGCCTGAACCATCCAGGTGCCCCAAACTGAGAAGTTTAGACGGATCTGAAATTAACACAGTGGACTTCAATATTAACTGTATTATAAAGATAATAAATTCAATATGAGTTAATATGTCAATTCATAAATCCAGTGAGTTAAAGGAAGAATAGTGACAAAAACAGTTAAAGGATAATTTAAATAGGGTGAGAGAAACTATGAGTCAAAATTAAAATAAATTTATGTAACAGTAGTTTTTTTAGATTTCCTTAATTTTTTTCCTTAATTTCTGCTCTAGGATCTGATCACCATTATTTTGATTTTTTTTCAGGTACTTCTTGCAAAAATAAAAGCCCTGAATAACTTTCCAATGGCAATCCCACCACCAACTCCTGACAAATACCTTCATAATATTGTTTGGTTGGAAAATAAAGATGTTCTCATTGAGTTCTTCAAGGTAAAGATTCTGTTTTCTGTTTTGGCTCAGGTTTGATGATAATTATTTTTCAATCCTAAGGCAAGATTAACAAAAAGTATATCCAAGTCAGAATCCTGTGATGGCTGATGAAGGGTAACAAAACTGAGGCCCAGAAAAACCCAGAAGAGTAATTTCATTTTGAGCCTAGAGGGAAAAGATGGTTTTTCACAATGGTTTATCTGCTTAGGATAAGCTATTTGCACGACCTCATAACAATCCCATCTTGTTTTATGCTGTAGCATTCTGTAATTCCAGACACACACTCTGGAAAATACTTTCTTTAGGGCAAGGTTTTTTGTTTTGTTTTTGTTTGTTTTTAATTTTTTTATCTTATAGTTTATTGTCAAGTTGGTTTCCATATAACACCCAGTGCTCATCCCAACAAGTGCTCTCCTCCATGCCCATCACCCTCCTTCCCCTCTCCCTCATTCCCCATTAGTCCTCAGTTTGTTCTCAGTATTCAAGAGTCTCTTGTGGTTTGCCTCCCTCCCTCTCCCAACTATTTTTTCCCCTTTTCCTCCCCCATGGTCCTCTGTTAAGTTTCTCCTGTTCCACTTATAAGTGAAAACATATGGTATATGTCTTTCTCTGCCTGACTTATTTCTAGAGCAATATTTTAAAGTTTAAATTACTATAAAGGTCAGGTAGATGATATGAAAGTAAAACAAGCTGCCTATAGTATTATAGGGAACAGCAAGAACTATGGTATATTCCAGAGTTCATGCTCTGTGTAAAGTCAGCTGAGTGTTACTGGAATTTGGACTCATAAGAAATATTTATTGAACCTCCTCCCCTTGCCAGTTCTAGGTTTGGGGATATGCCAATGAAGAAAGTAAATGAATATGCCAATGAAGAAAGTAAATGAAGTCCCTGCTTTCATGAACTTTATATTATATGGCTAGAACAAAACAATAAACACACCAACACTCAAATATATAGCCTATTAGATGATTGTCAATGCTATGGAGAAAAAGTGAGAAAAGGGAATATAGTTGAGGAGCTATTTTATATGAGGTAGTCAGGGAAGGCTGCTCTAATAAGGTGGCATTTGAAGTGGGATCTGCATGCTGTGCAGATATCTGGGAGGAGAGCATTCCAGGCAAGTGCAATGCCTGGTGTTGACTGTGCTCAGTGTGTTCAAGGAACATCCCAGAGCCCCTGCAGCACAAGCAGTGAGGGCGGGAGCAGATGAAGTTGGAGTAGTTGTAGAGCCTGAGTGTGTACAACTCTGCCGGCCATTGTAAGGGCTTTGGCTTTTACTCTGAATTCAGTTGAAACTTATGGGAAGGTTTTGAACATGATCTAACTTACATTTAAAAATGACCATCTTGGGGCATCTGGGTGGCTTAGTGGGTTAAGCGTCCGACTTTGGGTCATGATCTCGCGGTTCGTGGGTTCGAGCCCCGCGTCGGGCTCTGTGCTGACTGCCAGCTCAGAGCCTGGAGCCTGTTTCAGTCTGTGACTCCCTCTCTCTCTGACCCTCCCCTGCTCATGCTGTCTCTCTCTCTCTCTCTCTCTCTCTCTCTCTCTCTCCCTCTCTCTCTCTCTCCTAGAAATAAATAAAACATTAAAAAAAATTAAAAAATAATGACCACCTTGCGACTGTGTTGAGCATAGGTAGGAAGGGGTCAAGGGCAAGCCAGGAGCAAGAGTGATGATTGTTTGGATTAGTGAAAATGATGAGTGGTCAGACTCTTGATGTGTTTTTGAAGGTAGAGCTGATAGGTGCTGATGGAGGGAGTGTTAGAGAGTAGGTCTGGGATTTTAGTCTGAAAATAGGAATGGAGTTCCCATTGACTTAGGTGCAGAAGAAAGGATTTACATACAGGGCACAAGAGTGTGATTCTGAATTAGTTAAATTTGAGAAAGCTATTAGATGTCCAAACAGAGATGCTGAGTAAGTGGTAGGATATATGACTGGAATTCAGGGGTCAGGCCAAATGGGAGATAGATATTTTGGAGTTTTCTGCATAGAGATAGTATTTAATATATGGAGAATTGATGAGATAATTTAAGGAGTTATTATGGACATCCAAGGATTGAGTCCTGGGCTATCCAACATTTAGAGTGGAAATGAGGAGGAATTAGCAAAAAGGATAGGAAAGAGATCAGATTTGTGGTTCCCAGAGGCAGAGGTTAGGGGGAGGGAGAATTGAAGGAAGATAGACAAAAGGCACAAACTTCTAAGTTAGAAGATAAACAAGTGCTAGGAATGTGCTATACAACATGATGACTATAGTTAGCACTACTGCATGGTATATTTGACTAAGAGATTAAATCTTGAAAGTTCTCATCACAAGGAAAAAATTGTTTTTGTGACTAGATGAGGTGATGGGTGTTAACTAAACTTGTGGTAATAGTTTCATAATAAATGTATGTCAAGTCATTATGCAGTATTCCTTAAACCTGAACAGAGCTGTATGTCACTTACTCTCAAAGCTGGGAGGAAGAAAAGAATTGAAGAGTAATCCATCATGGGGGATGAAAACTAAAAGAGAGTGGTGTTCTAGAAGCCAGGTGAAAAAAGTATTTCATAAAGGGGAAAGTAAACAACTATGTCAAATGAGGCTGAAATCAAATAAGATGAAGATTAGAAATTGATGATTAGATCTAATAATGTAGAGGTCAGATTTTTTTTTTTAAAGAAAAGCCATAGATCTGAATTTTTATGTGAAATTTCCAAATTTTAAAAATTTGGCACCAATTCAAAATTTTAAAAACATCCTGCAGGCCAAACAATCCTTGGATTGGATGTGACCCATAGACTGCCAGTTTGTGGTCCTAATTTTAAATGGCTGTTGTATGAATTATAAGATTTATAACTTTGTCAACAACCTGTTAAATTTTTAGAATCAGGAAGACTCTGTCAGAAAGAATGGAATTCACTTTATCACACATTTGGTTGTACCATACTTTGTGATCTAGGCATGTAGATATATAAGGCATCCATTTGTCCACAATGAGGACATTTTCCTTGTTTTCTAGATAGATAGCAATCGTAATGAAGTGCTACTGAGCTTTGAATATCTGATTCCTTTTTTGCTACACCAATGTTTTCTTCCTATCAGACATTTTAAAATTTTTCTTCTGAAATTGATTTCAAATGTACTGAATTAAGACTCCTTTGATTGAAAGTAACAAAAGCTAGGGCACCTGGATGGCTCATTCAGTTGGGCATCCAGCTTTGGCTCAGCTCATGATCTTGCGGCTCATGACTTCCAGCCCGGTGTCAGACTCTGTGCTGACAGCTCAGAGCCTAGAGCCTGCTTTGGATTCTGTGTCTCCCTCTCTCTCTGCCCCTCCTCCACTCATGCTCTGTCTCTCTCTGCCTCTCAAATATAAATTTAAAAAGATTTTTTAATTTAAAAAAAGTAACAAAAAGCTTACTTGAACTAGTGTAAGCAAAGGGGAAGTTGACTGAAAAGACAATGTGGTGATATATAGAAGCCACTAAGAAATAGTTAGCTAACTAACCATGGGGAGTGTGCGATTCAGGCCAGCTCAGGAATATCAGTGGTGGGAATTTGTGGACCTTTCTTCTAGCACTTGGATATCATGGCTCAGTTCTCAGTCCCCCAGCTCTGTGTCTCTCAGTTCCAATTTTTGAGAGAGAAGTCCAACTGGCTTAGCTTGGATCTGATGTCCTGCTTTGGGGAGCAGAAGTGCGGCTGCAAGAAGAAGGAAGAAACCTGATGTGATGGCCAGGGGCCATAGTGGGTAGTTTGAAAAATAGATAGCATATAAATGCATGCGGGAAGTGGGAGATGGGCGTGGACTGGGAAGCGGGTGTCTCTAAAGTGTTTCTTATACTTTGCATTCTGCTTAGTTTTGTTAAAACCCAATTTAAGATAAAGTTAGAATTTGGTTCTTTATAGGTAATAATTTTCACAAGTGTAATTAACTGACCACCCAGCAGTGAATGGGGAGGAATGGCAAAACCAATGGCAAAACCAATCTAACTCTATACATTAATGATTCAGAGACACCTGAGGTGAATCTGTCACCATAGCACGACCTTCCTTCCATCCCTGACTTGCCATGCCTCTGCAAGGCTGTTGGACTTCTGTCACTTTACGTGCCCCCTTTCCTTAATATCTTGGGTCTTGATAGGCATTTCAATCCAATTTTTACCAGGGTAAAAATTGTGACGAATTAGGAGTACACAGCCCAGGGATTATGTGGCTAACTAGCTAAAATCCACATGGTAAACAAAATAAAACACCCCTGATGGAAGACTGTAATTTCAAGCTTGGTTTCCATCATAGCTACAATAGTTAACTTTAACTATTCCTCCCTTTTTTCATCTTCCAGCTAGTGTGATTAATTACAAACCCAATAATCTATAAAGAGAAGCCAGAAGTCAATGGTAAAAAATAAGGGTCTGAATAATACATAAGCTGGGTAATTGGCTTTAGGTGACCTTTTTAAAAAATCATGAGTTTATGCATGCTTCCTCTAACACTGTCAAATCATTCAGAAGTGCATGAAGTAAAAAGTGAACACTAATCACTCCTTATCGCACATTTAGAGATGAATGATTTAGAAATATGTTTCCTACATATCTTTATAAAATGCAGATCTATCACCCTAATTTTCCCGTTACAAACCCTTCTGTGGCTCCTCTCTGGTTTTGGGAAAAAGCCCAAACTCCTTAATGTGCCTGCAAGACCCTTGTAGACCTGGCTTTGGTTCACTTCCCCAGTCCCTTCTCTATTGGGGGTGTGTTATGACTTTCATGGGCCCTGGCACTTTTACCATAGGCAGCCTCTTCCCCCATATAAAAGTACAAAAAATTATATTTTATGACTGTGTTAGTATAAAGATGAATATATTAGTATTAAATGTTTTAGTATTAAAGCATTTGCCTCCACCTAAAAGTTGTTTTGTTCCCTTCTGATTTTAAAAGAAATGAAAATACTGTTGTGAGTCCCTAATGTATCGGGAGCCCTAGGCACTACACCTATTGAGGCCTAATTGATACCTCGGTCCTGTCTCTACCCCATCCTGCTGTGGCCACAGAATACCAAATCTTCTACAGTTACTCCAACTGTAGATACTCTATTTGCTTCTGGGTCTTTGCATATACTGACTCCTCTGCCCTGAATGGTGTTCAACTCGTTGTATCCTGGCTACTTGTTACCCTTCCTTCAGGCCTCAACTTAGCTGTTCCTTCCCCTTTAAAGTCTTCCCTGAACACCCAGGACAGGATCCTGTGGCCTTTCTGGACTTTTTCAGAGCATCCTGTCTCTGTCTCCTTTGTCAGAAGTATCACACTTTATTGTAAACATCTACTCAACTGAGCACTTATTCAGTGTTTCCATCAGTCACTGTGCCTGATACAAATCACAAAGTCTACAATTTCTTGCTTGTCCCTTTCTTTTTAAAGAAAATTGATGACATATGTCAGCATGTTATAATTCATTAACAAACCAAAGCATATAGTTCGTAGAGGTTTTTGTTCTACTTGAAACCCATTTTAGCTTTAAAATCTTATTTCTATTTAGAAAAGTAGACTATGAAAATTTTGTGTTGATCTTTTTTTATTTTTCTTTCAGGAAAGAGCCAAACTTGCCTACTTTGACTATGGAGATGTTATTTGTAGAGAAGGTGAAATGCCACAAGGAATCTACTTAATTATTTCAGGAATGGCAATTGTAAGGGACTGTTCATTCTTTACTGAAAATGTACTTTGAAATATGTTATTTTAACATAAGGAGAAGTTTAGTAACCAGGAAAGTTTCACATTTTTAACATAATTTCTAAATGAAACCATTTCTGCTCAGAAGTGAACATTACAGCTGAGAGAGAATGATAGTACTCAACATCTGAAGGGCACTTCTCATTTAACCAAATGTTTTTATAGTCTTTACTTATTCCTCATGGCAGTCCTGGGAGGAAGTGTTCAGATAAACCACTTGGAGCAGTTGAGTTATCTAAGGGAAGTGAGAGTCAAGAATGAGGGATGGACCACAATGTCAGATCCTTACAGAGGCCAAAGAGGATGAGGATTGAAAATACAACTTTTACCAGACCAGTAGGAGGCATTTGGTGACTAGAGAGAGAGAAAGATGTCAGTAGAGTGAGGGGGACAATAATCCTTTAGAATCTGAATGCTAGTAACTGAATACATGGGTGAGCCCCAGTTTATGGCCCAAATAATTCCTAGATCCTAAATGATGGTGACAAGTGACAAACCCTTATTATAATACATCTACTATATCTGGCTTTCTAATTTTGGAAGGGGTATTTCAGACCTTAAAAATATCAAAATTGATCATGGAAATAAACTTTTATGATAAATATAATACTAACACATATAACCCTTATTAAAGTCTGTCACTTTTCATTCATTTATTCATTGATTCATTCAACAAATATTTACCTCATTACCACCACGCAGTGGCACTGTTCATTCTAGGCATGGAATTGATAAAAAAAAAAACAAACCAAAAAAATCCCTGCCTTCTTAGAGTTCACTTTCTAGCAGAAGCATAGAAGGAGATGGGATAATGAACAAAATGGGTAAGTTAAATATACAGTATGTTAGAGGTGATTGAGAAGTGAAGAAGTTAGTTGTAATTTTTTAAAAGGTGGTCAAAATGGCAATGTATTATGACATCTAATCCTTATAATAACCTTATTTTTCATAGGAGAAAGCTGACCCCTGCAAGGGTACATAGTAACAGGTCAAGAAGGGCTTTGAACCCATAGAATTGGCCTCAGTATCCATGTCCTTAGCCATTATTCTATGCTGCTTCCAATAGATGTGCTATGTGCTATGTTCCTATTAGAATCCAAAGTATACCGCTACATGGGGCGCCTGGGTGGCTTAGTGGGTTAAGTGTCCGACTTTCGCTTAGGTCATGATCTCGCGGTTCGTGGGTTTGGGCCCCGCGTCGGGCTCTGTGCTGACTGCCAGCTCAGAGCCTGGAGCCTGTTTCAGTCTGTTGACTCCCTCTCTCTCTGACCCTCCCCTGCTCATGCTGTCTCTCTCTCTCTCTCTCCTAGAAAAAAAAAAAAAAAGTACACCGCTACCTATATTTATTAAGTATGTCAAATCAAACACTTAAAAGCTGCAGCATACATTTTCCTTTGGGGAATTTCCTGCAATGACTGGGTTTGTTGTCTTCTTAAAGGATAAGTCCAACAGTATTTGGGCTGGAGATGTTGTTAGCATTTAATAGATAACATAGCAACTCAGGACACATTTAGCAGTTTAAATTATCTCAAAGTTCTTACTTAGTTCAGAAGTCCTATAGGCTTAGTTGCTTTCTCTGCTTGAATCTCACAGGGCCAATAGCAAAGGGTCAGTAGGGCAGTGTTCCCTTCTGGAAAGTCCAAGGGCAGAATCAATTTCCAGATTCATTGAGGTTGTTGGTAGAATCCAGTTCCCTATGGCTAGAGGATAGAAGTCCCTACTTCTTCTTTTTTTTTTTTTTTTAATTTTTTAATGTTTTATTTATTTCTAGGAGAGAGAGACAGCGTGAGCAGGGGAGGGTCAGAGAGAGAGGGAGTCACAGACTGAAACAGGCTCCAAGCTCTGAGCCAGCAGTCAGCACAGAGCCCGACGCGGGGCTCGAACCCACAAACCGCGAGATCATGACCTAAGCGAAAGTCGGACGCTTAATCCACTAAGCCACCCAGGCGCCCCTAGAAGTCCCTACTTCTTTGCAGACCGTCATCCATGACCCACCTCCAGTCCCCAGAGCTTCCCTTCCATCCTTGCATGCAGGCCCCCATCTCAGAGCTGAAGTACAGCCAATCCCTCTCTCGTTGCTGCAACTCTCTGATTTATTCTATTCCTTTTCTATTTTTGAGGGCTTTTGTGATTACATTGGCCCAGCAGCATAATCCAGAATTTTCTCTTTATAGTCTTCTGATTAGTAACCTTTGTTTTTTTTGCAAAGTCCCTTCCCAGCAGTACCAAGATCAATGTTTGCTTGAATAACAAAGAGACAGGAATCTTGGAAAACTTCTTTAAATCTGCCTATAGATGTTATCTTCTTATCTTGGTTTGTAAAAAGCAGAGACAGGGTTCACTGCTCAAAGAGCCTTTGAATTGCATTCAAACTTAAATTAGAAAAATGTCAAAGTCCTTCGGAAGCATGAATGCCTCTAAGTCTGAATGGTGGTCGCTGGTGGAAGGAAATTTTTGTAGCAATTTCTTCAGTGACCCTCAGTTCCCTGTTTCCCGCGTCCTGAACAATAGCCTTCCTCTATGCACAGTAGATTTGCACAGTTGATATGCACAGTTAAACTTTCTGGAAAATTCTGTAATCCTTTTGGTCAGTTCCTGCAGCTTCCTCCTAAAATCTGATAGCTTTTTAATTTCCCCCACCTATGCCTATCCGTTCTTTTCCTGAAATAACTCAGTCACCCTGTATTTACCCTAAAAACTTGTTCTGTTGATGTCCCATGGAAATTATTAACCATTTTAAATGATGACAAGGTTGTGCTGAAATCATGGCTTGGTTTGGAGGCATATTAATTCATGCTGTCTGATTTAGTCTTCTTTCACCAGAGGCACTAGCCCATTACAATAAGAATTTCTAACCACAGACTTGGAATGGCTGGTTGAGTTAGTTGCAGACAGCAATCTCTACTTTTGATGGAATCTTTATAGAAGGAAGGTATAAGTCAATAGAAAGTTGTAAATGGATCTTTACCTGTGAAGGTAAAGATTGGAAACAATCCTTCCTGTGGAGAATTGAAATGTGAAAGAAAATTGTGATTTTTTGTTTGTTTGTGAACCTTAATTCCTTTTTCCACACCTGAAAGCATAGTAAAGAATCTTTTCCTTCATGCAGGGATGGCGAGACGGGTGATGGGCTAAATGGGTAAGGGCCATTAAGGAATCTACTCCTGAAATTGTTGTTGCGCTATATGCTAACTAACTTGGATGTAAAATTAATTAACTAACTAATTTTAAAACAAGAATCTTTTCCTACCATTGTTAATAATGGAAAGAAATAGTGGGAGCTCCTATGGTTTGGTTTGGTGAAGGGTTTCTAATTTTGTATTTCCCTTTGCAGTTGCATAGCTCACCTCCTACCTTTGGAATAGACAGTAGCTTAAGGTCCAGTAGAGGGTCCAACACCATGTTTACAGAATACTGTACCAGCGGCGACATCATTGGAGAGCTGAGCTGTCTGCTTAAGCGTGAAATTGAATATACCGCCATCTGTGAAACTATTTTACAAGTAAGAAACTGGTTTTGTCTGCATTGTGGGCTATTAGTTTATTCTTCCTGAAGTAAATAAGGAATACCAGTATCTTTTCTTCGTTTGGGTTCACTTGTCTTATGCAGCCACCTACCCAACTTTTGTAAAGCAGCATAGACTAGCTGAGAAAAGATTTAGTGTCTCACAGCCTGGCTGTGGGACCTGGAGTGAGCTGTTTTAACCTCTTTGTGTCTTAGTGTCCTTGTTTATTAAAAGAGAGAATGTCTAGCTTTGAAGTTATGAAGATTAGGAAAATATCTAAGTGCCTGGCATGTATAGACACTCAATAAATGCCCACCATTATGAAAGCATTGTTTTTAAAGAATACTTGTTTTTTTTTTTTAATTTTTTAGTGTTTAGTTATTTTTGAGAGAGAGATAGAGCACAAGTTGGGGAGGAGCAGAGAGAGAGGGAGACGCAGAATCCAAAGCAGGTTCCAGGCTCTGAGCTGTCTAAGCAGAGCCTGAGGCGGGGCTTGAACTCAGGAACAGTGAGATTATGACCTGAGCCAAAATTGGCCACTGACTAAGCCACCCAGGTGCCCCTACTTGTTTTTTTTTTTAATTATTTATTTACTATTATTATTATTTTTTTTTGAGAGAGTAAGAATGGGGAAGAGGAACAGAGAGAGACAGAGAAGAGAGAGAGAATCTTAAGCAGCCTGCATGCTCAGCCCAACCTGGGGCTCGATCCCATGATCCTGGGATCATGACCTGAGCTGAAATCAAGAGTCCTATGCTCAATTAACTGAACCACCCAGGTGCCCCTAAAGAATACTTGTCTTTAACCTCCATTTCTACAAGTTTTTCACTGCCTAAGAAGTTATCTATTCAACAAATAAGTGGCTTGATATTCCACTTGATGTGGGGGGATTGAAACAGAAATGAGCCAGATTTCCTGCTTATGAGGAATTCTCCAGCTCTTGAGATTGTTGCATTCAACAGACCAGGGTCCGGAGTCTTAGGGGTGCGTGGGACAGAAGGGAATGTTGCTTTATCAGTTTCATACCATTTCATTTCTGGAAGAGGACAAGAGGCATGAATTTAGTCACAAGGTTGAAGTGAAGTCATTGAAGTTCATGTAGCTCAAATTCTGAAAGAGCAGTCTTCCTCATTCAGGTAAGCAGTTGGCCTCTGGAAACAAATCCTGTGAATCAGTCTGTAGCCAGCAAGAAGGGGTGCAAGAGCACCTGGCCTGGGGCCCCTAACCAGGTTCCACCACCCACTGCGGACAAAATCCAAAGGCAGAGACGTGAAGGATGGTGAAACAAGAAATAAATTTATTTCAGTGAGGCCAACATGGAGAAGATAGCTGACTAGCAGTTCAAAGTCTCCAATGTGCTGAAAATACTTCTGGGTTTATATAAGGAAAATGTGGGGCAAAGGTGGATGGGTGCTGGCAGGTAGACAATGAAGGTCAACTCCATCCTTGTCTTGGTGTTAATCACAGGTGGGGTCTTGCTGGCTCAGGACAGTTCCTATTGCTTGAGGGGGTAGTTTCGTTCCCAACTAAGGATGCTTTGCCCCTAAGGCCTTCAGCCTGAGCCAAGAGACAAGCTAGAAAGAAAAACCCAACTAGAAGTCTGAGGTCAAAATGGAGGCAGCCAGAGTCCTCTTTTGAGCCCTCTTTACTTACTGTGGCAATAAAAATAGATAAGTTGATATAACTTAGTTGATGAGTCTCGGGCTCATGAACTATATCCTTTATCATAGCTATTGACTGGTATACATTTTCCTGGCTTATTACTAAGTGTATGCTTTAGCTGAACTGTAAATTTTATCATCTTATGTATAATGCAAACATTTTCTCCACAAAACAATGGCTTTAAATGACAGAGTATCATAATTATACTAAAGTTGGTGATTTTTCTAAGGGGTTAGGTGAAGATTAAATCTACAGGCACCTTGTCTTATGAAGACCTTATGATTTAGTTCTGAATCAAGCTTGCTGCTTGGTATCTTGTGGTTTCAGGCCTGCTTTATCTCCCTGGAGGATTTGTATGAAGGTTTTGATGTCTTCTGGCCATCCTTGGAATATAAAATATGGCTAAAGCTTGCGCTCAGTATTGCCTATCAGTATTTTGAATCAAGTCTCGTTGATGAGGTAAGTTACAGTATTAAAATACGAATGGACTTTTATTAACTTTTTACAAAATGCATTTCATATTTTTGTGACAGAGACAGAAAGGAAGATTGTGTGTGATCTTCTACAATGAGATTCCAGAATTTTAACCACTCTTGTTCTGATTTTCTGCAAGTCTTCAATTCTCTTGTCACAGCTGATTTTCTCAGGCTACCTGTAGTCATACTTTAAAAGAAAAAAAAGGTGGATTCAGCAAATATTAAATAGGCAAATTCCCAAGAACTAGATATTCAGTATATTTTGTGTGTGCATCCGGGCTTTGGCATTTTAAAAAGAAGCCCCCTGGGTGTTTCTAATGTGCATCCAGGGATGAGAATCACTGCTCTAAACTCTGTCAATAAGGAATACAAGAGGAATAGCAGTTTTCTGGAGGAAATAATGGTTCCTTTTCATTAATATACAGAAACATAACGACTTCTGCTTTCAAGCTCAAAATCTCCGGCATTCTGAGCCAATCTGTTCAGGCCCAGGTGGATGCTAATTGAGTTTCCTCTTTGGGGAGGGTGCTTGTTCTATGTAGCTTTTTGAACGACTGGAGTGAGGACCAATTAGGCCAGTGTTTCTTATAGTCTCCTCTACCTATGTTAATATAAATCTCCTGTTGTTTTCAAAATCTATATTGGAGCGACTGAGCCTCTTTTATGAACTTTTTCTCCAGCAAGTAGTAGCTCAAGTCTGTTCTTAGGTTGGTATAATTTACAATCCATATTTATACCCTATTTAATAATTATTTGAGCCCCTCTTACAAGTTAGGAACTGGGGAAGTGATAGACCCAGAGTTTGACAACATTCATTGTATCTCAGCGCAATGAGACTGGATATGAATGTTGGGTTAAAAGATTAGCGTATCTGAAGAGAATGAGAAGACAAGTCACGGAGTGGGAGCATATATTTGCAAAAGACACATGTGATACAGGACTGTTATCCAAAATATCCAAATAACTTTTAAAACTCAACAGTAGGAAAACAAATAACCCAGTTAAAAAATGTACGAAAGATCTTAATAGACACCTCACTAACGAAGAAATACAGATGACAAATAAACATGTTGTATCTATGTCATACATCCTCAGAAAAATGCAACATTGTGATTCCATTATGCAACTAATAGAATGGCCAACATTTGGAACACTGACAGCTCCAAATGCTGGTGAGGATGTGGGGTGGAAGGAGCTCTCATTTATTGCTGATAGGAATGCAAAATGGTACAGCTACTTTGAAGCCAGTCTGGAGGTTTTTCATAAAAGTGAACATACTCTGACCATATGATCTAGTAGTCAGTACCCTTGATATTTATCCAAAGAAGTTGAAAACTTATGTTTTCAAAGAAACTGGAGCACAGATATTTGTAGCAATTTTATTCCTAATTGCCAAAACTTGGAAACAACCAACCAAAATGTCCTTTAGTAGATGAATGGATAAATAAACTGTGGCACATCTAGACAATGGAGTATTATTGAGTGCTAAAAAGAAATGAACTTGGGGTGCCTGGGTGGCTCAGTTGGTTGAGCGTCCAACTTTAGCTCAGGTCATGATCTCATTGGTTCATGGGTTCAAGCTCTGCACTGGGCTGTGTGCTGACAGCTCAGAGCCTGGAGCCTGCTTCAGATTCTGTGTCTCCTATCTCTGCCCCTCCCCTGATTGTACTCTCTCTCTCTCTCTCTTTCTCAAAATATAAAATAAACATTAAAAAATTAAAAAAATGAACTATCAAGCCATGAAAAGCCATGGAAAAAACCTAAATTATATTACCAAGTAAAAGAGGCACCAGAAAGTTTACACATTGTGTGAATCCAATTATAGGACATTCCGGAAAAGGCAAAACTATGGACACAATAAAAAGATCAGTGGTTGCTAGGAGTTGGGGCAGGAGGAATAAATAGATGGAGCACAGAGGATTTTAGGACAGTGTAACCACCCTGCATACTATAACAATGGATACATGTCACCACATTTATCCATAACATTTATAACACCAAGAGTGAACCCTAAAGTAAGCTATGGACATTGGCTGATTATGATGTGTCAGTGTAGGTTCATTGGTTGCAATAAGTGTACCACTCTGGTGCCGAATATTGATAGTGGGGGAAGCTATACATGTGTGGAGGCTGGAGAAAATGGGAAGTCTTTATACCTTTCTCTCAATTTTGCTGTGAACCTAAAACTGCTCTGAAACATTGTCTTAAAAAATTAGGATGTCATACTAAGGAAGTCATGCTTCTTTTACTATGTGGCAATAATTTTCCGAAAAATTTTAGTGGAAGAGGAAAAAGATTTAGATTCCTCTCTTTTCCTTCTGCTTTGCCTCTTCATGAGAAGGAAAAACACATTTAGAGTCTAGTATGAAACTCCAGAGGAAAGAATTAAGACCAATAGTCTGAAAGTGTATGGAGTCAGATTTGACTCAATAAAAGGTGAATGTCCTTTCATTTTTTTAAATGTTTGTTTATTTTTGAGAGAGAAACAGAGAGAGAGAGAGACAAAAACAGAGCATGAGTGAGGGAGGGGCAGAGACAGGGAGACACAGAATCTGAAGCAAGCTCCTCACTCCAAGGTGTCAGCACAGAGCTCAACGCAGAGCTTGAAATCATGGACCATAAGATCATGACTTGAGCTGAAGTCAGACCCTTAACTGACTGAGCCACCCAAGTGCCCTTCCTTTCACTTTTTAAATAATTTGCAAGTTACGCATATTCATTATCTAAATTAGAAAATACAGATACAAAAAGACACCTAAAAAACAAAAATAAAAATAACAAGAAAAAAAAATACAGATACAAAACATAAGAAAAGAGTAATAAACTTCTATCCCAATGTAATTCCTCCAGAGAATCTCTGTCCAACTCTTTGGCTTATTTCCTTCTAGTTTTTTCCAATCAAAGAACTAGTCAATTAAGACTTTTAGAACCTATAAAAAGAGGTTTCGAAACACTGCTAAGCTTATACTGCAAACGCTCTTCTAAATCATAGAACTCAAAATTTGCATGCACTTAACAACCAAAATAAGGCACTTGGGTGGCTCAGGCAATTAAATATCCAACCCTTGATCTTGGCTCAGGTCATGATCTCACAGTTTGTGGGTTCAAACTCTACATCAGGCTCTGTGCTGACAGTGTGGAACCTGCTTGGGATTCTCTCTCTCTCTCTCTCTCTCTCTGCCCCTCCTCTGTTTACACTCTGTCTCTCAAATAAACTTAAAAAACAGACATTTTAAAAAAGCTTATTTTTTAAAGATTTTCTCCTTGTAAAATTTTAGATGTTTGCTAATTTTCTTATGTTTTTCATGTTCCACATGAGCTGCTCCTCTCAGCAGTTAAGTGTTCGGTCTAAGGACAGGGTCACATAGCTATTCATGGAGCCAGGGCACTGTCCAGGTGTTTCCTACCATGGGACTGACCTCTGAGCGCATGGATTAGTTTGCTGGGGCTGCAGTCACAAAGTACCACAACCTGGGGGGCTTAAACAACCGAAGTGTATCGTCTCACAGGTCTTGAGGTGAGAAATCTGAAATCAAGGTGTTGGCAGGATTGATTCCCACTAAGAGCTGTGAGGGAGGGAAAATCTGGTCCAGGCTTCCTCCTTGGCTTAGAGATGGCTGTCTTCATCCCACAAGGAGTTCCTCCTGTATGTGTGTGTGTGTCCAAATCTACCCCCTGGACTTTTTTTTTTTAAAAGTAAGCTCTACACCCAGTGTGGGGCTTGAACTCAGGACCCTGAGATCAAGAGTTGCATGCTGTATTGGCTGAGCCAGCCAGGCATCCCAAATCTTCCCTTTTGATAAGGACATCGGCCATATTGAGTTAGTTGTCCACCATATTCCAGTATGACCCCATCTAAACTTAAACAATTGTGTCTGCAATGACCCTATTTCCAAATAAAGTCACATTTTTTTATTTATTAAAATTTTTTAAAATGTTTCTTTATTTTTGAGAGACGGTGAGAGCCAGGGAAGGGGGAGAGAGAGAGAGAGTAAGAGAGAGACACACACAGAATCTGAAGCAGGCTCCAGGCTCTGAGCTGTCAGCACAGAGCCCAATGCAGGGCTTGAACCCACGAACTGTGAGATCATGACCTGAGCCAAAGTCGGATGCTTAACCGACTGAGCCACCCAGGCATCCCAATAAAGTCACATTCTAATATACCAGGGGTCAGAACTCCAACATATGAATTTTAGGGGGACACAATTCAACCCATTCAAAACAGCTCGCTTCTATCTCTAAAGACTGATTCCGAGCTTTGAAGTATGACTCAGACTCTGTGTGTTGCCTTGTTTTGTTGTAGCTTTCTGCTATTGTTTGGTCACTTGTTAACTGGGATGTTTGCTTACTGCTAGGTAAAACATAGGCATAGCTGACCACCCTGCTGAGGCTGACTGAGAGCTCATGGAAGCCTGTGAATCAGGCTGGGTATTCATATCCAGGGCCACTAATAGTAATAATGTTAACACGCTCGAGTTCATAATCTTGTCAGAGGCTATTCTGAACTCTCAATAAATTTTTTTGGCTGGTCTGAGTGACACCCTCAAAGAACACGGCTTAATCAGTGAATTTGCTTTCTTCCTGGTTCCATGTGTCACTTGCTATGATTTATAGAAAAAAATGTCATTTTATCATAGGACTTAGAATTTCAGAAGTGTGTGCTGTTCAATCTGGCATATGTGGAGACTTTATCAAGCTATAATGAAATGGCTATCAATAATGTGACCATGAAATTCGTTATTATTGTGTATGGCAGTGTGATCGATACTAAGACAGAGGTACCATATCTTGCACCTTGCATTTTGCCTAAAACCTGTGAACAGGTAAGGACTGTTTTTTCTAAAGAGTCATTTGCTTTCCACGGTGCCCCATAAGTGACGTTAAAAGTCAATTGACCATCTTAAAAAGAAATTTAACCTGGAAAGACCCTGAAGTTCTTACCTCCCTTAACCAAACAGTCAAAGCATACTTAGGGCTTCCCATGTGCAGTTGTGAGGTTGGGCCCTACACAAGAGTGTGACAGAGGGGAACAGAGAGCTGGAAACTGCCTGCTCTCTGCTTGCCAAGCCATTTGCCCTGGCTTAGGCTTGTGCCTCCCAAAGGACAAGGAGGCATTTTTCTCTAGTTCACACCGAGGCAACAACACCATACACTAGTGTGGCTCTGAAGGGGTCTGCACTGGTTAGTAAGAAGAAAAGTTGAGTAGGGGCCACACCACTTTGTTTCCATGTGAGGGGCTGTGAGCATACCTTGATAGTGGGCCCTGGACATCACCATTCCATGCATGTGTAAGGGAGAAGAGAGTGTGAACACCAATGGTGTGATAGGAGGGGGCGACAGGAGGGAGTTCAGGAGTGGGGAGGACCAAGAAGAGCTGACCTGTCCTTAATCTGGTAGGACGTTTCTCCTCTTGAGGAGATCATCTGTTCATCTAGGAAATGAAAGGTTGTTAATTAAATGAAAATTTTATATCTTGGAAAAGTTGGTAAACCTCCCCCAGAGTGCATTTGTCCCTTTCGCAACATGATTAGTTTGTATCTCTCAGCAATTCAGAGGATGATGGCAATTTAAATGCTTTTCTAATAGAAAATGAAAATCGCTTTAGCTTTGAAGTGGGGGTGTGGGCGTGAGGCAGGGAACAGCAGGAGCTGTTTGGAATCAGGTGCACTCGGGTGTAAAGCCCGACCCCTGTGCCCACCAGTGTGTGAGCCATAGGCGAGCTGCCTTCTGACCCTCAGTTTCCTATTTGTGAGGTCAGGACAACAGCTGTGGCCATCTCCTAAGGTTCTTGTGAGGATTGAGGGAGACGGTACCTGGTATCTAGAAATGATAGCTATAATTGTTACTTGCATCCTACTTGCCTTCTGGGAGGGCAGATTTTGGAGAGCACATGGGGCAAAAGTTCTGAGAAAAGAAGACACTCCTGCTTTCTGGGAAGGTTGGGCCCTGAGCCCTTGGACATCCATGTAGGGGTAAAAGTAATTGAGTGTGTGTTGGGGATTCCCTGCTTTTCCAAACTGGGAATTTCTGGTCTGGCTACAAGTAAGGTGTGGACAGTTCCTTCCTGATAACTATAAATATGCAAAATATAATTTTCTGGTCCAAGACTTCTCAAAACCATGTTAGAGAGGATTTGAAACAAAAAAGAGAGCTTAGGGTTGAAGCCCAGTTCTGAGTTTTGGCTTCTCTTATATTCATGAAAAGGTTAGGAAGCGGCCAACTTAGAGATCAAAGGCTGCTCTTTTGACTAATTTCTTTTCTTCTTTAGGTTCGGGGAACTTCAGGTTTAAGCAAGCTGCTTATTATCGGAGCATCCAAACCTCCCCAAAATACTAATGACCCCAAAGCCATGGGTAAGGAGTAGCCCATTCATGATAGGAAAACCATGCAACATTCATTTAATTCTAAGAAAATGATTTGAGGGTATTGTGTGGATTTACCGTGGACGCCATGTTACTTCTGGGAGGTCACCAGTCTGAGTCCTCCAGACACTGAGATCTAGTTAGCCTTTCTCTCTCCTGTCCCTTCCTTCACAGCTGTGCTGGTGTAGAGCGGCTTCTGTGTGGCACTCTGTTACAGGTCAGGTGGCCTGGAGTCCCACAGTGCTCGTGGGGGTAGAGCAGGAACGGGGCGGGCATAGACTTTCTCACAGTGTGCCCAGATGTGGAGAGCTGGTGTGTTCCCAACACCAAAGGGAATATGGAACCTGACTGAACCAGGCTCTTTGAATATTCCAGACCTGTCACAGCCACAACCCAGCTGTCTTGCTTGAGGTGCACTTCCATACTTATGAAGTAATTACAATCACTAAATGTGTATTAGTGCCCAGCTGCATGTATCATGGTGCTAAGCAACATTACTGAGAAGATGAGGTAGCAAGGCCTTGCTCTACGGAAGATGCGTTGAAACCTTTCATATAGTGCTCGGTACCCCTGCTTTACCAATCCCAGGGGTTTCATTTCCCCACCTGCCCCAGCTCGGAAACAGGCATCTTTACTAGGCTGCTCTAGTTGGCACCATCTTGGTGTTTCCAACCCACGTGATCTCCCAGCTTAGACGTTATTCAATTCCTAATGAATTGTTAATTCAGGGGCGAGGGGCTTACATGATTACAAACTGTGTGCAGAAAGTGACATTTTATTATTATTTTCTATCTCATTTCTCATTTGCACGATTCTTATAAGATGCAACCCCACTGTGTGCTAGGAAGCCAAACCAGGGCTGTGCCCTTGTGAGAAGGAGAGACAGACACTCAATAAGTAACTCCACTTCTGCCCTCGAAGCAAATTCAACCTCAGCATTCTTGTAGCTTACTTTCTAGGCTCTGTTCTGGGTCACGTGTAGCACTTGATTTGGGGGAGCCCCCTCTGCTCCCAGGTCCCATGTCCAAGCTGGGTAACACCGAGAGAGTCACTACCCCAGCCCTCACAGTGTGTTCGCTTTGCCCCTCTGCACCTTCCACCTGGGACATGGGGGTCTATGGCAAGGTTTGGAGCTCAGGGCCTAGTGTCAGCCCCCTTGGGGCTCCGAGGGCTTTTGAGTCAGAGATCTCGGCACTGCCAGGAAGCAGGGTACAGGTCCTCGTCTGTTCCTGGGCCTGTAGGCCTCTCTCTTTCTTCAGGCTCTCTGCCACCGCTTTTAGACTGAGAGTAATATATCATGCTGTGTTTCCCAGTGAATCTGGGACGAGAGTCACACATGGTAGGTCAGTGCACTGGATTGGACCCGCATGTATGTTTTCTTTTAAACATTTAAAATAAGTTGCAAAAGATAAACATCTAAAAATTTCACATTAAAAAAAATCGAGATTTTGAGCTTTTCTTGAAAAACTCAGAAAGACTGCTAACACATGAGCCTCATTCTTGTATGCAGCAACACCGAGAGCTGGGTGTGGGGAAAGCAGATGATGTGCAGTTTGCCACAGTCCACACCCCGCCCTCTTGTCTTAGGTACAGCCCGCTGCTCCCTCTTTTATGTGACCTCCCTGTTCTCATTTGAGTTTGTCAGCCCTTCCATTAGGTTCCGGGGACCCTAAGAGCAAATGCCCTTGAGGGAAGAAAGGGAAGAAAGTAAAGAGCCCATATGAAAGAGGGGAAGGGAGACCTACTAAGAAAAAGCAAACTGATATTTCAGAATATTCTTCTGCTACCTTTACTCTTAAATTCCTAATTAAGGTTTTTTTCTGTCTGATGCATGTATTTGGATTGGTCCAGTCAGCACTGGTCTTCGAACGACCCACAGAAAATATGATTGGAAGAGAAAAAATGAGGTAATAAACGATGCATGGATTAGATTTTTTCTTACTGTGAATATTAAGCCACATATCTGAAATCAATTGTGAAGCCAAGTAGCAAAATGTAGGTGGTGAGGAAAGAGACTCTTAGTGGCAGCTCGTTAATTTGGAAAAATTGGGATAAGACTCACCTGAATTATTAAAACATTTTTTTGAATGTTTATTCATTTTTTTTAAACTTATTTTCTTAATATTTTTTTATTTATTTCTAGGAAAGAGAGACAGAGAGACAGCGTGAGCAGGGGAGGGTCAGAGACAGAGGGAGTCACAGACTGAAACAGACTCCAGGCTCTGAGCTGGCAGTCAGCACAGAGCCCGATGTGGGGCTCGAACCCACAAACTGCGAGATCATGACCTAAGCGAAAGTCAGACGCTTAACCGACTAAGCCACCCAGGCGCCCCAATTCATTTTTGAGAGAGAGAGACAGAGAGCAACGAGGGGAGGAGCAGAGAGCGGGGGAGACACAGAACCTGAAGCAGGCCCCAGGCTCTGAGCTGTCAGCACAGAGCCCAACGTGTGATCGTGACCCGAGCTGAAGTTGGATGCTTAACTGACTAAGCCACCCAGGCGCCCCTCACCTGAATTATTTAAAGATGAAAATGATAGAATGTTTCTGGAAGATGTGATTTTGCTCCAGGCCACCCCCACCCTCTGGCCAAATTTCCCCACTGTGCACCTCCGTCCCTTGAGAGCTTAGTAGTAGGGATCTGTGGGTTAGGGATGGGGAAGGTCATGCCATGTACACAAACGAGACACAAGCGTCTACATACCTGTGCCTCCCCGTGTGGAGTGTGTGTTCCCTGAGGATCTGTGGGTGCTGTGTCCAGGGGTACAAGCAGCCACAGGCTGATCCAGGGCCTCTTCCTAGAGTATCGGTTTTACTTGGTGCTCTTTTAAAGGGAGGAAGCTCACTTAACCATTAGATTCTTCAAAATGTTTTATATTAAAACAAACACGGAGTAGGATGACAAATTTGCATGAATTTTTACGTTAAAATAGAAGACTTCAGGCCATTTTATTATGGAGAGTTACTTAGGTTTTGCCCTGACATCGTTTCCTATTCTCCTCAGCAGTCGGGGCTAATCTGGAAAGTCTTGAAAAGTCCATGTCTGGAATGGGAAGGGCAGGGCTGGTCACATCAGGCCAGGACAGAGTGGAGGGAAGTAGGGAGTGGGGGACCTGCCTGTAGGCCTAGTTACCCAAAGAGTCTCTGTCAGGGCCCCTAACAGAGGTCATTTGGGCCCAAGCCCACTGCAGAGTAGAGGAGAAAGTGGCTCTGACGGGGCGACAGGGTGCTATATGAATGCAAAGATGGGCCAGGGAGCAGTGAATGGTGCCAAGGATGGGCTGCAGGGGCCTTCAGCACCCTCTCTCTCTCAGTTGTCACCCCAAATACCCCAAGTCACCTCAAATAAATACATTTTTCCAAGGGAAAATGGTATGCTGTGTAAGTGTAGCTTCAAGAGCAGACCCTTGGACCTCCACATCCCCAACTTGGGAGTCATCCTAAGACCCTTTTAATAGAAATTCTGGGCCCGCACTGTCATTTATGACCATCAGAGTGGTGTGCAGTGTGTTTGTTGGGGGAAAGGAAGCTGCATTGACCAAATGTGTAATTAATGGTTCCTTTAAAGAAAGCAAAGCGGGTCTGTTTAGGCAGCCTTTCTAGGTCATCCTCTCTTTCTCAAATGGACCTTATTTCACAAATGGGAAGCCTAATTGGGAGTCAAGAAATTGGCTTCATTGACTCCTTATTTTCACTGTTCATTTCCAGGCCCCATTATTTTAAAAAGTTTCTTATTGTAATTTAGGAAAAAAGTTTCCTGTTACCTGGGAATCAGTTACAAAGCTACCCAGAATTCAACTCTCCTGACATTTCTCTTTTCCTGAAGGGCACCTCTGTTCGACTACTCTTAGTGAATTAATGTAGTATCTCTTCCCAAGATGATGTTTGATTGTACAGAGATGCACATGAATTTACTCATCTCTCAAACCCTTAATATGTAAGGTCTTTTAGAGGGAATATTACAGATACTAAAATAGGAACTTTTCAGTAAGTTTTCTTATTGCATATAATAGTTCATGTTTTTCCTGAAATGCTCACAGTCTAATATTTTACTTTTGACTTTCTTTTATAGTTGGAAATTGGACCCAATTTTAGAAAAGAATATTAATGGTGCTAATGTGCTATGTGGAGTCAGGTAAAAGACTGTGCTAATATCCTGGCTCAAGCGCTGAAGGACTACCTGGCAAGGAGGTTACGTAGAAGTAGCTGAATGGCTAACTGCTGTATTTATTTCACACGCAACTGAACTGTTGGAAAAGCTCTAATTTTATGTAGTTGCGTTATACCTGAGATGTTCAAAATTCTTCATGATAAAAATATAATTCATGGCTTACCAAGTGAAACCAAATAGCTAGAGCAATTTATGAGAGTACATGTTATCAGAAGCATTGTACTGACTGAAGCACACGACTTAAATAATTTGCCCTAACATTTTCCAGAGACAAGTTATTCCCTCCCTTTCCAATTTAGCGTATGTTGAAAAATGGAACTATGTTCTTTAATCTTAGTTGCTGAAAGCAAAGTTTAGGAGAAGTTAATAGTCTTACATTGCATAATACTGTTTGATATCACTTTTCATTTTCTTTTTAAAAGTCAAATAAAGTTTAATTTTATGGTCTGACTGTTTATTACTTAGAATCCATTATCCCTTTTCATTTCAACAAGATTTTGAAAGGATGTTCAATTCTCTACTCTAGGGAAAACCCTAAGAGAAGTATGATAGAAGAAAGCGTAAGACAAAAAGTCAGGCCTAACTATTCATTAGAACCTTCTGGACATTAACAGGACGGTATTTCAGCGTGGACTGTGGATCACTTAAGTGTCACCAAATACTGGGTGTGGCTGCACATACAGAAACCTGGCCACTGTATCTGAACCAAGAGGCTTCATTTTTCTTTTTTTTATTATAGTTGACCCACTATGGTTACATCAGTTTCAGGTGTACGACATAGACAAGTTATATGTTATGCTGTGCTCACCACAAGCGTAGCTACCGTCAGTCACCACACACTATTCTAATACCATGGACAATATTCCCTATACTATACCCTTTCATCCCTGTGGCTTAGTCTGTTAAGGACTTCATTTTTCTTATGGTAAACAAAACATCTAGAAATAGGCAGAAAGGGATGGGTGCAGCTGGTTGAGGAAGTTCTCACGGACGAGGCTGCTGCCTCTTCATCCTTGACCTGTGACTTATCCCCAGGGTGGCAATATGACATCGGTACCTCCAGGCATCCTATTTGTTTTCCAGCAGGGCAAGGAGTTTTCTTTACGAGGTTTTGCCTGAGTAAGGAATGGACTTCATCCCAGGCCGGAACTGTCCAGTGCCCAAACCTCTCACCTTAAGGCAAACCTGGCCTCCTGCATTGTCAGTCCATGGGGGTAGGCCCCTGGGCTCTGCACTGTCACACTCCTGTGTGATTTAGTGCATTTCTAAACTTGAGATACCCTAATCTGCTCTACAGACTTGCTTTGGAGGCTCATTAGCATGTTTGATGGAACTAAAGGGGCAATACTTTGTCCCATACGCATCAGTTGGGATGTGTTTGGCCTAAACACAACTCAAAAAGCTTTAAGTCCTAAGGACATGTATGTATTATTTTATGGACTGTCAGTCAAAAGGTAGGATGGGCTCATGGTTGGTGGGCTCAGTGAAGATGATGGTCAGACTTTTTTCTCTCCACTCTGCTATTGACCTTCACAGCCTCATTCTATGGGTCCCCGTGCCCAGGTTGTCAGATGGCTGCTAGCAAGAGTCAGTGCTTCATGTTTTGTATGAGACAAAAAGGAAAAAAAGTTTCCAACTGCTGTCAGGAGAAAGAATTCTTCTAGAAACTCCAACGATCCTACTTGTAGCTCATTCCCAAGATTGGAATCACATACCCATTTCTGAACCAGTTACTGTCAAGAAAAGTGTTAATGACCTTTTGTCCAATTAACACACCCTTTAAGCTAAAATTAAAGGATTTCCTCAATTTGCATTGTCCCAAAGGTGTGCAACCAAATGGGAGTAAACTACTACATGGTTCGTTGCACCCAGTTGGCATTTTGGCTTGGCCATTTATTTGGACACAGCCATTCTGGCTCCCTTCCCCTTTGCTGAGTATCTCAATGCAGATTCCTACATAGGGTGGAGGTTAGAGGTGAGATCAGACTTGCAGCAAGATCACACAGGAACCACAGGTTTACCTCTGAGAATCTTAGCTGACTGAGGCAGTCCCATGGACTTCTGCTTCTCTCACAATGGTCATATGTAAATTCATTTCCAACTAATAAATCTTGAATATATAATGCAACTTATTCTGTTCTCCCATGAAAACTGAGAGCAGCAACTCTTGATAGGGGAACTCTATTCTCCATGCCTTCTAGTGCATTAAAGATGTACTTAGATCACTTGGGCCCTGGAAATGCATATTTATTATGTCATATATTATATCTGGAAAAGAATACTTTCACAAAGTCTAATGGCTTCACGGTGACAGAGCCAGAACTCCATTTGGGTATACTGGCCACCTTTTCTTTGAACCTTTTTGCAGCGTCTTTATATTGACATCATATATGTGGACAGAGTAGAGATGGCCAAACAAAACACCAGGGTTTGGGTGTCTGAGTGATAAGAAGCACAACAGATTTATTGGGAGAAGAGTTGATGAATTTCATTTTGAATTTGCAGACCCAATGGCACATGTTCCATCTGTCAATAAAGATCAACACTCAGGCTTTAAATAACTGATTAATTGATTTAGACTTTGGACTGTCATGATGAAAGAAAGTTGAAGCCAGACTCCAAAAGACAAGGACAAGAGGCATCAAATAGCCAAGGGAAGAAAAGAGCAGCAAGGAATCTAACAGTTGGAAAGGTGACAGGAAATGGGGGACCCAAGGATTAGTTAGGAGATATCCTATAATAGGATCAGGTATTGGTTATTTTAAGGGCAAAGTATACTATGACTTGAAGAGGTAAGAGCAAGACACACTTCTCTTGGGTCTTTCAGACCAGGACTCCTCAGGATATTGGGTAACTTGGAATTTTCAACCAACCTTCCCAACCTTCCTAGTGGCACTCAAATTTTGCATGTGGAGAATTCAAGGAAACTAAAGACTTAATGACTTTTCTACCACATGGCAACAGGCATCATTTTTTACATTATTCTACTCAATAAAAACATAGAGGGCTACATGCAAGGGACTATACCAGGTGTGGGACACTTCTTTCGAAACCCAGTCTAACATAGTCTAACAAAAGTCTGAGACCATGAGTTCAGAGAAGTTAGTATTCTTCCAGAAATGCAGATGTACAACCTCAAGATTCATATTCTTAAGCCTCGTAAATCCAATTAATGTAATGTTAGGAGAGCTCTTTACAGCAAGGGTCACAAACTTGAGGACCCAGGGAAGTAACAGGAAGGAGCAAAGTGGACTGAGAGATGTGGTGAAATCTACTTATTCGTCAGCTGCTCCTCCATTTCCATCATATGAAATTTCACGTTATGTGCCTTTGGAGAAAAGTCCCGATGCCAATCCTGGCAAGCAAAGCTCTGACCTGTCAGGAGTCTAAACTGGTACTTCAAAACGTGACAACAGAATTCTCTGCTCCAGTTTTAACAAAGTATTTATTTGCTGATCCTCAAAAAGCAAAAAATTAGAAACCAGCCCCATCCCCTCAACGCAAGAATAGTTCTTTAATAAAACATTTTCAATCGTTTCCTCCTTTTTTCCCAAGGCATGCTTTTGCTCGTGCCTATCAGTGTAGACCAGACGGACATATGGAAATACTCTGTGTGAAAGGCACACGGCTCTGTCGTATTGCTCACACCTCCTGGTACATCTCCCTGGCAGGCAGGCGAGTAGAGCCTCTCTTTTTTGAGAGAAATTTTTTGAAACATTTTCATTATAGCAAAATACTTAAAGATTCCTCCCCCACTCATCCCACTTCAGTTTTATCTACTGAAAAAGTACAGAACTGAAAAGTGTGTTGCCCCCGCTGTGATCAAAACCCTGAAGAGTGGAGAACACGGGCACTCCACAGGTTTTGGGGTTATATACTCATTGTCTATAGAGGAATTTGAAAGTCAAGTTCTGGATTTGATTGGAACAGCTAAAAACCTGACAGTCATTCTATGATGGAACAGAGCAGACTTTCTCCACCATCAACTGAGACTACCTTGTCAATCCCAAATCCTGTAGACACCCAAGACTTGAATCTCACATACAGACTATATTTCAGAGACGGTCAGCAGAGAGTGCTACGGTACAGGAACAGAACAGAATGCTGGTGAAGGCACAGAGGAAAGGATCCCAAAAAATTTTTAGTGCCATTTTCGTTTAATAAGCCAGTAGTATAGCAACCTAAAGACCTTGGCTGTGATCACACCAGGATGTTGGGATGGAGCAGGTGCCGGAGAACATGATTGGCAGCCGGCGTCCTGTGGCTCACTGTGTTAACCACCTCCCTATGGCTGGGGTGTGTAACGGAGGTACTTCTTGCCAGACGGGAGCTCTTTGGTGAAGACTCCTTTAGGGAAAATTTTTTTGGCTTCATCTTCGGGGATGGTTGGAAGCACCATCACGCTATCTCCATCCTATTGAAAGACATTGAGAATGGTGAAATTCACTCTTACAGTGAAGCTTGAAGGCAAGAATTTGCTTCAGGAAAGTAGCCACAGGTGCTTATGAGAATAACCCAGTACTGGTTACTATCTCCCCTCTGAGGAATTTTGTTTTCACGGACTGATCTTCGACACTTTTCTGAGAGAACAATTCCCCCGTGTTAATAAGAAATGGTTTTGTTTTAAACCCAGTGACAGCTCAGCACCACACTTTAAACTTTCAAGTCTAAGTCCTTACCACTGCCCTGTGTGAATGAATCCTGCCTGCTCTCTCATCCCTGACTCCTGCCCCACCTCCGGCTCCTGCTCTTCCAGACACGCTGGCTTTCATTCCGTCATAAATAGCAGGACTTGGTCCCTTGCTTTCTTCACATCCTTCCCAAAGGTCCCTTCGGACCCTGACAGCCAGTTATAAAACCCACCCCCCGAGGCCTGTGCTCCCATTCTCTCCACCTCTGCTTTGATTATTCTCAGTCATACTCATTGCCACCTAACAACAGTAAACTTGCTGACTGTTTGTCCCCACCCGTGGGAATGTAAGCTCTCTGAGGGCAGGGACTTCTATTTACATTAATATTTATATTGTTCACCGCTGCTGTAGCCCAGTGCCCACTGCCTCAGCTCAATAAACACATGTTCAATGGACAGATACAGAATTAAAATGATTTGCCTGTCAGGAAAAACAAATCACCTGGGAATCAGGTTGACCATACTTTAAAAAGGTAGCAATGATAAGATACCCTTGTGATATTATCCCTGTCTGAGAATTCTATATGGGGTTTGAAAGACTAAATGAAGCTTAAGAGAAGTGAAATGCTCCAGACAACAATATACCAAATAGTTTTACCATGACATACCATGACTTCAGTGGCCAATCTAATTTTTGCTATAAATATTTTGCCATCATTTTGCTAGTTTTTGGAAAGGTTAAAGTCTTTTTTTTTTTTTAATATTTTACTAAGAAACTTTTCTAGGGCACCTGGGTGGCTCAGTTGGTTAAATGTCCAACTCTTGGTTTCAGCCCAGGTCATGATCTCACAGTTTGTGAGTCTGAGCCCCACATCAGGCTCCACGCTGAGGCATTTTCTGTCTCTCTGCCTCTCCTCTCCCTGCCTCGTGCTCTTTCTCAAAATAAATAAATAAATTTAAAAAAAAAAAAAAAGGAGTCATTCTGACCAATTAATTTGATCAAGTGATCTGAAAGTCAGAAACCAATATGGGGAGTTTGTATTTTACATAAAAATACAAAAAAGACCTTGACAGTGGCCTCACAGTAAATCTGAAATCCACCATAAGAAAAAGTCCTGCCAGTGTGTGCACAAGCCGGAAAAAGAGCCCCTGAAGACAGCCATTTAGAGATCAGCCCCTTAGGCGTTGCCAGTGAGCTCGCATCTGCCCCTGTCATATCTTTACCTTCCAATCAACGGGGGTGGCAACCCTCTTTTCCGCTGTCAGCTGGAGAGAGGTAATTACCCTGAGAATCTCATCAAAGTTCCTGCCAGTGGTTGCTGGGTAGAGGATAGACAGCTTCAGTTTCTTATCAGGACCAAAAATAAATACCTGCAAAGCACACAGATGCATAAATAGGAAGAATTCTTTTAAGTGTTTTTGATAGTAAAGCCTCTTTGAAAGCTCTTTAATTGTTAGAAATGTTCAAGGGTGTAGAAAAAAACAACCCCTCCCCCCGTCGCTCCCACCTTCAGCAAACATCTAGAAGGTACAAACTGTTAATCTGGGTGGCTTCAGTGTAGATTATTTTCTTCTTCAGGTGATTTTTCTACACTTAGAAGGAATTCTATTTGGTTCTGGGTGTCTCAGTAAGAAAACCTGATATACAAATTAAATCCAAAAAAGGCTTCAGGAAGGTACTATGTTAACTAGGGATGATTATCTTAAAAATATACTAATGGGGGTAGGGGACGCCTGGGTGGCTCAGTTGGTTAAGCATTTGACTTCGGCTCAGGTCATGATCTTGCAGCTCCTGAGTTCAAGCCCCATGTTGGGCTCTGTGCTGACAGCTCAGAGCCTGGAGCCTGCCTCAGATTCTGTGTTTCCCCCTCTCTCTGCCCCTCCCCTGCTTGCATTTCATCTCTCTCTCTCAAAAATGAATAAACATTTAAGAAATTAAAAAGTATATATACTAATGGGAGTTGATACTGGTCTTCAAATAGTTGTATACATTTGCAGATGAGGGATTAAGTTTATTCTCTAATAGGTAAGGACAGATAGGAATTCCAAACCAGGGCTGCCTTATGAAGCAGGGTATGGTCCACTACTTTAAAGAGAGGGCTGTTAGGAGAGCTGGAAAAAAGATTCCTCAATTGTAGATGATATCTTATGATAACTAATTGTACTTATGACAATGTACATTTCCAAAAGTAACAAATTTAGCTGAAAATTTTACTTTGCTTTAGCAGTATGGATGATCAGTGAGATTGCCACTAATTATTTCTTAACTGGAGATACTCCGCTATGTCCTTGAGTTAGTGTAAGCATTCAACTGTACATGGAGCCTGGCCAGTCATGGGGACTACGTAATGGATTTCTACAACTCACCACACGAGCTGTCACAGGCATGCCCTTTTCGTCCTTCTCTGCTGGGTCCAGCATACCTAACAGGATGGCAAGGTCCCGATTCTTATCGTCAATGATGGGGAAAGGTAATTTCTCTGTGGGCTCCTGACCGTTGTAAGCATTGATATCCTGAAATGGAGGTGAAAGGGAAAAAAAAAATCTAAACCAGGTACATTCTCTGAATTCAATCAGTTAACATCTTGCAAGACAGGGAAGAGGATCACAATCATAATTTTCTCTAAGCAATTCTACTAAGAAAAATTAATGAATGAACACTCCTCATCCCAATCATTCATTGACGAAATAACAGTACGGTATGGTACTTAGGTTATAACCACAGACCCTTTTCACGCCTACGTCTCTTAAAATTTGGCATGAGTTTACTGCCCTCAGAAAGCAGCAAGAAATGCTTTAAAAGACTAATATTGTAGACTTAGATCCCAATCTAAGGTACCTCTGGGTACCCAACAAGCAAATACCATCAGAAATAATGTGTTCATGAGTCCATCAAACCAAAAGTAATGCCATGTGCAAAGATAATTCTACATATCTGGTCCCTGCCTGCTAAGAACCCTGACCCAGACATTAAGCTACTGTAAGGCAGATATTAAGAAATGGAAAACAAAAATCCTAAAACTTGAGGCAAATCCAAGAATGGAGAGTTGAATATATACTTTAAGGACAAGTCAAAGGTAAATTTACACTAGAGTGAAATCCACATAGAAAACCAAGCATTTTAGGTCTAAAGTGAAAGACAATTACTTTCCTCCTTAATCTACTCTCTTCCCCTAGTAAACTTCACTCATTTACTCATTCATTCCTACTTTTCCTATCCCTAGAAGCCTTTGAAAAAGAAAATCTAGCTCCCTTATTTGATCGAGCTTTGATGATAGCACTTCATATGGGGTAAGCACGATTGCAAGTGCATGTGGATGAGTGAGGTGTGGCTCCTGCCTTCAAAGAAACTTCTACTTTGGCTAAGATGATTCCCATGTGATGTAGCAGCAAATGCAAGACTCTAATATTTAAATGGCAGACTGTAAATGCTGACATATACTTCTGTCCCCATTGATAGATAGGTCTTCCTGAGTTAGAAAAGACTTCAGGAGAGATTCTACCTGGGGCCTTGAAGGATGGATAAGATTTTTCACAGGGAAGAGGAGCAATATTAATGAGACATGCAAGCAGGTCTGAGCATAAATAATTGAGAAGACAGTGAGTAACTTAGCTGGGTAGAGCTTTAGGAAGTAGCAGGAGAGAGGATTTAAAGTTGGAATAAGGTCTGTTTCTTATGTGGAGCCTTAAAAGTTACACAGAGGTTGAGGTCATGGCCAATGCAGAGCCTCTGTCAATTTTTCAGCAGAGATCCAACAGGACAGGAGTGCTATTGGTGAACTCTGAAATGGGTAACATTTTGACATGTTCCTTAATTTTATTAACTTCCTTTCAGTTGTCACTGGTTTCCTAGGGAGTCATCACAACTAAATAATAACCAAAAGGGCTTTGTGCTAGAGGCACCCTGAAATTTCCTATGTAACCAGCTGAGTGTCAAAGTTCGGTCACTGCTTCTGATAGGTGGGACTTGTTTCCTTTTCAATGCTCTCTCACAATTCTGAAAATTCGAAGGCAGAGGCTCACAAGCTAAAATGAGCCCGGGCATGCTCCTTCTTTAAAAGGTGTTATACAAAAGGCGGTCAACTCTTCCTTCAGTGACTTCTAGCTTCAATGACTGCTGTGCAGCACTAATGGTCAACACTATCCCTCACCTGATGGGCATTACGTTATATCCACGAACATCAAAGAACCACATGCTTTCGCTTTATTCTATCCTAAATCAGACTAACTCTACTCTCTCTCATGGAGCATCAATGACAGCATCAGTGTGAGGTTCCAATTGCACTGCCATCGTTTCCTAGTCAGACAATCTTGAGTAAGTCCTTCCAACTCTGTGGGAGGAAAAGTATTCTCAGTGGCAAACACAGAGCACAAACCACATACCTCCCATAAAGGGCTGCTCTCTGTCTGTGAGAACATGGCAGAAATGCAGTTACCATTTGCAGCCAAAGGTAAGGGATAAAAAAAATTCCACTGTAAGAAAGAGAAATACCATTCTCTTTTCTCCTGTATATGATGCTTCTAATCTCAGACACTTGGAATTAACTAGCAGGAAATGGTGAAGGGCTGCAGCCCCAGGTGGCCAGCTCACGAGTCAGTACCACATCTTTCATTCAGCTGCATACCAAGATCTTGACATAGTGCCTAGTACATTGTAAGCGTCCCTTTAGAGCTTAACTATCATCACTTTTTGGTGGCATATCATAGCAAAGTCATCAAAATGTCCTCAAGTTTAGACCAACACATTTATTATCCAAGTAAGTCCTTTGTTGAAAGTAGACGATTCCTTCAGTTCATGCATTCAACACATAGGGACTGACTGCCTGGGATACTGAGTGCCAAGCACTGTTTGGCAGTGCACAAAACAGGAATCTGCCCTGTTGAGCCTAATGGCTGTGGACAAATGAACAAATGAAACCAGCAGTGCGTTAGATTTTAGATGGTGACAAGCACTAAAGAGAAAATCAGAGAGGGATAAGGAACATGGAGGGGAGTAATGATTTTAGTTAAGGAGGCCACGGAAGAAGGCCTAAGACCTGAAAGAGGGAAGGGCAAGCCACAAAGATATCTAGGGAAAGTCTTCCAGATAGGATTCTGCATCATTTTAAAGATGGAGCATACAAGTTTACCGAGGAACCAGTCATGGATATGGAAAAAACAGAGGAATTCAGTATCATGCCTGTATTTTTGGCTACTATGAAAACACAGAGTCCATGAGCTAAGATAAGTAAGATCTCGGATTGAGAAAAGGAAGCCAGTGTTAGACATACTAGGTGTGAGATAACAGGGCATCCCAGAGGAGATGGGAGCTCGTGGTGGCTGTATCAGTCTGGGAACCAGCAGCATCTGGCCCAGAGATGGAAATTTGGGGATCATGGCATTTGGATGTGAGTGGATGAGCTCACCAAGGGGAAGGGAATATATAAAAGAAAAGGTGTCCAATAAATGAATTCAGGGCAACTTTAGCATAAATAGGAGCTGGGGGATGAGGAAGCTCACTCTGACCATAAGCAGGAACCGCTTGAGATGTGGTGAGGAAAATGTTCCAGGGCATACAATGATCAGTGGGTTAAAGGCCGTGAGTGATCCGGGAAAGATGAGGGCTAAGAACCGAGCATTGCATTTAGCAAGGTAGAGATCATTGTACAGTTTAGGTCATATTTCAAATAATAAATGAAGTCTGAATTTGACATTACTTGTACCTTTACCTCAAAAAAAACCCAAGCTACTCCACATAATTTATACCTTGATCTATAACCTCAAAGCACATGCCAATTGGTACTATACCTTGCTCCAGGCAAGATGGTCTTCAACACTGTCCACTGAGAGGGCAATCATCTTCACGTTCTTCTTGGCAAATTCTGGTGCCAGCTTTGCGGCTCTGCCGAGCTCTGTGGTACACACAGGGGTGAAATCTCGAGGGTGAGAGAAGAGAATGCCCCATCTGAGATGAAGGAAAAGAAAGCCAGAGTTTAAGGGAGGGATTATCACCATCATGTAGAATGAGAAATCACAAATCCTAGGTCAAAAATGAATTCCTTTTTAAAATATGGGGCGCCTGGGTGGCTCAGCTGGTTAAGTGTCTGACGTAGGCTCAGGTTATGATCTCACTGGTCACGAGTCCAAGCCTGCTTCAGATTCTGGGTCTCCCTCTCTCTCTGTCCGTCTCCCACTCACGCTCTGTCTCTGTCTCTCAAAAATGAATAAATGTTAAAAAAATAAATAAAAATTTAAAAATGCTTATGAGGACAATTACTTTTAAATTTTTGTCGAGGAATGGTTTTCAATCTTCTTACTTCAAGTAAAGCCTATGTTGAAAGCCTGATTCAACCAAACATGAAATTCCACATGATAAATGTCTTAAAAGACTATAATTTAAGGGTGTTGCCTCCTTAAATAACTATAGGGCCACCCTGACTCTATTTTCAGCTCATTAAATCTGTGGACTCAAACCAACAAGTTTATTGAAATAACTTTTTCCCCCTTCTTAACCACTTCTACTTTTTTCTAGGCTACAATAATGGATGTCCCAATATGCCCCAATCCAAACAAATGCCTGACTGCAATAATAAACAGGTTACATAATCTCAAGTAAATAGGCTTCTATCTTCTTTTTATATGTAAAATTAAAGTTGACACTTAGCTTCTTTGTGGTAAATGGGTATAAAAACTTTTGTAAAGCCACCGAGCCTGCCAAGCAGGACACGCAATCTCTGCACCCTGACGAAGCTACTGCGCTCTAAGGGCCTAACTTGTTTCTTCCTTTGTAGTTTCTTAAAAAAAAATTTTTTTTAAATATTTACTTTTGAGAGAGAGACAGAACGTGAATAGGGGAGGAGCAGAGAGAGACGGTAACACGGAATCTGAAACAGGCTCCATCCAGGCTCTGATCTGTCAGCACAGAGCCCAACGCGGGGCTCAAACTCATGGAACTGTGAGATCATGACCTGAGTTGAAGTCAGATGCTTAACCGACTGAGCCACCCAGATGCCCCTTCCTTTGCTGTTTCTTTCCCTTGTGCTTTTCACCACAGAGGCAAGAAACCTGGCTACCTACAACATAGATTTTGACAAACACAAATATCTAAATCATCATTACCTAGGATGAAACTTTGTACAGATTTTTAAGCGCATTTCCAGCTAAAAGTCACAAGGACTTTGGGAATAACCATTTCCTTCTCCTCGGCAACAGAACCTACTCTTCTGACTGAAAAGGAAAATTTAACATTGGGTTGTCCACACCCTGTGGACTTACATTAAACCAGGATCCTAAACTAATAAATAACTCTGCCCCGCCTAGATGCCAAGCTTGACCTCTCAGTTTGCCAAGTTTCCTGAGGCACGAAGAACAAAGCAGAGAAACAAGAGTATCTCACTCCCACCTACATCTGCCACTAAATTCTCCAGTCTTCAGGAAAGGAAAAGCCTTCCTACAGCGAGGCTGGAGGGCCCTACGGCAAGACTGGGAAGAGAGAGGTAATATTTTGAAGATTCTGGAAGTTTGTGGCATGTTTACCTTGTTATAAAGAGGAACATACATTTTGTGAAATAAATAATCTAGGTATGGGTAAAATCTAGGGCTTTGATTCCATGGAAAAGGATCTGTTTAAGGGTCAGATGAGACTTAAGAGAAAGTTTCCAAGAGCTGAGAAAAAAAATAAATAGGGCCTTTCTTCCTGAGTTGTTAAAGGGTTGATGAATTAGAAGTGTCAGACATGCTCTTTCCACTGGGCATCAGAAAGGTTTTGCTGAATCATGCTTAAGGAACTCAGTTTAAGCCGCTTCTCATCCAGTCCCTGTCAGAGGCCAAACTCCAGTGTGCGACATGGCTAGGAATGGGATGGCTCTGCAAATGTCTTACTATGGCCTGCATTCCCCTAACCCTAAATGTGTGTGCTCTTAAGAGTCGTTCAATTACACTATCCCATTTCCTTCCTTCCTCATTTTCAAAAGACAAAAGGATTCCTCCTTTAAGAGAAGGGTCCCCACTCACTAACCCCCAGAAAACAACAGGAAAACCAGTTTTGTTTGGTGAAGATGCACTGTAAAGAAGCTGCTTCTAACTCATACATAATGAAACAGAGCTAAAGCTCGTTAAACTCACCAAATGGAGCACCCAAACCCCTTAGTTGTTTCTAACTGTCAGGGGTAGGGCAGATACCTGTAATGCTTGAAATAATTATTTTTTTCTCTCTCCAAAAAACACCTGGATCAAAAGGTGACCTGCAAACTGAGATCACACACAGAATGGAGTTGGAAAAAACCGTATTAGGCAAGATCCGTGTATTGTAATTATATAAAGAGATCAAACTTTTCAGGATAGGGGAGGGAACACGATCCATGCCTGACCTGAGGCAGACTTGTTATGTTACTTGTTTATAGATGCAGATTCTTTTTCTTTTCCTACTGGTGGCTCCCTGAGAAGACACCACTTTTAATGAAATTGAGATAGATTCAGGGCAACTAAACAACAGCAAGAAACCCAAAAAAGTAGGTTAGCTTAAATAGTGACAGCATTTATAATGATTGCTATAATAAATATGTTTTATGTCAATATTTATCTTTATACAATCTAAGAGTTCTGATAGAATTTTATTCTATGGGGATGAGGGCTGTAGACAGGAATGGAGAGGAACATACTCTAAAAATCCCATGGACTTTTAGAGAAACACTAATACCTAGAGTATGAAATTGGGCACAGTCTGTATTTCTGAGGTCTCTCCCTGCCCTTAAGGATCCAGATGTTCCATTTCTCATCTTTTTTCTAGCCTAGTCCTTTCACAAAGTTTAGCATTTCCCTTCCATTGGTGGCTGGAAAATAGACTTAAGAGATTGTAAGGGGTTGTGCAGGCCTAAGATGTTAAGAATCCCTCCCAGGTTCTCTGCATATCCCTGTCCAGTCACTGATGAATTTCATGAACTTCCCTGTCCCGGTCTATACACACATGTATCTGGACACTGTAAATAAAAAGGATGCAACTCATAGAGGAACTATTAAGCCTTAGAACACCACAGTGCAGGAAAAACGAACAGAAAGCCAGGAAGAAACTCAGAACTGGTGGCTGCCACAGGAGGTGGGGGGATGGGTGAAATAGATGAAGGGGATTAAGAGGTACAAACTGCAGTTACAAAATAAATAAGTCGTAAGGATGAAAAGCACAGTATGGGGAACAGTCAATAATATTATAATGCATGGTGGCAGACGGTGCCTACTTACTGTGATGGGCACTGAGTAATGTATAGAATTGTCTAATCACTCTGTTGTACACCTGAAACTAATAGAACATTGTGTGTCAACTATACCTAATAATAATAATAATAATAATAAAGGGAAAACCAGTGTGGTGGGGCCTAACTAGAACTCCAGAACCATAATATAATGACATGTATCTGGTATGTTTCGGATTAAAACCAAGCAACTTAAAAGCTTGCTGATTCAGGGGCTGTAAAATGTAAAACCTGGGCGACACCAATTTACTCCTAGTGAGAATGGTCGGCCTGCCAGGCCAGATCTGGCTATCACCGGCAAGGCCACGTGCTGGAAGCAAGTGAGGGGGGCGGGGTAGGAAGCAGTGAAGGGCACACCACTGGGAAACAAAAAGGTCTCAAAAGCGGGGAGGTCCAGGCGCCTGCAGTGGCCTACCGCGGCAAGAACGGCCACTGCAACTGAGCAAACTCAGAAAAGCCCTTCCCTCCAAGTGTTGCAAGTTCTGGAATGAAGGACACACCTACATACAGAGTGTTCTTGGTTCCTCCCAAAGCGGTTATCAAATCGTATCCCAGCCACCGGAGGAGGCTCTGGACAAAAAGTCTTTCAGCCACTTATTTGGCAGCTGGTGGTTGAAAAATTTTACATTTTGGGTCGAGAAGCCTGCAAATACCATCGCAGCAAGCAGGTCCTCCGCGCGCTGGGCCGTCCCAAACCTTCCGCCCACAGCAGTGTCCTCAGACTCTGGCCTTGGACACTCACCTTCCCCCAGGGAGCAAATTCCAGAACCGAGGGAGCGAGTGCGACCCGGGCACAAGTCCCGGGAAGTGATCCCTCATGCGCCCGGCCCTTGACCCGGCCGCCTCAGCTCGACCATGCTGCTTACACCGCTTCCCAAACCGAGTGATACAGGCAACAAACCCCCACATCGGCGTCGGGTTCCCGGACCTGAGGGAACCCAATTTCGTCCCCCTCCCCCTTCCCCGCCGCGGAGCCGCCTCGGCCACGCGGGGGCCGCCGGCGGGAGGGGCTCGAGGGGCCGGCCCCCAGCAGCGCTCGGCCGACGCGGGGCGGGGGCCACTCAGCCAGAAGCACGTGCAGGAACCGGTGCGGGAGGAGGCGGGCGGCGAGCAGCGGGCTGAGCAGGGAGGACGGAAGGGAGAAGAAATAGGGAAGGCACCTTTGAGGCCGGGCGTAACCCGAGGATGCCGCAACGCTACGAGCTGGCCACTTACGAGTCTCCCAGATAGTCGTGGAAACGGATACGGCCGATGGTAGTATTGGCCTCGAAGTTGGGAGCCTCGTCCCCGAGAAGGAGACCTCCAGGCATGGCGGCAGCAGTGACGCGGGGAGACGAGGAGGCGCAGCAATGACGGCCACCAGCTTGCCGGCTCCGGCGGTGTGGGTGCCGGCCGCAGAGTAAATGGGGCCGCGAGGGGCGGGGTGCGGGCGGCGTGGGCGGGGCCAGAGGCGGGATCTAGGTGGGGCGGGGCCGTGGCGGAGCGAGGGGCGGGGCGGAACCGGGCCGCCGGCCGGGTGGACCGAGCCGCGGCCCGCGCCAGTGGGAGGGAGGGGCGGGGCCGGCCGGAGCGATGGGAGGAGCAAGGGCGGGTCAGTTCTGGGACCTGGTTTCCAGCCTCTGAACCTGCCGGGAACCTGTGGGCGCCGGCGCCCGTCTCCACTCAAGTGACAAGGGACTCAGTGACCCCTGAAGGCTTGGGGGTGAGGATTGATCCTGCAGTGCCTCTGGGCTTTGGTGGTGCAAGGAAGCTGATCTCAGTAGAAGGGGAGCCCCAAGGCGGAGAATGGGGGTGGGGGAATGACGAATCCGCTATCCTCCTATACGCTCACTCTTGGGAGCCTGACCCCTCCCCTTACTCCTCTTTAAGTATGAGCTTCTGGAATCCTGACCGCCCCAGCTAGCCTGGCCATCACGACCTCTGTATCAGAGGATGTGGCAAGACCCAGACGTGTAAGGGACCTTATGTCAGAGGAAGTGGCTTTCGTATTGCAGCAAAAATTCCAGCACCTATGTCAGTCAGTGCTTCGGGAAATGTGACTAAACTTTTATTTCACTCCCCTATCCCAGAGTTCACTATGAACCATAAAATATTTAACACAATTATCCTGAAATTTACATATGCATTTTAAAACATACGTTTTGTGATCTGCTGTATGCAAGTCAACTCTGCCACCCAAGGAAGTGGGAAGTTTACATTCATTTATTTGCTCTCTATGTGCCAAGCACGAGGTAGACAAAATAACTGTTCTCTTGGAGTTTTCATTCTAGTGGGGGAGACATAACTAAGCGAGAATATATTAGATTATATATTTATTTAATAAATATATTAGATAGCAGTAAAACCTATTTAGAGAAATGAAGTTATGTGCTGGAGGGTGACTGGGTGCTGCTTTGCATTGGATGGTCTGGTTTGGGAAAGCCTCCGGGATAATGTAGGTAAACTACTTAGCACATAGTAAGTGCTCTGGAAATGGTAGCTGTTATTTGGATGATGATAATGGCTTATGCAACACATCTTGCTTTGCCAGCTGTATGCATGGCACTGTGCCAGGCCTGGTGATACAGTGAAGAGCTGCAGTCCCTGCTCTTATAGGGAAGGCAGATGTACATGCAGCTTTGATAAAATTATAGAGTAAATGCTAATGGGAGAGGGTGCCAAATGGTTGGAGTTCAGAAGTGGGAAAAATCTTCTGCATGGAGCTTCTTAGCCTTAACGAAGGCACATGGCAGTGTTAAGAGAAGTGACTCACATACTGTGATTTTAGTTTTCATCATAGTGCTGTGTGTGTGGAGTGCGTGGTGCGTGTGTTTGTGTGTGCGCATGCGCGCGCATGCTAACCATATTTACTCGGTTCTCCCCTGAACAAGGGTTTACAGTAAGATTACTGGTAAAATTCCTAGCCACTCTAGAGAACTCCACAAAGCTACTGTAATTTAATATCTCAACTAATTTGACTCCAGGCTTTGATTTTGAAAGCGCTGTGTCTTAGCTCCATTTGTGGGGGAGGGAGAGATAGAGGAGGGAAAGGAGGGTAATTTGACCTAATGCACTATTAATAACACCATGGAGATAGCATAGAAAACACAGATATACCACCACTATGGAGAATGAGTACAGAAACAGGCTATTGATCTCTATAAAAAGCATAATTATGAAACTGTCTGTTGTAAATTAAGCAAATACACATGCAATAAAATCAAATAAAGGCCTGTTAGCATTTAAAGCTCCAAAGACTGCACCCTGGAAATCCTTATGCACTCTGGATGCTTATTTGTTTTAGTCTTTGTCGCATCTTAAATTCTTTTGAATTAGCTGACATTTGAAAGACAGATTTTTTTTTTTTTTTTACAAAAATATCTGGATTTCTGTCTCCTGGAAAGGTCTAGCCACACTGGCGGTAATCCATGTGGGTGAACAGTGACTGGAGAGATGCCTTCTAAGGGTGCATATGTTCCCTGTTATTTAGAAGGTCCTTCACTACTTACTGACATTAAGCGTCTATGGTCATTTTAACCCCACTCTGGCACTGTTGTTTTTCTTAGAGTAGAATTAGGAGGAAAATGGATCCTATCCTAATGTATCCCTATTTCTTTCAAAACTGTGAAAATGAAAAGTTGACCAAAGGCCATATGTTTCAAGGAGGAACAAGATAGAGTATATCTTTGTCAAAGTAAAGAATATTCCTATATACTTAATGTGCCAAGTCGAAAGAATACATCTGTCCTGCCTGGCCCTTGTAGTGAGTTAGTTTAACCTCTGTATTACATGAAAGGCCGATGCTTGATGGGCTGAGCCCATTCCAGAGGGAAGAAGTGCCATGGGCTAAGGAGGAAAAGAGGAAGGGCAAGGAAGACATTCCAGGGAGAGGCCAGAATGTGGAAAAAAGTAGAGGAGGATAAGGGAGGGATTTACTTTGCAGAGACGGTAGAGGCTCTGATACCAGGGGGGAAAAAGTTTTCAGGCCGCTGGCAGTGTTGAGGAGAATCTTGAAGTCCTTAGAAGTAACTTCTGGGTGACAGGAAGGAGGGGACTGCAGAGATTTTCAGGGGGCTTTGACTCCTGTCTGATTGATAGGGTCTCCTATCTTTATTGCTTTATAAAGTGCATTATGTTTCTCTCTCTTATTCTCTCATTAGGTTGTGAACTCCTAAAGACTTGACCATATTTTTTTACTGATACACGTGTTGGAGAAGCATTTGGCTACCTCTTGCAGCCACACCAACAGGTCTGTCTGTCTGTAGCTGCAAATAAAAGAGCGACGTGTCCCTAGTTATAATTGCAGCTAGGGAGAAATTCTTATGCATGTAGGAGGAAATATATAAACTTGAAATTAATGGTAGGAATGTGGGATTAGGTTTTTAAAAGCAATTCTTATAAGCTTTCTTGTTAAATCTGATGTTTTTTTTTGTTTTTTTTTTTTTTTTCAGAAATTAAAATGGAAAGAAGGCTGGTGCACAGGAAGCTGTACCTGCTGTTCAGGACAGTGCTGTTCACCCGCTATAGGGAGTGGGGCTGCTGATCTCGCCACTGTCCTTTATCTTGTGTAACGCCGTTGCTTCCTCCCTATTGTATCTGCTACAGGACATCTGAATTGTGGAAAGAAACAATGTGGGAGTAAAAATGAAAAGATGACAGTTTCTAAAATGCTAGAATGATGAATAAGTCTCAGTAGGGCTCTGGAGTAATAAGTTCTGACACTTATTTCCCCAAATAAAGCACTCTGAAAGGTTACGGTTTACCCTGCAAGAGATTGCTTAATAAATTTCACAGACAATGATTTTGGGAGGAAAATTTGTTACAAAGGGCTCAAGGGTTAGATTTAGAGATGTCATACAATCATTGGGTAACTAAGGACCACATGCCAACTTAAAAGTTAGCCAGTTCTCTCACCTCCTTTTAGTTGAGCATAACGGGCCCTAGGCTATATAGGGGAAGAATTTATTACTGTTACAGAGTGGGCAATGAATACAAATTTGTGAAACTTCATACTGGAGATCCATAGAAACCATCATAGGAAAGAGGGGAAAAGGGAAGAGAGAGAGAGAAAAGAGGGAAAGTGGACAGCAGAGAAGTCACAAGCTGGTGGGGAGAAGACAGAAGGAAAACAGGAGAAAGGGACGTTTGGAGAGGAACTGATTTGGATTCCTGCCCGCCTTGCCTGGGCCTCCCTCCACAGGAGAGCTGGCCACATGGTCCTGCCACTCTGGCCATCGGTGATTGCACAGGGCTGGGTGTCTGGCCCAAAGGCAGTCAACCTCCAAACTGGCTAGCAGCCCGTGAGGGAGCCTGACACAAAGTGTTTGTTTTATTGTGGGATCCTCTCTTGGTGGCTGGAATGCAAGAGCACAGATTTAGTTAGCAGTTCACAGCCGGGACAGGAGCTGAAAGCTGGTCAGGGAAGGTAGTAAGCAGAAGCCATGAGGTGGCCCTGAGAAGGGTGGAGAGTGGCAGGAACTCTAGAGGCAGAATAGCAGGTGACTGATGCTGAAAGCGGATAAGCACCCAGTCACAAAAGCTACACTGCGTACTCGTGGCCTGCTAGCTTCCAAACTCAAACTAGCTTCCAAACTCAAACTCTCTGAGACCTAGTGCCAGGAGTGAATTAAGGTCAGTAGTGGGAGAAGTCTCCTCAGGGAAAGGGAATCAAGTTATGCATTGCCTGAGAATTTAAATATAATAATAATATCAGTCTGCTTGTTATTATTAACAAAATCTGGCACTTCTAAGCAACGTTTGTGATAAAACAGTCCTAGAAAAATCTGGATGTTGATCTAAATTGTTAACAGTTGCTACAGTTCTTGTTGAATTTTAAGAATGTGTACATAAGATCCAGTTTAGCACATTTTAATACTTCTTCTTTGAGGGGAAAAAGTACACTGCATAGAAGTTAATTTGGAGAACTCTCCATCATATAGTCAGCTCTCTGTATATGTGGACCTCATTTATTTCAAGAGTGAATTGATTGTGGTTCAAACTGTCTTGCAGCACAGTTTCTGTCAATAACTCCGACATTTAATAATTTGCTGCATTTAAATAGTAGATTTGAAGTAAACATTAGCTCAGTTGTTAGAAAGTAACAGACCTTAAGTTATTTTCCTGTGACTGCTTAAAAGTTTTGTGTTTAAAATTTAAAGCACATGTACACCAAAAACTATAAAACATTACTAGAAGAAATTAAAGAAGATACAGATGAATGGAAAGATGTCCCATATTTATGGATTGGAAGACTTAATATTATTAAGAAGTCAACTACCCAAAGCAATCTACAGGTTCAACGTAATTCCTATCAAAATCATGAAGTTATTTTTTGCAGAAATAGAAAAATCCATCCTAAAATTCACATGGAATACCAAGGAACCCTGAATAGCCTCAAAATTATCTTGACAAAGAACAAAGTTGGAAGTCTTTTGTTAAAAAAAATTTTTAATGCTTATCTATCTTTGAGAGAGAGATAGGCAGAGCATGAGCATGAGCTGGTCAGAGAGAGAGAGAGAACAGATTGTGAAGCAGGCTCCAGACTCTGACCTGTTAGCACAGAGCCCAACACAGGGCTCGAACTCACAAACTGCAAGATCGTGATCTGAGCCAAAGTCGGACACTTAACTGACTGAGCCACCCAAGCACCCCTAAAGTTGGAAATCTTAACACTTTTCTGTTTTCAAACATATTACGAAGCTACAGTTATCAAAACAGTGAGGAACCAGCATAAATACAGATGTATAGACCAATGAAACAGAATAGACGGCCCAGAAATAATCCCTTACATACATGGGTGAATAATCTTTACCAAGGATGTCAAAGCGACCTAATGAAGAAAGACAGTCCCTTAACAAGTGACATTGGGAAAACTGGACATCCACCCACATGCAAAAGAATGAAGTGGCACCCTAAATTACACCATATACAGAGAAAGGTTGGGAGGGGGAAGCTTTTTAAAAAAAACATACTACTATGAAAATTCCCTTGCCCAAAAGTTAGTCCATAGCCTATATAAGATTACCTATTAAGGACAAATAGAAATCCTAAAAGTCGTCTGCACAAATAATAGAAAAAAGTTTTAGCAATCTGTGTGGTTAACCTAACTTGTTCCATCTGCCAGAAACACAATTAGATCCAACTGTTCTTTTACTCATGAGGTTTGTGTTATTATACCTGTCTCATGGCTAAAATGTGCAAATCAGAGCTGTAAGATTTTTGTTTGTGTCTATATGTTTATATATATCTACATATATATGTTATATATGTGTTACCTTCCTACCTCTGGATGGTATTGCCAAAAATAAGTTGTAAAAGAGCTCTATTTAATTGCCTTAAAATAATAGGCACTTACAAAAATTAAGACTAGTCAAATGAGCTTATGTTGTCTCTATTAGATATTTAAGATTATAAAAGTTTGAAATCATCCTAAGAACAAAACATAATAAAAATAAATTGCTTGGTGTATGTTAAGCACAGAAGTAGAGAAAGAGACATACAGAGTGAAAAGCTACATTTAATGTATAGATGCTTTGCTTCTGTGATGTTTGATGTTACAAAAATTGTCAGTAAGAGAAATAACTTAAGTTGATGTCTAACGGTGTCTAACGTCTCATGAAATGTTCATAAACAATCTAAACAGAATCATTTAGGACATGTGAATTAAATACATGTAAGTGGAATAAGTTTAGAAATGAACTTTTCCACAATGATTATGTTTTATAAAACATGTCTGCCTAAAAATAGTTTCCAAAATCTTTTTGGGAAGTTAAATCTTTAAAGTTATACTAAGTAAAATTAAATTGATATACTAGATATTTATTGAATACCTAGATCATTTCCAGTCAGATCAAATGCTGAAACTTTAAATGCTAAATATAAATTTATCGACTTTGGCTTCTTATCATAAAGAGACAAAAGATATTTAGGTCCATTAATAACACATTCTTCTTGCCACACTGAAAAAATTGTCTATGGAAAAGCATATGCTTCTAGAAATAATGAAATGATATGTTATATCATTTCTACTAGTTATATATACTACAGAATATTGGTGTGTAACAAACACCTCACAATAGTCAGCTTCTTAGTTTTCACTAAAATTATGTCTCCTAAGAGTTAAATATTCTAATCAATATATGTGATTAAAAGTGCTAGAGATAATAAGGAAAAAATCTGCAGGCAAATATACAAATAAGGTAGGATATGTTTTTGGCAAAAAAAAAGATATGAGGGATGAAGATGTATTTTTGTTAAGGAAAGTGGAAAGTAATATTGTCCTAGCTTAGAAGCTACTTAAAGTTTGTTTCCAAATTAAAAAATAACAACAGGAGGATAAAGGACAAAAACGAAACAGATCTAGAAAAGCTGGGAAGAAGACAAGGAGAGAAAATTGTATTTTATGTAGTTAAGCTGGCCAAAATTAAATGAATTTATTATAAGGGTTTAAAAAAACCGGCCTTAATATCACGAGCATACCTATGCACAGAAAAAGAATGTCAACACCAAATATGCCTCTTTGGCATAAATTTATTTAGAGCTGAAGGCGATGAAGAAGCAGCAAAAACACAAAAAGCTCCTCCTTTTCATCATCAAGGCAGGACATAAACTCTCCTGTTGCTGCAGGCAGACTCTCACCACTTTAGAGAAGGCACCAGAGAAATCTGCAAACAATCCTGCTCCATTCCGTTTCCTCCTGCCTATTTACCTTTCAGCAGGATTTATTAGAAATGGAAATCATCAAACCCCATGCCAGACCTGCCAAATCTGGAACTTTGGAGGTAGGACCCAGTGGTATGTGTTTTAACAGGTTTTCCAGAGGATTCTGATGCTCTGGACTAAAATAGTACCCTGCCATTTACCGGGATTGGTTCAGGAACGGGCATTCAATCCAGTTCTTGCTAATGAGACATAACATCCCCTAGGAGAACTGGGAAAACTGTTCTTGCTTCTGCGTGAAAATCAAAGGAAGTCAGTGTTTCATCTCCCTCTGAACATTGTGCCTGGATACTTAGAAGTATTGCAGTTATGGTGCTTTAAACCCAGGAATGACAGAACACTGAGAGTGGCAGAGCAGAAAGATGGAAAAGATCTGCATTCTTAATAGCATCATGGAACTACAGCCTGCCCTGAAACTTATTCCACCACTAGACATCCTGCTGAGTCAAGAAATATCCTTTTTTAATTTTATGTTTATTTTTGAGAGAGAGAGAGCGCGCCAGCGAGGAGGGGAGAGGGAGGGAGGGAGAGAGAGAGAGAGAGAGAGAGAGAGAGAGAGAGAGAGAGAATCTCAAGCAGGCTCCTTGCTGTGCAGGCTCTTTGCCCAATGCAGGGCTCAATCCCACAACTTTGTGATCATGACCTGAGCTGAAATCAAGAGTTGGACGTTCAACTGAATAAGCCCAGGCGTCCCAAGAGATATCCTTATTTTTAAAGAGAATTTGAGTCAGGGTTTCTGTAACTTGCTATCAAACATATCTGATAGTCTGATACATTACATTTGCTAATATTTTAATTTGGATTTTTAAATGATTATTCATTAGTAAAAATGATCCAAGATTTATTTCATTTTATTTTTGCTGGCATTGTTAGCTTTCAATATCAAGATTAAGTTTCTTCATAAAGTAAATTGGGAAGCTTGTCATGATTTTTATTATCTAAGTAATTTAAATAACTCAAGAATTAGCTGTCTTTTAAGATATGTTCGATTTTCTGGTGAAGTAATCTGAATCTAGGGGCTTTTTTCAAATTAGATCTTTTGCTACACTTTCAAGTTCTTCGATTATTTGGCTAATGTCCTCTCTTTGTGAGCAATATTAATAATTTATATTTTTAAAAAAATCTGTCTATTTCAGAGCGCCTAGCTGGTTCAGTGCCTGGAGCATGTAACTCTTGATCTCGGGGTCGTGAGTTCAAGCCCTATGGTGAGCTTAGAGCTTACTTAAAAAAAAAAAAAAACTGTCTATTAATTTATTGGCATATATTGGAAATCTCAGAATTAAAAAAACTTTATTTTCAAGTCTTTGAAAACTGGTGTGTAATTTGCACTTATGGTGGATCTCGCCCTGCACAGGCACATTTCAAGGGCTCAGTCACCACCTGTGACTAGTAGCTCCCATATTAGGCAGCTGAGTTTAGAAGTCCCAGCATTTCCTCCTGCTATCACTTGTTTCTCTGTTCCTCTCTTTTTTTCTTCCTCTATCCATTAAAATGCATCTTGTTAAATCCAGTGGAAGCTTGTCTTCACTTTCAATGTGTTTGACAAAGTTGATCACTTTTTATGGAAACCTTTCTTTCTCTGCTTCCATAATACCAAAGTCTCCTGTTTTTGTTTTTGTTTTTTTTCCTCTTCTCTCCTGGCTTCTCTGTTTCCTTTACTAACTCCTCATCTCTTCTCTGATTTCTGCATGCTTCTCAGGGCACATTCCTTGACCATTTCATTTATCCACATTTCCTTTGGTGATGATATCAGTGAGTCCTGTGATCTTAAGTAACCTCTGTATGCTGATAATGCTCATTTGTATCTTCAGCCAGACTCCAGATTTGTATTGCCTCCTATCTGCCCATTTGACGCCTTGCCCTGAGTTGTATGTCGTAGACATACAACATATGCCCCAAATATAATTCTGAATTCCCTCTCTTCCCCATGAAAACACATTTGATACAAAACTGAGCATCCTCAGTTTTCTCCTTCTGTCTAGAAGAAAGTGATCCTGACTCTTTTGACTCACTTCCCAAGAGGAAGTCCAAGTGATCCTGCTTCCCACGTGTGTCTTGTAGTTGTTTACTTCCCTCCATCTTTACACCCAGCCCAGGGATTTAGGTGTTTCAGTTATTAATTTATTTTCCTCTAGATGAAAAGCCACCTTTCTTTAACCTACTTTGTGATCCGGGAGCTGTACTCTGCAAACTCTAGTTTTTCTATGCCAGCAGGGTTGATGTTAGGCTACTTCTAGGGGTGGAGGGTGTGCTGAAGGAATTCTCAAGGTTGGAAGGGACTTAACTTCTTCCTGTTTTTGTTTTTGTTTTTCTTCCTTCACATGACTGTGAATGGATCAGCACACAGCTGGCCCTAAGAGTGTTCTTTGTGGTAGTTGGTTCCTCACCAGTGGCTCCAGAGACTAAATGTCCTCTGAAAGGTTTCTTCTTCATCTCGGAGATGGGTGGCATGTTTCTTTAGCAGCTAAGCCACCCTAGAGAGGCCTGAATCTTATGCCGGTACATCCCTTCTCTATATTTTGAAGTTTCCTCCTTGTTTACCATTCCCTCAGCCCTAAGTGTGATAGGCATGGTCTGTGGTTGCCACATCTATAACACCATAAATTTCTCTTTTACCCTTCTCAGTAGCTAGCCACCTTTTAACCAAATGAATAGTTCTTTCTGTTATGCTTTCCCTGTGTGAATAGCTGGTGATTTCTGTCTCTTGACTGGACCCCGAGTCAATTAGAAATTGGTCCCAGGCATAATCCTACAACAAAAACTCAGTGATTGTTTTGGGGGGGTCTGAGCCCCTTACCAGTGGGAAATACAATGCTGGTAATACATGGCATTCGATGGCATCATAATGAAATGATCACACATGATTGATTTTGATGAAATGCCAACTGAAGCATGTGCAATGGGAGCCCCGGGAGCTGCTGCCCTTAACAGTGGTGATCACCCCAAGGGCCACAGTGTAGGTTGGTTGTATAGTGGAGTGGTTACAGAAAAATGAAACTCTAAGATCCCTGAACTATGGGTTCAGTTCTTGGTTTGAGACTCAAAGTGCTTCCATGGCAGACCTAAAAGGACTTTTTATTTCTCATAGCCACAGGGCTGATATAGTTGAAAATCAGATGCAAAACTTAATTTTGTCGGTTGCAGAATTCCATCAGTTTTCACAGCCTTGCCAAGTTTCCAGTGTGAAAGGAACCAGAAAGGATCTGAAAAGAATAGGATTCTCAAACTTGAAATAGGGAGTTCTGGTGAGACTCACATGAAACAGAATCTTGAGTCACTCTGAGTCTCCCTTGCCTGATCTTTTGTACCTGAGGAGTCTTCCCTTCCCCCCCGCCCCAAACCCTGTAATCCCCTCAACTGGAACTAATACCTCATAAAATAGAGGATGCCTGGGGCGCCTTGGTGGCTCAGTCAGTTAAGCATCCGACTTCGGCTCAGGTCATGATTTCACGATTTGTGAGTTGGAGCCCTGCATTGGTCTCTGTGCTGACAGCTTGGAGCCTGGAGCCTCCTTCAGATTCTGTGTCTCCTCCTTTCTTTCCCCCTCCCATGCTCATGCTCTGTCTCTCAATAATAAATAAAAATGTTAAAAATTTAAAAAAAATTAAAAAAAGAGAGGATTCCCATGCTCCTTAAAACCTATATCAATTACCCTTTATTGCCAGTAGACTCACAACTAGGGTTCAATGTCATCATGTTCTAGTGGCCTGGCAGCATCAGAGTCTCTAAATATAACTGGTGCCCAGCCCAGGTTCCCAGATCTGCCCCTTGTTCCAGAGAGTCATCCCCTTTGCTCTACAGGGTCTGTCTGGGCCCAGAGAATCTCAATAAACTTTTAGACTCAAGATTCTCAAGCAGTGTCTTTCAGCACCATGGTTTCAAAAACTAAATCTCAGAAGTAATTTTCGGTCTCTTACATAGAAGAAGTCTCCTTAAAGAGACGTATCTCTGGTGACTGCTTTTAGTCCCGGACCCGTGGGCCTTGTCTCCTTCCTTAGCTTTCAGACTATTTGTGTGATCTGTAGGTTGCATATAGATATAAATCTGGGGCATATAGGATAGGGCTTTTGGCAGAGGCAGCGCTCTCTTTCTTGGCTATTTGTTCTTCCTCAGCTTTCTGAGCACCGAGTCATCTTTAGCAAATGGCCAGGACTTAGCCATTGAAAGAGAAGATCTCTATGTTCCACGGAGAAGGAATGTGGGCTTGTCGTAGTCCTTAGATACTGAGCTCAAGTGTTGCTAAGCTAAATTCTTTCATTGTACAGAGAGCTAGATAATGAAGGCTTTATCAACAAAGTCTTTATTTACATGCACTACTCAGTCAGTGACTGACTCTTCCAGGACTCCGCATAGACAGAAAAGTTTATTTTCTTGCCTACTCACTTAGGTATGTTGTCAGTTCTTGTCAATAAGCTTTCAGCCTTTATTTCCATCTCATGTTACTTGAGAGTACAGTTTCAGGGCAAACCAAACCATCAGTTCAGGCCTAGTTGGGAACTTGTTAACTTTGCTCTGTTCCATGTCTCATCTCTGGGATCAATACCTTGATCATAAAGGGAGCTGGGCGGGATATATGGCTGATTCATTTGTAATAGAGGATACACAGTCAGAAGCACACACTTTTTTTTTTTTAATTTAAACATTACTTATTTTTGAGAGAGAGAGACAGAGTGCAAGCAGGGAAGGGGTAGAGAGAGAGGAGACACAGAATCCAAAGCAGGCTCCAGGCTCTGAACTGACAGCACAGAGCCCAACGTGGGCCTGAACTCATGAGCTGTGAGATCATGACCTGAGCTGAAGTTGGGCATTTAACCGACTGAGCCACCCAGGCACTCCCAGAAGCACACAATTCTCACTGGAAGAGCTGGATCATTGGTATTGGCTTTTTATATAAAGGCAGATTTGCTTGCTATTTAACGAGACTTACTGAATATTTATAAATAGTTACAAAGTTAAATTATTCATGCATATAGTTTCCCTCCCCTTTTTACTCCTCATTCACTTGTTCATCCATTCAGCACACATTTATCTCTCTATGTGCAAGCCATTGTGCATGGTGCTGGTAATAAGACCTCAGTGAGCTTGTATAATGCTTTTTCCTTACCTCTTCTCAATGTTTTCATCCTTTTTCCTTTAAATATTTCTTTTGTCTTACCCATTTTTTTCTTTTACATTTTTTTTTTTTTGGAATCTTTATTTCAGAGAGAGTGCAAGAGCAGGGAAGAGGGCCAGAGGGAGAGAGAGAATCTTAAGGAGGCTGCATGCTCAGTGTGAAGCTGGACATGGGGCTTGATCCCACAACCCTGGGATTATGACCTAAGCCTAAATCAAGAGTTGGATGCTCAATGGACTGAGATACTCAGGTGCGCCTCTTTTACATTGTTATTCAAGCATATAATAAAAATAATTTGCTACCTATTAAGATACAGCGAATTCAAATCAGGAAGATTTGAGTAGTTCTTGTAGCCATCGTGGGCCACACCCCTGTTTATCTCGGTCACTAACAATGCCTGCTTGTGGGACAGCATGTGGGGATACTAGCAGTGCTAGCTGCCTTACTGAGACTGACTTCCTGAGGCTGGACTCTACGCTCTGACCATCTGCTCCTTCAGATCTCATCCATCTTTGTCCTCCTCTAGCATGGGGATAACTCCCATTTCCCTCAGAAACACTGAGTTTTAGAGTATTCTCTCTGCACAGCTACCTTGCCCATGTGGAGTCTGGAAAATTTCATCACCGAGAGGTGTATCACCCACTGATAAAAGTTTGGGAATGCCTCAGTAAGCACAGTCTGTAAAGACATAAAGGCATGTGTTTACTTTTCATTCTAGAATGGATTCTTGAGGGTTGGGGGGACTTTAGCTTTGTACTTTCTTATAGCTACATAGCACAAGATCTCTTTTACTTGCTCAGTAAGTGTGTTGTGGTTACTTAGTAAATATTTATGATAGCAGTGAATAAAAACTAAGAAGCTAGGCTGGGTATTTCAGTGGTCAGGTGGACGAATTCTGTTAGAACAAACTTTTCCTCCTCCTTTTCGAAATGTGTATTTGTTTCGTGCTTCAGCCTTGGGTCCTAAATTGGAGCTAGAAACTGTGGGTCAAAGGAGGAAACAACCACTGAAAATTAACAAGGCAAGAGATGGGGGCTATGCGTACCTTAGGCTGTTTCATAATACGTATTTAGTGAGGACATGATATTCCCTCGCTGTAGTGACTCGCTGGAGGAAGGTGCAAATCAGCAGAGTCCAACTGTGGGACGTGCTGTCACTAACAGGCCACTGGAACACACTGAAAGTTAACCCCAGTTATGGGCCTATTGGCAATTAGGGCGATTGGAGTAGGTTTTAAGGAACGTGGCTGACCTCTCTTTTGTGAAGTATCTGCTCCAGGTTAGGTAATTGCAGGGCTTTTGTAGGGTGAGGGAAAGACTCCTCATATGTAGAAGAGCAAGTAATGTTTTTTTTTTTTCCTGGAAATTAATTTGCATTTATGCCTATGACCCATTTCAAGTTGATTTTGTGTAAGGTGTGAGGAATAGGTCAAGGCCTGTCTTTGCATTTATGTATGTATGCATTTATTTGCATCTGAATATCCAAATGTTTCAGCATTGTTTGTTAAAAAATACCATAGTTTCTCCATTGAATTGTTTTGCAGCTGTATCAAAGAACAATTGACCATAAATAGAGGGTGGATTTCTGGACCCTCAACTCTATTTCATTGATCTATATTTCTATCCTTTTGCTAATATCACTATGTCTTGACTACTGTTTACTCTTGAAATTAGGTAGTATGAGACCTCCAGCTTTGTTCTTTTTCTATTTTTGTTTGTTGTTGTTGGCTCTTTATCTGTTGTTGTTGGCTCTTTTGGTTCCTTTGGCTCTCCATATAAAATTTTGAATCAGCTGCCTGTATCAACAAAAAAAATCCTGCAGAATTGTGATTGTGATTGCACTGACTCTGTACATTGGTTTGGAGAGACTGTTACCTTGACAATATTGAATCTTCAAGTCCATGACTATTGTACGTCTCAGCATTTATTTAGATTTTCTTTGGTTTCTTCCATCAATCTTTTGTAGATTTTAGCAGACAGATTTTGCATGTGTTTTGTTAGGTTTATACCTGAGTACTTTGCTTATTTTGGATACTAGTATAGATAGTATTTTTTAAATTTGAAATTCCAGTTGTTCATTGCTTGTATATAGGAATAAGATGGACTTTTGTACATTGACCTGTATCCTGCCACCTTCCTAACTCACTAGTTTCAGGCACATTATGTCTTTGAAATTTTTGATGTACACAATCATGTTATCTGTAAATAAAGATTTTTTTCCATTCCAATTTATGTGTTCTTTACTTCTTTTTATTGCATTATTAATACTGGTTAGGACATTCAGTACAGTATTGAGTAGGAGGGGTCAGAGGGCATCCTTTCCTCATTGCCAATTATAGGAGGAAATCATCAAGTCTTTCATCATTAAGTAAGAAGTTAGTTGCAGGTTTTCCATAGATGCTTTTTATTAGGTTAGGGAAGTTCCATTCTATTCTGAATTTGCTGACAATTGTTATCAAATGGATATCGAATTTATTCTAATGCTTTTCCTGAATCCAGTAAGATACTCACATGGTTATTCTTCTTTAGATTTTTGACAAGGCGAGTTGCATCAGTTGCTTTTCAAATGTTGAATAAGCCTTGGATTCCTAGGATAAAATCCACTTGGTTGTGTCGTATTATCTTTTTTATATATTGATGATTCAATTTGTTAATAATTTGTGAGATAATTGTGTTTTTTAAAGTTTTTTTTTAAGTTTATTGATTTATTTTGAAAGAGAGTGCACATGAGCAGGGGAGGGAGAGAGAGAGAGAAAGAAAGAATCCCAAGCCGGCTTAGCACTGTCAGTGCAGAGCCTGATGTCGGGCTCTATCATGACCTGAGCCAAGGTCGGAGTTTGACCGACTGAGCCACCCAGGTGCCCTTTTTGTAAGATTTTTGTATCTTTGTTCATGAGGAATATTCATTTGAAATATTCTTGATTGTAATGTCTTTATATGATAATTTATTGGATAATAAAATACTAGCCTTACAAAATGAATTGAGACATTTTCCTTCATCTTCTTTTTCAGGAAGAGATTGTATAGAATTACTATTTCTTCCATCAGTATTTGGTCAACTTCACCCTCTGGGCCTGGAGTATCCTTTTTAGAAGGCTTAAAATGACAAGTTCAGTTTCTTCAATAAATATTATAAGAAATAAGAAGATTTCTTTAGTAGAAATGCATCTATTCCTTACTGAATGAGTTTGATGGTTTACTGAAGAATTTCATCTAGGGGTGCCTGGGTGGCTCAGTCAGGTAAGCTCTGACTTTGGCTTAGGTCATGATCTCACAGCTTGTGGGCTCGAACCCCACATTGGGCTCTATGCTGACAGCTCAGAGCCTGGAGCCTCCTTCAGATGCTGTGTCTCCCTCTCTCTCTTCTACTCCCCCACTCATGCCCTATCTCTCTCTCTCTTTTTCTCTCTTCTCTCTCTCACAAAAATAAACATTAAAAATTAAAAAAAATAAAGAACTTAATCTATATTATCAAATTTATAAAAGTGGAGTTTTTCATAGAATTTCCCTTAAGACCTTTTAAGTGTCTATGGGGTCAGTAGTAATTTACCTTCTTTTATTCTTCATTATGGTAACTCATGTCCTCTCTATTCTTGGTCAGCTTAGTGAGAGGTTTATCAATTATACTGAATTTTTCAAAGAACCAGCTTTTGTTATCAATTTTCTATTCTCTTTCTATTTTCTATTTTAATTGATTTCTGCTCTTACCTTCATAATTTCCTTCCTTTTTCTTGCTTTGGGTTTATTTTGCTCTTTTTTCCTAGATTTTTAAAGTGCAAGATTAGATCATGGAATTAAGACAGACTTCTTTTCCAACATAAGCATTTAATGCTATGAATTTCCTTTGAATCACTGTATTAAGTGCCTCCCACAAATTCTGCTATATTTGTTGTATTTTCATTTTCATTCAATCTCCCTCCTAATTTCCCATGTGACTTTCCCTTTGACCTATGAGTATTTTAGAAGTATGTTATTTGGTTTCCAAATATTTGGGAGATTTACTAGGTTCTTTCTTTTATTAATTTCTAATTCAATCCCATTATGATCCAAGAAGATATTTTATATGATTTCAATTATTCTAAATTTATTAAGGATTGTTTTATGGCCCAGATTATGGTCTTTTATTGTGAATATTCCATGTATACTTAAAAAAATGTGTTTTCTGTTATTGTTGGGTACAGTGTTATATAAAGGTTAATTACGTCAACTGGTTTATAATATTGTTCATGTTTTTTGTATTGGCCACTGACTGGTTTTTCTATTTCTATCAATTACTGTGAGAAAGATGTTAAAGGCTCTAAATATAATTGTGGATTTATCTACTTCTCATTCCATTTCTGTGTCTGCTTTAAGTCTTTGGAAGTTCTCTCATTAGGTAAATACACATTGAAGATAATTGTTATTATTATTATTATTTATTATTTGTGAGAGAGAGAGAGAGAGAATTGACCCTTTTCTCATTATGAAATACATATTTTTTATCTTTGATAATATACCTTATTTTGAAGTCTACTTTGATACTAATATAGTCACTCCATTTGTCTTTTTTTTTAAAGTTTATTTATTTATTTTGAGAGAGAGAGGAAAGAGAGAAGGGGAGGGGCAGAGAGAGAAGGAGAGAGAGGTAATCTCAAGCAGGCTCCACACCAGCAGTGCTGAGCTCAATGAGGGGTTGAACTCACAAACCAGGAGATCATGACCTGAGCTGAAACCAAGAGTCAGATGCTTAACTGACTGAGCCACCCAGGTGCCCACCATTTGTCTTTTAACTAATGTTTGCATGCTGTCTCTTTTTTCATCTTTTCACTTTTAACCCATTTATATTTTTATTCTTAAAGTAGGTTTCTCATAGATAGCATATATTGTGTTATTGTTTATTTTTAATTCAATCTGACAAAATTTAACTAGTATGTTTAGATCATTTACATTTAATGTACTTACTGATATGCTTAGATTTGTTTTATTATTTATTTTCCAGTTGTCCCTCTGGTTTTCATTGCCCATTCCTCTGTTCTATTGATCTTTCACTAGGTTCACTGACTTTTTTCTTTCTTTTCTTCTCCATTTTGCCCTTGAGGCTTCAATTGAAGTATTCATTTCAGACATTGTATTTTTTCACATCTAAAATTTTCATTTGGTTCTTTAAAACTTAAAATAAAATGGATTTCATTTTTTAGAGCAATTTTAGGTTCACAGCGAAATTGAGAAGAAAGTACAGAGAGGTCTCATATGTCCTCTGCCCCTATACATGCACAAATTCCCCCATAATCAACATCTGGCATGAACATGGGACTTTTGTACAATTGATAAATCTATATGATACATCCTTATCACCCAAAGTCCATAGCTTATGTTAGGATTCACTCTTGGTGTTGTATGTTTCATAGGTTTTGACAAATGTATAATGATGTGTATCTACCTTTATAGTTTTGTACAGAATAGTTTCACTGCCCTAAAAATCCTCTGGGCTCTAGTTATTCATCCCTCCCCCCTCCTCTAAGTCCTTGCTAACCACTGATCATTTTCCTGTATCCATAGATTTGCCTTTTCCAGAATGTTTTATAGTTGAAATCATACAGTATGTAGCGTTTTCAGATGGGCTTCTTTCACTTAGAAATATGCACTTAAGTTTCTTCCATGTGTTTTCATAGTTTTAGAGCTCATTTCTTTTTAGTGCTGAATAATATTCCATTGTGTGAATGCACCACAGTTTATCCATTCACCTGCTAAAGGGCATCTTGGTTGGTTCTAATTTAGCAATTATAAAGCTGCTATAAACATTGTTATGCAGGTTTTTTGTGAATATAAGTCTTTAACTTATCTGGGTAAATGCCTAGCATACATTTAGTTTTATAAGACAGTTTTGTGTTTGTTTGTTTTTTTTTACAGTTTCTATTTCTCTGCCTGTATTTTGTTTTTTTTCAACATCATTAATATTTACTTCCCATAGCATAGTTATAATAGCTTCTTGAAGTCTGTATCTTGGTCATCTCAGTGGGTGGCGTTTGTTGATTGTCTTTCCCTTGTAAATTGATCTTTACTGGGTTCTTTGTGTGGTGAGTAATTTTGGATTGTATCCCAGACATTTTGAATATTGAGTATGAATGATTCCCATTAAAATCCTCCAGAGAATGTTGACTTGTTGGATTATTTTAGCAGGTAGTCCACTTGGGTTATTTCAGACTGTCTGGCTATATTCTGTGCGTGATAACTCCAATGTCATCTCTGTTTTTGGAAACTTTGCTGGGCTGCTTTGAATATGTTCCATGCATGTGCAGCTCAGGGTTAAACCCATGTCTTGTGCCAGTTTTTACACAGAATCGGGAGATCCCTTTCTCTAACTTCTCTAGCTCCCTTCTTTTTAAAAATGTATTTTTAATGTTTATTTATTTTTCAGAGAAAGAGAGAGCAAGCAGGGGGAGGGGTGGAGTGGAGACAGAGGATCCAAAGTGGGCTTTACCCTGAGAGCAGAGAGCCCAGTGTGGGGCTTTAAGTGGGGAACTGTGGAATCATAACCTGAGTCAAGGTCAGATGCTTAGATACTTAACTTAGATACTTACACCACTCAGGGGTGGCTCCTCTCTAACTCCTTTCTATTCGGGATTCCCCCACATTCCCCCACCTGCAGAGACTCCTTGGTCTTCTGGCCAGTTAGGTGGGGTTCTCTCAGAGTCTTGGCTGGCTGTGTTGCTGCATAATTCCTGTAATCAGGACTCCTTTTGGTGCTAAAAGGAGAGTGAAAAAAGGGAAAGTTTACTCAGCGATTTACTCCAATTCTCTTGGGACCACAAGAGCCAAGAAAAAATAAGTTTGTTTGGCTAGAAAAACAGGGTTTTTATTGGGATATTAGCTGATCATTCCATTTGACACCCTGGCTGATTCTGCTATGGTATCACCCTTTGGAAGCCCTGAGAGAAGGAATACACACACACACACACACACACACACACACACACACACACACACGAAAAGAAACCCAGATTCTCTCCCATCTTCTTTGCTCAAGGCACCGCCTTTCCCTATCTTTCCAGACGCAGGAACTTTTCTTGAGGTGTTTGTTGTCTGTGGTACCGCCATTGCTGCTCTGTCACATGGCTGTCCTTGGTTCAGGACTGTGAAAAAAAGAGGAAATAAAATGAGAGCCTCTGGGGCACCTGGGTGGCTTAGTCGGCTCAGGTCATGATCTTGCTGCTGGTGTGTTCGAGCCCTGCGTCGGGCTCTGTGCTGAGGGCTTAGAGCCTGGAGCCTTGCTTTGGATTCTGTGACTCTCTCTCTCTCCCCTTTCCATGCTCACACTCTGTCTCTCTATCTCTCTCAAAAATGAATAACAATTTAAAATTTTAAAAAGAAATGAGAGCCCATCCCTGCACATATTGCTTTTCCAGCTTTTGACTCCCCTCCTTACTATGACTGGGTTTCTTTACTTTTCAGACTCTTTAAGTTGTTGCTTTTTGCATTTCATCTGGAATTTGTCTCTGTGGTCAGCAGAAGAGACAGGTGCTAGTGAGCTGCCTCTTGACTGCACTTTCCTTTGTGCTTTCTGTCCACTGCCATCTCAACTGCCCCATCACAGTACAATGACAGACCCCTACCCCATCCTTGCAGTCTGTGAACGGAAACCACAGCTGTCCTTTTAAAACTATACCTTTCAACTTAGTGTTTTACTTGTGGTTTTCACATCCTGGCTAACTAGGTAAAGCTTGATGAGGAGTTGTAAAATATAATCGAAGATGACTGATTGCCAGTGGAGTTTACCACTAAAATGTAAGTATGCAACCACACCAATAAATCCTCTGTCTCTCTGGTGTTTTTTGTTTTTGTTTTTGTTTTTGTTTTCTTTCTTCTTTTTCAAATGTTTTATTTGTTTCTAGGAGAGAGAGAGAGACAGTGTGAGCAGGGGAGGGTCAGAGAGAGAGGGAGTCACAGACTGAAACAGGCTCCAGGCTCTGAGCTGGCAGTCAGCACAGAGCCCGACGCGGGGCTCGAACCCACGAACCGCGAGATCATGACCCAAGCGAAAGCCGGACGCTTAACCGACTAAGCCACCCAGGCACCCCTTGTTTTTGTTTTTTGAGAGAGAGAGAGTGTATGTGAGTGGAGGTGGGGATGCTGATTGTGTGGGGGAGGAGAGAGAAAGAGAGAGAGAGAGAATCTTAAGCGCTTGGCGCTCAATCCAATGACTGTGAGATCATGACCTGAGCTGAAATCAAGAGTCAGAGGCTTAACTGGCTGAGCCACCCAGACTCCCCTCTCCTGTGTTTTCATTATTAGTCTTCCTCCTCCTTCCCAATCCACCTATTCAATCTCTAATTCATTCTTTTGCTCCCCTCCCACACTCTTTTCCCAACCAACCCACCCATGTTTATTCTTTCTGAAAGGACCTTATCCTTTACCAGAATTTCAGCACTCACTTCTACCTTTACTTCACATCTCTCTATCCACAATTAAATCTCTCAGAAAGATCCACAATGAAATATCTCAGAAAAGTAAAGGTAAATATTTTCATATTCACTTAAAAAGGGATTATAGTTATTCTAGAAAATTTGCACATTTTCAAAAATTAAAAACAGAGTTTCCCAATAGTCTGACCAAAGAGAGACACTGTTACTTTATATGGGTGGCCTTGAATGTAATTTTAAAATTTAAGTTAGAAAAAACTTGTAAATTATCCATATCCTATGTAGAAAAAACAAAATATAAATAACCAAAAAGGAACAAAAATCTCCCATAATTCCACCCAGAGGTAAATACTGTTTTTAGTTCAGTGTGTGTTTACACACACACACACACACACACACACAACACATTCACACACAGAGGCACATGCACAAGTTTGTGTGGGTTGATTGGTTAGGGAGGGGAATTGGTTGGGCCTGAACTGGTATCAGAGCTTTGCTGTGTTGGAGGAAGGGGTGGGGGAAGCAGGTGTTGATTTGCAAAGGTTGATTCGCATAAAGGATTTTTGATTTTGTTATTTGGATGAAGCTTGAGATGGGAACTCCTGGTGAGCAAAATGTAGGAAATAGAAAGAATTTAGTCTTGTGTGTTATGTGCCTTCTTGTTTCTTCTTCTTCTTCTTTTTTTTCCTTCTTTCCCCAAAAGCTCTCCCAGCTATTCTGTAAATTTTAGCCTGCAGAGACAGAGACTCTAGGCAAAAGGCTTAGATGACAAAGGAAGCAGGAATGGGAAGGGGCTTCTTTCATATTTCAGTCAGAACATGGTGGCTCTCCAGAGTAGGACACGCTGAAGTGAGCTCCATTTTGTGCTGAATTGATCTGTAGCTTCCTGAGCCTGTAAGAGGCAACCTCTTGTGTCAGAAACCAACATCCTCCCAGTAACTCTGGGCCGACTGTGGCAGAAGCCAAGGAGGGCTGCAGTGGAGGAACGTGAGAGCATAAATGAAGAGTACATTAATATAAGCAACTCATGGAGACTCTAAAAAAGAATGGGAGTAGTTTTACTGGGGAAGGGTCCTGGGGCCAAGAGTATGAAGAAATATGCAGGTGTGTTTACTTCTATATCTATCCAATTTCAAAATTGGTACTCTTCCACACATACTATTGGTTAATCTTTTTTCTCAGTAATATATCTTGAACATCTTAATACAGAGATATTTTTATCATTTTAATGGCTGTATTGTATTCCATTATATGTGTTGTCTACATGTGTCATAATAACTTTAACCATTCTCTACCTTTTAGGTTGTTTTTGGCTTGTTAGGATTATTATCAATTTATTTATTGTTAGTAATTTATTTTATTAGTAAAACAATAATGCATTTTCTTGTTTAAGAAAAAAGCCAAAACACTGTTCAAGCTCTCATACTTTCAGTCTTAGAATCCTATTTGAGTCCCTTTTACTAGTTTGGTACCACTTAAAATGTTTTACCTATTTTTATACATCTTTTCTGTCTATTCTCAGCCACCAGTACTGCCCCAAAGAGAAAAGCAAAATGAGCCTTAAGAGTGCCCATATATTGCTACCCTCTCTCCTGGCCTATCTCTAGGCACACTGTCAGGAAAGGGGCTCACAGACTTATATATTCTAAATACAAATTTTATAAAACTGAATAGACAAGACTTCCCAGGTACAATTTCATTTTAAAGGCAGCAAAGAAGTCTTGGAGCCAAATGATTAAAACTCTTATGTGTATGGGAAAGGTGTTTTGTTTAGTTTACTTGGGTTTGGGGTGAGGTGGGGAGAAGGGTTGGGGAGCAGAGAAGAGGAGGTTGGAAGAGCAGCATTGAGATACCCTTGAATCCCACAGAACATGACCTACTTTTTCCAATGAAAGATTGGTCCCGGGAGTACTGGATTTGAAAGGATCTCAATGTCTTCCTCTAAAGGTTGTCATGGCAGTTAAGCTTAATGATCCATTCTTGTCATGATCAAAGACACTTTCATGATTTTTCCACCATGGAACCAAAATTTTGAGATTAAAAAAAAGTCAAACATGTATTAATTATCTCTGCTTCTAAAAATAGAAATATTTAAGAAGGTTTTTTCTAATAATCAAAGAAGTATATACAGATTGTGCTAGGATTCAATGATTATAGGAACGAACAGAGTAGAGAGAGTCCCCAGAATTCAATCTCCAGATGCAAATTTTATCCTGTACCTGTATATCTACCCATCCCCCCACCCCCCAATACTTAATGGAAATGGAACCATACTATATTTTGTGAATTGCTTTTTTTCACATAAAATCTATAGTGGGCAGCTTTCTCGATCCATTTAGGTGGAGGTATTGTATAGATTTATGATAGTTTATTTAACCTATTTGTTTTCATTGATATTTAGATTCTCAATTTTTTTGATATTTCAAACAATAATGAAGATTCTTATAGTTGCACCATTGCTGGCTTTCTGTTTTGTTTTTTTTTTCTGAAAGAATTTCTAAAAATAGAATTTGTTGTATCAAAGTGTATGAGTTAAATTTTAAGATACATTGCTTAATTGCTCTCTGAAGTTTGGACGAATTTATATTCCCACCCACCAGTGTATAAGAAAATCTGTTTATTTCCACACTCCCTTGCCAACAAAGGGTGTTATCAAACTTTTTAATCCTTGCTGATCTGACTGGTAGAAACATTTCTAACATTAATTAATTGCTTGATTTTCATTGCTCCTTTTGCCATATATTAAGTTTCCTCCAAAATCCAGTACTGTTTTTAGGCCCTTTTTTCTGTTTTATTGGTTTTTCTTTTTCTTTACCAATACCATACTGTTTTATTAACTTTACTAACATAATTTAGTAGTTTGTTCTGATAGCTACTAGGGATGACCTACTGTCAGGAAATTTCTTTTCTAAAAATCACTTCTTACTTCTATAATCTTCCATATAAACTAGTCTTATCTGTAGATCTTTCCATATAAACTTTGGAATCAATTTGCCACTTTTTAAAAAATATTTTTATTTATTTCTAGGAGAGAGAGAGACAGCGTGAGCGGGGGAGGGTCAGAGAGAGAGGGAGACACAGACTCTGAAATAGGCTCCACGCTCTGAGCTGGCAGTCAGCACAGAGCCCGATGCGGGGCTTGAACCAACGAACCGCAAGATCGTGATCTAAGCGAAAGTCGGACGCTTAACCGACAAAGCCACCCAGGCGCCCCTCAATTTGCCACTTTTAAAAAGCAAATACATAAAAAACAAGAACTGGCAAAAATTAATACTAGAACTACATTAAGCTAACAATGAAGTTGGGGAAAGGATTAACATTGTTTAAGTAGTAAGCTTTTTTCATTTACTTGGTAGGTCTTTCCATTTTTCCAAGACTAATTCTATATTTTCATATATAAAGCATACAATTTTATTTAGAGGCATAGCGCATTTCTTGTTATTCTAAGTTGTTCTCTCTTCTTAGTTGCTCTTGTGAAAGGATTTGTTCCCTGTTATATTTTCTAACTGGTTATTTCTGCTTTACAAGAAGCCTGTGTGTTTGTATATGATTATCTCATAGCTTGCTACCATATTGAAATCTCTTTTTAGCTCTAATGGCTCTCAGTTTCCCTCTTGAGTTTTCTCATTGTGAAATAATAATGTATGCAAATAACGTGTTTTCTACTTTTCAGTTTTGTTAATTTTTCTTATTGCACTGCATTGTAAAACAGCCTGCGGAACAATATTGAAAAATAGTGGTGATAGTGGGTACTTTTATCTTTTTCCAGGACTTTAATGAGAATGCTGTTAATTTGGTCATATAATCATTTATATTTATTAAATTAAGGAAATTGTCTTCTCACCATAGTCACCAAGTATTTTTAGCAGGAATGGTTGTTGGATTTTAACAGATGCAGTTTTAGCATTTGTTGGGCTGTTGGTATGATTTTTCTTTGTTACTCTACTAATGAAGTAAAACATATTCATAGGTTTCCTTATATTGAACCACACTTTCAATCCTAAAAAGAAATCTACTTGTCATGTACATTTGACCTTGAAATACACCCACTGATTTGCATTTATCAATATTTTTGTTGGGTTTTTGCATCTGTAAGTGCAAGATGTTAGGACTTATTTTTTTAAACTTTGGTATTAACATTATGCTCAATGTGTAAAATGAATGAAGAATTGTTTCCTTTGTTATTATATATCCAACACTTTTAATAACTTAAGTATTATTATTTTCTTGAAGATATGATAGGTTATATGTAAACCATTAAGGCTTGGATAATTTTGGCAATTGTTTCTTCATAGAAGAAATCAATAACTATTTCTTCTATGGTTATTGATATATTTTTTGTTTTATATCTTTAGTTAATTTTGGTAACTTTGCTAAATAGTTTTTCATTTTCAAATTTAAGAAATTACATTACATTTACATTTAAAAAAATGTCCTCTATGTGATTGTGTTCCCTTACTTGGCATAGCATTTTATATGCGTTTCTCTCTCTTTTCGGGGGGTCCTATTTGCTAGAGATTTGTCTATTTTACTTTTCTTTTAAAAATACCAGCTCTTGTTTTTATTTATGAGTTCTTTTAGCTAACTTATTAGCTTTTTTTCTTTTTCTTTGTTTAATCAATCAATGACATAATTGCCAATCAAAGCTACTACTCAACATGCAATAACTAGTGTCATCAACCCAACTTGAATTCTATCCTAAAGCAAAGAATCTTGACATTTTATTAACTTCTGCAACCTTATTGTAAATGAAGTAACAATTTCAGTTAGACTTTTTGCACTATGGGAAATGAGTCAGGAATTTCCATGATTTCTGGATTACTTTTGGGATCTTTGGTAGGGATTGCTAAGCAGGTAATTGTTATAATTGTCAAGGAAAGAGCATTTATTTTACTCTGCTTTACTTTACTTTAACATTTATTTATTTCTGAGAGCCAGAGAGACAGAGAATGAGTGGAGGAAGGGCAGAGAGAGAGAGGGAGACACAAAATCCAAAGCAGTCTCCAGGCCAGATGCAGGCTCACCCACAAACCCCAAGATCAAGACCTGAGCCGAAGCTGGATGATCAACTGACTGAGCCACCTAGGTGTCCCAAATGTTTGTTTGTTTGTTTATTTATATATTTATTTATTGAGAGTGCAAGAGGGGTAGGGGTAGAGAGAGAGGGTAACAGAGGATCCGAAGCAAAATGGGCTCTGTTCTGACAGCAAGAGAGCCCGGTGTGACACTCAAACTCATGAACCCTGAGATCATGACCTGAGCCGAAGTCAGAGGCTTAACTGACTGAGCCCCCCGGGCACCCCCCAGATGCTTTTTATTTCACAATGAGCTTCATTTATAACTTTGAAGTATTTGTACTTTTAACTGACTGAGCCACCCAGGCGCCTCTAAAATATTTGTACTTTTAGAAAGAAAGAGAGAGAGAGATCAAGAAATAGATTCTTAATTATAGAGAACAAATCAATGGTTACTAGAGAGGTGAGGTGTGGGGGGATGGGTTAAAGAGGTTATAGGGATTGGGAAAGCACTTGTCCTGATGAGCACAGGGTGATGTATGGAAGTGTGTAATCACTGTATTGCACACCTGAAACTAATACAACACTGTATCTTAACTAATGGGAATTAAAATTAAAACTTAAAAAAAAGGCATTTGTACTTTTGGCATGTGAGCCCAAGTATTCTGTTCTGTCACTACGGTGTTGGGGCAAGGCTGTGGGGGATTCTCCTTGTGCAAACATGATCCTTTTGTCTTAATTATGCTTTTATATCTTGTATTTATGATGCTTTGACATCCTGAGGCCTTGCTGACTGGAGAGCATCTGCCCCCTCCTAAGGTTAGCTCATTCCTAGAGATGGTGAACAACTGTCTACATGCATGCCTTTGATGTACAAACAACCAATCCCAAGTCCATACCCCTGATTCACCTCCATTTATCAAGCCCCTGCAGTCTGGGATACTGCCCCCATCCTCAATCATCCCAGGCCTAGGTCCTGGATGACTAGGGACCACACCTATAGCCGAGAGCCCACTGAAGTGATAAACTATCCAATCCTAAGACTGCTCGGCTGCTCCCCTGTCTTGTTCAGTTCTTCCTGTGAGAATCACAATAAAGTCTTTTGACCATACTTTCCCTTCACTCCTTCTGCCCCCTGATCAACCCTGATGCTTCCCCTGTGGGCCTGTGTGGTGTAGCGTGCCCTCTTGTCTTCAGAACCATTATTAACAAACTGTCTTTAGTGGCAAGTGTGCCCTGATCTGCTGCCCTCATCATACTTGAATACAACCAGCCCTGGGTACATTTAAAAACTTCTTTAGGGAGCGCCTGGGTGGCTTAGTCGGTTAAGCGTCTGACTTTCGCTTAGGTCATGATCTCGCGGTTCGTGGGTTCGAGCCCCGCGTTGGGCTCTGTGCTGGCTGCCAGCTCAGAGCCTGGAGCCTGTTGCAGTCTGTGACTCCCTCTCTCTCTGACCCTCCCCTGCTTAAGCGCTCTCTCTCTCTCTCCTAGAAATAAATAAAAAAACATTAAAAAAAAATAAAAACCTCTTCAGTTGCTGGATCATAGAATGTCTAAGGCCACTGGGACAAGGTGGATTGGTTGGGATGGAAAAGTGGAGGCATTGGGTAGGGGACTTGCAGTCCCAGGTAGTTACCATCTAGTAGGAATGTAGTGGTAAATACTGGCTGCATATCAGCTCTGAGGGCATTCCTTTACTGGTGAACCAGCTGAACGTCTGATGATTGGGTAGGGATAGATCTGGGAATACAACTGGCCAAGACTTGTCATACTTGACCTTTTTAGAGAAGAGACTGCATCTTTTATGCTCATTCATCCTCTTCAGAAGGTGTTTAGCTCTCGGTAAGTGAACCATGAGAGAAGAAGCTAGAACTAGGGGAGGGGGCTTCTGTTCTTCAGGAGCTCAAGATCTGATTGGGAGGAAAATATTTGGTGGGTGTGCATCTCCAGGATGCAGAATAAGAGACATACGGTTAACCAGAGCCAAGGCAGCCCTGATCCTAAGGCTGAGAAGCTGGAGAAGATCTCAAGGAAGAAGTAGGATCTGAGCTAGTTACTGAAATGTGGGCAGGACTTGGCAAAAGAGGAAGGTAAATCTTCTCAGCAGAAAACAGCCTGAGCAATTTGAGCTAAGAAGACTGGGCTTGGGGAATGATGAGTAAGTCAGTAGAAGTTACTGGTGATGAGTTGGAGAGGCACAGGGTGGAGGGCCTTGATGAAAGGAGTACTCAGGAAGACTGAGCTTGTGGTAGAGTAGGAGCAGTGTTCGGTGCCTCAGAGGCACCGAGAACATATTCTTCAGGCTGAAGAAGTGAACTCTTTATTCACAAATGCCAATACCAGTGAGAATTTACTTATGTGCTAATTTGCATTATATTTGTAAAAAGGCCTCCTTCCATTCTGTTGTTATTATTATTATTATTATTATTATTATTGTTACTTAGTTTAGAGAGAGAGAGAATACGTGTGTGCAGATGCGAGCAGTGGTTGGGCAGAAGGAGAGAGAGAGAATCTTAAGCAGGCTCCCTACTCAACACAGAGCCTGACCTGGGGCTCGCTCTCACAACCTTGAGATCATGACTTGAGCCTAAATCAAGAGTTGGATGCTTAACCCACTCAGCCACCCAGGCTCAGTTTTTACTGCAGGCTTTAAAATCTCGTTTGGTCTGAGCAGTCAGTCTTTCCCGTGTAAGTGGATGAGAGGTGGTGGCTTCCCTGAAAGGTCGTGCAGGAGCTGGCTTGCAAGCTAGTTGTAAATGATATTGTACTTACACTAAAATAAGTTACACTAGAAACAATACTCAAAACTCATCACCTTCTGATTATTTTACCACATTTTACTACTGTATTTTGCTTGAGGTTATTTACATTCATCCTATGAACAGTGGGGCTTACTGGGCATCTACCCCCAGCTCAGTGCTCAGTGATGTTACTTCAGTAGCTTAAAATTGGTCATTCCTCAGTTTACCAGGCTGCTGCACAAAATTTACTCTCCAGCCCTACTTTGGAGCAATGAGAAACCCCAGTGTTTTGATCTGTCTTTTTGGATCTGCTTCCTGTGGAAGATAGACAGGACCTGTTTCAGCTCACCTGGTATCAAGAAGAGATGATGGAGTTCAAGCAGATTTGATGGGGCTTGTCCGAAGAAATACAGTCCTAGAGCAGGTACACTTTTTCTCCTTCAAGGTCTACTAATCCCCAGGGGGAACGTCATAAACACACATAGGGCACAAAGAAACACACCATCCATGGACACCCACACATAGAAGATTAAATTTTTATCTTAGAGTGAAAAAGAGAAAATGTTCAAAGCACCCACTTTAAAAATTAAAACTCAGAGTTCTCAAAACAAGTAGTAACAGTTTATCATTGGACTTAATTTTATAGTCTTTGAATGGCAAGGGGTGGGAGGCATAAGAGAGGGCAAGACCTGAGACTGAGGTAGAAAATGGGACAGGAAAACAGTGGGGAGAGGAAAGGATATGGAGCAGAGGAAGTGCATGGGAAGTAAAGGAAACATGTGGAGAGGACAGGTGTGAGAAGGGGTGCATTGTGGGATGAATACGAGTGCACTGGGTAGGGGATGGAGTGAGGTGGCTGTGGTTCTGCTTGGCCAAAGGGGCAGGAAAAGCATTGCCCCCACTCTGACCGGCACCCTAAGGGGGTCGTGACCATCCGAGAAGTAGCTTTTATTCTTATTTTCCACTTCATTGTTTATTTTTGATAATGAGAATATTTTCTCATGAATATCTTCACTTTGTGGTAAAATTATCTAGAGTTTAAATTTTAGTTATGTGTTTTAGGTTTTGTACAGATGTAGCCTGTATTTTGCTTTGATGGGCTTAAAACCAGTTGATATCAGGTGATATTATTTTAAAGAGGGATTCAAAATGCCTCATTTCACCATGTCTAGAGATTACATTTGGAATCAATTTATTTAAAAATAAAGATGGAGGCACCTGGGTGGCTCAGTTGGTTAGGCGTCCAATGACTCTTGATCCCAGTTCAGGTCTTGATCTCAGGGTCGTGAGTATGAGCCCCATGTTGGGCTCCATGCGGATGTGGAGCCTACTTTAAAAAAATCTTGGGGCACTTGGGTGGCTTAGTTAAGCATCCAAACCTTGGTCTCGGTTCAGGTCATGATCTCATTGTTCGTGAGTTCGAGCCCAACATCGGGCTCTATGCTGTCAGCACAGAGCCCACTTCAGATCCACTGTCTCCTTTACTCTTTGCCCCTCCCTCCCTCAAAAATAAGTAAACATTAAAAAAAAATTTTTAATCTATTTTCAGTCTTTTTTTTTTTTTAATGTTTTTTATTTATTTCTAGGAGAGAGAGAGAGAGAGACAGCGTGAGCAGGGGAGGGTCAGAGAGAGAGGGAGTCACAGACTGAAACAGGCTCCAGGCTCTGAGCTGGCAGTCAGCACAGAGCCCGACGCGGGGCTCGAACCCACGAACCGCGAGATCATGACCCAAGCGAAAGTCGGACGCTTAACCGACTAAGCCACCCAGGCGCCCCTATTTTCAGTCTTTTTAAGACTTATTATGAAGAACATACAATGTGAACAAAGAACATGAGAAAAGACAGTTTCCCAGGAAGCTTCCCTGGTTTATTGTTTATTTAACTGCTTTGAACAAAATGCTTGGTTCTTATCTGAGAACAAGAATGTGGACTAGACTCAGTCATCATGAAGATGAACACCATGTTCCGGCTGAAGCATCTGCCACTGGACAATGCTGTCTCCTGAGGCATGGAAGACAGCAGCATCTTAAAGCAAGAGCGAACTGAGAATGAACAGCCCTGGGATTCCTACCCAGGAGCAGGGTAATTCTGAGTACTTTTTGACAAGCCTCGTGTTTGGTGCTGAGGGTGGCTTGGGGAGGGTATGGTGCTGTCCCCTGGTCACAAGTAAATCTGTAGAACCAGTCAGCAGCTTTTCTAATGAACTTAGCCTGTGTCCTGATTGTCACTGACTAGGACTGAAAGCTGTAATTGGTGGCCTTTAAGTTCTCCTGGCATACATACAACTTTCCTCTCTTCCTCTGCCCTTCCCTTGCTCCTTCTCACCTGACTTCCATGAGGGACTGTAGCAACTGGCTGCCACTCGGGGCATGTGAGAGGGACCCCTGGGGACAGCATCCGCTCTTTGATGGGACCAGGAGCTGGAGGCTGCGGGTGCCCCGTCAGCACACAGAGCAGGTGGTCAGTGACCAGAAGGAAGGCACCCATGATCAGCAATGTCAGAGTCTTATTTTGGGATGTGAGGGCATTTTGGAGATGAAAAGTGTTACATGTCACTGAGTCACTAGGGTTGAATGCTGTAGGTAGAACATGGCACAGCACAAGAAAGAAACATGGGGATATAGGACAGACTGTGGAATAATTGGGGCAAGAAGACCCCAGTTGGCTGTAACAATGTCACACATCTGTGTGTACAGCATGCTGGTGATTAGAAAAGAGACTCTTTGTTCTAAAATGTCTTCATTAGTGAAAGTCAAGGATGTGAGCTCGGAGGGGACACAGTGAACTCAAGTGCATTCCTCTGCCTTGAGAGGGTCTCAGGGCTTGTGTGCAGAACTCAAGTCGCCTTCTGTAACAGCATCTCCTATCTGTCGGTCTGCATGCGACACAGGAGATCGTCTCTGAGTTCCTCCTGTCAGCCTGTATTGGTGGGAGTGGTCTCGAACTGTTTCATAAGACGCAAGTTTTTCACTCTATTAGGTCAGGGATTGTGTTTCATATTTCCCTCGCACTCGCATTTATTTGTCAAATAATAGTTACGCAAAAGCACATGCTAAATGGACATAGTGCAAAGGGCTCTGAACTTGGAGGCACAATAGCCTGAACTTTGATACGGTTTTATAGTTGTTAGCTCTGTGAGCTCAGGCAACACTTCCAGCTTCTGCATCTCTCCACAGATGAGGGATCTCTGCTCTGCCTACCTCGCTGGGTTAACGTGAGAGTTCACAACAAATCTCTTGTGAGCTGGCACTGCTATAGAAATGTAATTCGCCCATCCTTTAGGTCTTTATTCAGCTGTCGTCTCCACTCTGAGAACTTCCTGGTTTTTTTAGTTGGATCAGGGCTGGGGAAAAGTGAGACAGCCCAGGTGGTGTGACTGGTCGCAAGCCCGAACCTACCCTTACCTGTGACACCCTGCTCTGAGGGCGAGCTACTTGCAAAGTCTCAACTCTTTTCTATTTTTCTTTTTAAGTTTGGGTGTTTTTTTTTTTAATGTTTACTTTTGAGAGAGAGGGAGAGAGAGGGAGAGAGAGGAAGAGAGTGCACTAGTGGGAAAGGGGCAGAGGGAGGGGAAGAGGGAGATGAAGATGGAGGATCCAAAGCAAGCTCCAGTTGACAGCAGAGAGCCTGACACAGGGCTCGGACTCATGAGCTGTGAGATCATGACCTGAGTGGAAGTCAGACGCTTAACCAACTGAGCCACCCAGGTGTCCCTCAGCTGTTTTCTCAAATACAGATTTTTATTGTGGGCGTTTAGAGGTCTGTGCTGTAGAGATGGGACAGCGTTAGTCTCTGTTGTCTGGAAGCAACTTCTCACGTTTGCCTATTTATTCAGCAAATTGTGTTAGATGCTGAGGAATCAGAGATGGAGTTTAAAAAAGCTTATGGAGGGGCGCCTGGGTGCCTTAGTCAGTGAAGCGTCTGACTTTTGCTTAGGTCATGATCTCGCGGTTCGTGGGTTCGAGCCCCGCGTTGGGCTCTGTGCTGACTGCCAGCTCAGAGCCTGGAGCCTGTTTCAGTCTGTGACTCCCTCTCTCTCTGACCCTCCCCTGCTCATGCTGTCTCTCTCTCTCTCCTAGAAATAAATAAAAAAATATATTAAAAAAAATAAAAATAAAAATAAAAAAGCTGACGGACCAGTGAGGGAGACAGAGCACACAAACAAAAAGACATAGATAGAGGATTATACATCGTGCTGACTGCCAGGAAGACAACAAATTGCGAGGATAAGGTCGTGGGAGACTGATTTTGAGGAGTTGGAAGTGTCTTCTATTAGCAGGGACCTGAGGGAGAAAACATGCGGGCCAGGCAGAGATAGGATAACAATGTCCTGGGCTGAAGGAACAGGAAGGCTGGGACACTAAACGAGTTTTCTAAATGAAGACCTGCAAGTTGATGGGTGAGGCTGGAGTCCAGGACAGAGAGGAAGAGAACGGCCCAGGATGCATTCAGAGGGTAGACTGCGGCCAAGTCCTGAGTGACTGAAAACTGGAGTATGTAGTTTTAAAGTCACCTCATTGTCGGAGTCCAGGACATTACTCTGTCTCAAAGTCCAACTAAAAGTATTGGCTTTGATGTTCATACTTACATGCCCATCAACTGGGAAATAGTCTTATCCCTCTCCTCTCTCTGACCGCCCCATCCCGTATCCAATTTGTCCTCAAATCCTGCTAAGTCACCTGCAAATATCTTTCCAAATCCATCACTTAACACTCACCTGCCTCTCATCATCCTTCCTCAAGCCACTGCCCCTCCTGCCTGGTGTACCATAGAGGCCTGTCCGTAGTAGTGGGCTGGGAAACTGGTCAGGAAGGTGGGAGGGCGGGGAAGCCCTGGTCTGTGGCCTTTGCAAAATTTCTTTGGTGTAAATACTCACACCATGGCCTATTTCAATCTACCAAACGGGTGCCACTAAATGTGGCCGTGGGAAGATAGGTGCACAGTGCACTTTCTCGAGTCAGAACAAGCCATAGCACCACCACTGCTTGGGTGGTCCTGTTCCCTTCCCCCCAGAAAAGGAAGAAAATCCTGCTATTTGACATGGATGGACCCGAAGGGCATTATGCTAAGTGAAATAAGTCAGACAGAAAGAAAAATACTGTATAATCTCACTTATATGTGGAATGTCAGAAAACCAAAGTTATGGATTTGTGGTTGTCAGAGGTGGGGGAGGAGGAGTGGGGGGATGGCAGTTAGGGCACACACTTCCAGTTTTCAGATAAGTAGTGCACAGCGGGTGTAGTGCACAGCGGGAAGACTCTAGTTAACCCTGCTGTATAGATATTTCGAAGGTGCTAAGAGAGTAAATAATACAAGTTCCTATCACAAGGAAAATGTTTTGTTTTCATTTTTTGTAACTATATGAGGTGATGTATGTTAACTAAACTTCTGGTGGTCGTCATTTTGCAATACACGTACAACAGGTCATTATGCGGCACCTATAAATTTACACAGTGCGGCACATCGATTATATTTCAGTAAAACTGGAAGAAAAAGACAAGTACAAGTAAAAATAACTCTTATTTTTATACCAACATCATTCAACTTATAAATAAAATAACAATTTTAATTTGTATCCAGTCTTTTACAGGAAAGTTTTAAACTTTTAAAACTAGTTTTAACTTAGGGGCACCTGGGTGGCTCAGTGGGTTAAGTGTCCAACTTCAGCTCAGGTCATGGTCCCATGGCTCGTGGGTTTGAGCCCTGCATTGGGCTCTCTGATGACAGTGTGGAGCCCCTTGGGATTCTCTCTCTGCCCCTCCCCTTCTCATACTCTGTCTGTCTCTCAAAAATAAACAGTTAAAAAAACTAGTTTTAACTTAAAGATCTTATTTTTTGATGTTCATTTTATTATTTTTGAGGGAGAGAGAGATAGAGCGTGAATGTGGAAGGGGCACAGAGCAAGAGGGAGACCCAGAATCTGAAACAGGCTCCAGGCTCTGAGCTGTCAGCACAGAGCCCAACGCGGGGCTTGAACTCAGGAACGGCAAGATCATGACATGAGCTGAAGTCTGACACTTAACTAACTGAGCCACCCAGTTGCCCCATTAACTTAAAGATCTTTTTAAACTAAGTTTTAATATGTGTGACTTTGGGGCCCTATTTGCCGCCCCTATCGAAGTAGGGGAGATTTCTGGAAGGACAAAAAGACAATGGCTACCCTGACGTGGGAAGGAATATTTACATTTTATTGTATAGCCTTTCGTACTGTTTGAATTTTTAAAGCTACACATCTGACTTCTTTTTCAATAAGAAATAAAAACCAGTTGAAGAATGGCCTTCTAAGCTAGAAGGAGGAAAGCTCCTGATGGAGAGGAGGGGAGAAACTGAAAGTAAGGCCTCTCCAGGCATCTAGAAAGAGCTGGAAGGAATTGTTTCATATAAAAAGGGCTAGGTCTGATAGATTGCACAAACAAATCTTTGAACCAGCTGAACTTTTTAATCATTTACAAATACTCCATTGAGTCCACGCAACTTGCACCTAACATTCTCTCTCTTTCCCAGTCCTAACACTGCCCAAGGGTGGAAACAGGCTTTTGAATACCCTCTGGCCGGTGGTGTATGTTGGGTCATTATGGAGCTCACGAACCTGGTAGGGCTGAAAGTCAAGACAAGGCAAGACAGGACTGTCTTACCCATCTCTCTTTTGCTAGCATATCTTTCAGCACATGGTAGGTGCTCAATAATTGTTACTCCTCTTTTCCTCCCTAGATGCAGTGTATAGTTTGTTGAAGGCTCTATGTGTAAGCTAAGCTAAGTAAGGTACGCGTCTTCCCTGGGAAGTGCTGTAGGCAGGAAGCTTGTGTGGTTCAAATGCAGGGCATGACTGTAGGGGAGCCCGTGGGTGTCCAGATAGTGCTTCCTGAGGACAGGCTGAGCAGGCGAAGGACAGCAGGTGCCACCTTCTCCTCCTTGGCAAGAGAAGTAGCATATTCTGGGTTAAATCATAGGCTAATTAATAACTACACTGTTTGACCAGTGCTGTACAGTGTACACAGTACATTCATATAGATTTTCTCTCTCGAGGCAATCCCATGAGCTCTCCCATTTTATGAGAGGAAGCTGAAACCCATTAGGTGATTTACCCAAGGTCAAACCATTGGTAACAGAACAAGGATTTCACTCCAGGTTTTCAGACATTGAAACTGATGGTCTTTCGCCTGTACTGTATTTGATGTCAGGAGAGGTTTTTCCTCTCCTTAGCTCCACTGTACAGAGAGTACGTTGCTGGAAATCTTGGACTAGGTCGGCCAAACACATTTGCTTTCTCAGAAGTTCCTGTCTCCCTTTAGTAGAATAGCTCTCTTGTAGGAATGCCAAACTTGTGACTGTAAATTAATTCCTTGTGCCCTTGGGGCATTGAGCCTTCCAAGTGAATTGTAGCAACACATTTTTACAGATGCTGTTGGTAAAATAACCTGTTTGGCTCTGCAGACTTTCAGAGGGCTCACAAAAGCCCCAGCCAAATGACATTCCACATTCCCTAATCTGAAATGTACCTTGTTACATATGCTAGTAAGAAAGCTTCAGCTGTAATCGCTATAATTTTTCTTCATAATGAGAACGTTTTATTACTCCACTGAAGGGTGTATGCTAGGAAATTCTGTACTTAAAAATTACTAAGTAAACTAAATAGCGTGGACATAGAATAACTTCCAAAAAGGAGATAGCCAGGGTCAAGATATAGACTCAAACCAGCCAACCCTTAAAACTCAAAACAAAATCCGGTCTTTACTTCATTTATACCATACACTGGGACAAATCCAATGTGGATCAGGGAATTGAAATTTAAATGGGAGCTATAAATGAAATAAAAGAACATATAAAGGACTACAAAAAATGTACACAAATACTCTCTGATCTTTGAATTAAAGGACTTCTTGAATACAATGACAAAAAAAAAATGGAATAGATTTGCATAGACAGAAAAATTTTAAAAACTGTATATCAGAAAATGTAGTAAAATTAAGAGGCAAAGGACATACTGAGAAAGACACTTCTATCTGACAAGTCAAAGTGTTCTTCCTTTCGATTTTTTTTTTTTAATCTAAGCTCCATGCCCAGTGTGGGGCTTGAACTCATGACCCCGAGATAAAGAGCCACATGCTCCACTGACTGAGTCAGCCAGGTGCCCCAATCCTTAATACAGAAAATAGTCAAGGGGTCCCTAGGTAGCTCAGTTGGGTAAGCCTCTGACTCTTGATTTTGGCTCAGGTCATGATCCCACAGTTTTGAGACTGATAGAGCCCTGAGTCCAGGCTCTGCACTGGGCATGGAGCCTGCTTAAAATTCTCTCTCTCCTCTCTCTCTCTCTCTGTCCCCCTCTCTATTTCTGCCCCTCCCTTCCTATCTCTTTCTCTGTCTCTTTCAGAAAAAACAAAAAAGAACATAGGCAAAAGATAACAGTTCACAAAGAAGGAAACACAACTGGCCAATAAATATATGCAGAATCATTCAATCTCATGAAAATTCAAGTACACATTAAATCCATAGTGAGATTCTTTTTTACCTGCTTAGATTAGCAAGGGGACATTTTCAGTCTTATGTGATGCTGGTTCAATTGACTTTTCTGGAGGTAATATAGCAATGTGCATTGAGAACACTAAAAATTCTTATTTCCTTGAGGTTAACAAGAAACTTGCTGGACATGTATGAAGAACATCAATTAAATTTTTAAAAAAGGTTTTTGTGTTCACAGTGGAACATACCATCTTTCTGCATGGAAAGATTCCATTTTTGCAAATAACATATCAATTTCCTAAAATTAATTTTTAGGTTTAATGCAATTTCAATGAAAAATCATAGTCGGTTGTTATTTTGGAAGGCTGATGGGAATTGACAAAGTGATTTAAATTTTTCTTTTATGTTCTGAGTACTGCATTTTCTTGGGGTGCAGGAAATTTTATCATGGAAGAACAAATAGAGCAAGCCAAGATTTTTTTTTTTACGTAGTTTATTTTTGAGACAGAGAGAGACAGAACATGAGTTGGGGTGGGGCAGAGAGAGAGGGAGACACAGAATCCAAAATAGGCTTCAGGCTCTGAACTGTCAGCAAGAGCCTGATGTGGAGCTCGAACCCACGAACATGAGATCTCACCTGAGCCAAAGTCGGACGCTTAAACTACTGAGCCACCCAGGCACCCCACAAGCCAAGATTTTATATAGGAATAATATGTAGGAAAGATTTATGCAATGGGATCTTAATATGTATTCAAAAGCCACAGAAATTAAAGGCGGGGACGATGCAAGAAAAAGATGGCCATGTAGATGGAACAGAATACAAACCCTAGTGTATGTGGGAATTGAGTATGTGATAAAAATATAGAAAAATATGATTACCTCAAATATGGGTTGATTGAGAAACTATTTGGAAAAAAAATAGCCATAGATTTTTACCTAGCAACAAATCCCAAACAGAATTAGGTAAATGAGAGGAATGATATTGTAAAAACTAGACAATAAAGATGAATGCCTATATGATTTTGTGGTGAGAAAGAAAGGCCTTTTTAAGTAAATACAAACGACAAAGGGAAAAATTGATATAGCTGATTTCACAAGAATTTGAAACTACCACAAGCTAAATTATTAGGCAAACTAGTTACAATAGAAAACCTCCGCAAAGTTAAATCCTTAAAAAAGAAAGAGCCTCGAGAGCTTGTCAATGACCACCCTCAGGTCCAATGTGCAATGATCACTGGACTCCGGAAAGCGCTACACTCATGATTACAGCGAAAGGAAACAGACTAAAATCAGCAGAAGGAAGAGACATGTGGGGCACAGTCTGTGAGGGCTCCAAATGTGGGGTTTCTGGTTGACTTCTCTCCCTGGAGTCGTGGGTGACATCGCCTCCTGGTCATGATGTGTGACACACAGAATATTGCCAACCAGGGAGGTTCACCTGAACCTTTGGCATCCGGAATTTTTACTGGGGCAGGATCACATATGGTCTGCCCCACTGCCTCAGTCTTCATTCCCTCTAGGAGGTCAGACTACTGCCTTTAGTCTCTCGTCCCTCCAGGGGATTGGAATTGGTAAGCATGATTCAACAACCCCATCATAAATCACATCATTAGACTGTCTGGTGGCCAAGGCCCCCAGGCAACAAAAGAAGACACTCTCATCAGGCAGAGCTTTTCAGGGGCCTAAGATCAACTGTCTGTATCCAACACAAGGACAGAATTCTCCATGGGGAAGGTTCAGTCTTTAGTACACAGAGAGAAACCAAGCATTTCTGGCCTATCAGGTTGACAAAGTATAGCAGATGCCATCAGTGCTGGGACACTTGACTACACCACACGGGCTTCTAACTGCCAGTATCTCCATTTCTGTGCCTGAGAACTTTTTCTGCTAAAGAACTGTTTTTGGGGGTGGGGGGGCGATGTGTGTGTGTGTGTGTGTGTGTGTGTGTGTGTGTGTGTGTGTGTGTTTTGACTACAGAAGGCCCTCTGTCCCCTTCCTTCAAGCAGCCCCACTTACCCACTTATAATGACTCTTGGAGGTAATAATTTCCTTGTTCCATCCAGGTCAGTTAGTTCTGAGGCATTTCACGCTCCTTCCCAGGGTTTCTCAACAAGAGTCAGCTCTTGTCGTCCACTGTGGTGGCTGGCGTAGTAACGCACTCTTCATCAGCTGCCTTTCCTCCTGAGTGCCACTTACCACTTCTCTCCTTGTACTCTGTTACTCAAACTTGTTACATTTGGGGTCTCAGGATATGCTTCTGGGACTCAGTACAAAATTTAAAACAAAATTCAGGGGTGGCATGAGGTTTGGAAGAGACTAATATAGTCTGCTCAGGTTGCCATTAACACAATACCATAAACTGGTTGTCTTAGAGAACAGAAGTTTATCTTCTCACAGTTTTGGAAGCTGGGAAGTCCAAGATCAAATGCCAGTGGGTTTGGTTGCTGGTGAGAACTCTTCTCCTGGCTTGCAGAAGGCTGTCTTTTTGCCATGTCCTCACATGGTGGGGAGAGAGCAAGTGAGCTCTCTGGTACCTCCTCTGACAAGGACATTAATTCTGTTAGATCAAGGCTCCACCCTTATGACCTCATTTAACCTTAATTATTTACTCCAAATACAGCCACACTGAAGGGTTAGGGCCTCAACCTGTGAATTTTGGGGAGGACCATAGCCTATATTAATAAATACCTCAGTTAGTGAGTTCCAGAACTTTCTTATTTGCTCTGCCTTGGCCATTTCGAGCTCCCTAGGTTATATCTGTAAATGGTATCTCTGGTAGGCACAGGGCTGTTTTCATTGCTTTCTGGATCCATCAAAATGTGATGTCAGTCGTGTTTCCCATCATGTGGCATCAGTGGCAGAGAGGATCATGAGTACCCATCAAGCTTAGAGTTGCAGCCGTCCTCAAAACCTTCCATGTGCTGTCCCCCTCCTGTCCTGTTTTGGTGGTCCAGCTTATAGGTAGCAACTCAGTACGATCCATGCCAAACATTGCACTTTTCTACCAGGGCTGGACCCTAGGCCATTGACTAGTGTTCTGTTTATTTAGTGCTTCACTGTCTCCCGTGAGAACACTGGGTTGCTCTCCTAGCCCAGAGCATGCTAAATCACCTGACACTGAGAATTTCCCTAGCTTTCCTTCTTTGATCTGCCAGATTAGCTCTCCTGAAGAAAAACATGCTTATATTCGTCATCCTCTTCAGACACTGGGTATCAATTACTCAGATTATGGATGCCAGGATCTGCATAGGAGGGTCTTTGCTTGCATCCCTCATTTAGACCCGATGACAGATAGAATACCTGCTCATTTTAATATCCACCCTATTTCATGATCCTACAACTTCCCAAACATACAGCTCTTAGAAAACAACCAAGTACTGGGAACACCCCTTCCACTCCCCTCCAGCACATCCATGACCCCTCACCCAGGCTCTACTCTACCCCATCTTTTAAAAATATTTTTTTGAGGGCACCTGGGTGGCTTAGTTGGTTAAACATCTAACTTTGGCTCAGGTCATGATCTCACAGTTCATGAGTTCAAGCCCTGCATTGGGCTCTGTGCTGACAGCTCAGAGCCTGGAGCCTGCTTCAGATTCTGCATCTCCTTCTCTCTCTGTCCCTCTCCCACTTGTGTTCTGTCTCTCTCTGTCAAAAATAAATAAATTTAAAAAAATTGTTTTTAATGTTTATTTAATTTTGAGAGAGACAGAGACAGAGACAGACTCAGCACAGAGCTCGACACAGGGCTTGAACTCACGAACCAATAGATCATGACCTGAGCTGAAGTAGGTTGCTCAACCAACTGAGCCACCCAAATTCCCTTTAAAAAAATTTTTAATGTTTATTTTACTGTAGCCCATATTCCATTCCCACTCCCACACTGGGATCTTCCACTGGTTCAGCACTTGGTGATAAAACAAAGGTGAAAGGTTAGTGGTCACATAGGCTACATCAGTATATCTGTTATGTTGCCGCATGCACATCAGTTGTTGGTTTACTCACCAATTTTTCATCCAGGTCCCCTAAATCATCTTTTGGATAAAAAGAAGAAACAAAAGTGTAGCACTATAAATTATATGAGGCTCAACAGGGATCAAAAAGCAACTAGATCATCATCGTCATCATAGTTATCATCCGCATGTAATATCTTTATCAGACACAAGGCAAGAAAATATAAGGGAAGGTAAAGTCATTCAGATTTTTTATATATTAGTTTTCTAAGGCTGCCATAGCAGAATACCACAACGTCATGGTGTAAACAACAGAAGTTTGTTGTCTCAGAGTCCTGGAGGCAGTAAGTCTGAGATCAAGGTGTCATCAGACTTGTTCCTGGTAAGCCTGTCTTCCTGGCTTGCAGAGAGCCCCCTTCACGCTGTACCCTCATGTGGCCTTTCCTCTGTGTGTAGATAGAGCTCTCTGGTGTCTCCTCATCTTCTTATGGGACAACTATTGGAATAGGGCCCTACCCTATGATCCCCTTTAATCTTAATTACCTTTTTAAAGGCTCCATCTCTGAATACAGTCACATTGGGAGTTAGGCTTCAATATACGAATTTTGCAGGGGACACAATTCAGTTTATAACACTCTGGTTTTGACCACAATTCTCTAACAAAGATTCAGCTGCCTTGGACTCTTCAGGATGTCTGAGAGAGTGGGTCTCTGGGTTTGGATCGGGTCCTTCACTGGGGAAGAACGAGTAACCCTGACCAGCGGTGCCTTGCTTTGCATTATTATGCACCAAATGCTCAGTGTGGAGGGCCTTTTCTTCCTTCACCCTGCAAGCCATTAGCCATTTGGTGTTTGTTATCAATCTTCATGACTTCCTTCCCCCCACTTCCTGCAGGCCTGCCACAGCCTGCTTCCTTCTCTTCACTGCTCTCGGCGAGTACATGCTCTGACCAGAGGGGTCCGTATTGAGTTTTAACAAGAGCCCTTTTTTCACACCTCTTTGGTCACCAGTGAAGCTGGAGAACAAGTCTGCTGACAAAATAAGCACATGCCCTGATGACTCCCCTTGACCCTCCCCTTCCTACAGGAAGACCTCCAGGTAGCCATCACCGAGGGGAACATGGGTTCTCTCCAGTTCCCTTTCATGTGTCTCCATGACTTGGATCACGGGCTGCAGGAGGCTGGGGAGAGAGACTCTCCCCCTTTTCTGGCTTCCCTTTTCAGACTTGCCTCCCACAGAAAGTTTCCCTGCTTTTCTAGCTCTGGGTGTTGTATGTCCTTGCCTTGAAACCCCTGTATACAAGAGGAGAGAAAGGAAGCTAACATACTTTGTGCACTCCCGCAATGGTGGGTGTTCCTCATACATCACCTTACTCATTTTTCATAGCCCATTCTATCATGAGGATCACTGGTTAGATAATGTCCTCAGGTTGCCTGAAAGCTAAGCACTTGGCTGGAATCTAAACTCAAGTCCAGACTTCATCCAAATCAGGTTATGGTCCTGAATCCTCTTTTTTTCCCATGCACCCTGAGACTGTGGAGTGGTGCCAGTGGAGGACTCATGGAGGGCAAGGCATGCAAAAGCAATCTGTCAGCTGAGAAATACTCTTTTCAGAAAGTAGAAGGACTGGCAAAAAGGATCTTTTTAGCAGCCAGCCTTTCCCCTGGGAATACAGCTCAGCTGAGGTTGGCTCATGAAAGGCAGATGAATCCGCATGTTGTAGCTGAGGGCCAACAAATGCACAACAAGGCAGTGTTTCGTGGGGCAGGAGGGCTGGGCAGAGCCCAAGGCCCAGGGGTCAGGGCAAGTCTTTCTCTTCTGCTGCACAGTCAATTCCTGCCCAGCATGCTGAGAGCGCCCTCTGCTGCCCAGCATCTTAAGATGGAGCATAAAAACTTTTAAGAAATCTTGACCTGAAAGGCACCACCATATTTCTGAATTTCAAACCCAACTGAAGGTTATTATTTAAGGAAACTAATATATTTTCTTTGAAAGCTTATCGTGGGGGGCCTGGGTGGCTCATTCAGTTAAGTGTCCGACTTCAGCTCAGGTCATGATCTCACAGTTTATGGGTTTAAGCCCCGTGTCCGGCTGTGTGCTGACAGCTAGCTTAGAGCCTGGAGCCTGTTTCAGATTCTGTGTCTCCCTCTCTCTCTGACCGTCCCCTGCTCATGCTGTCTTTCTCTCTCAGAAATAAATAAAAAACATTTAAAAAATTAAAAAAACTTATTGTGCTAAATGATATTAAAAATGTAAAAGTATTCTGCAAAGAAGATTGGAAACAACTACAGTTATTCATTCACTCTATGTTTATGTATGTATGTATGTATGTTTATTTATGTTTTATGTAAATCATAAATATTAATTTAACAATATAAACAACATGCTTTTTAGCCCTTTGGAGGATAGCAACAGGGAGAACTGAAAAATAATGATCTAGCCATTGTTGGCTGAACTGCATTTTAAGAAATCTAACTAGAGGCACCTGGGTAGCTTAGTTGGTTAAGTGTCCAACTCTTGATTTCTGCTCAGATCATGATCTCACAGTTCCTGAGTCAAATCTTGTTTGTCCAGAGTCAGGCTCTGCCCTGAGAACCTGCTTGGGATTCTCTTTCTCCCTCTCTCAGTGCGTCTCCCCTGCTCATGCATGTGCTCTCTCTCTCTCTCTCTCTCTCTTTCAAAATAAATACACGTTAGAAAAAAGAAATCTAGCTAAGATGACAGATGAAAATTCAAAATTCAAGCTATCCCTTTGGAGGCTGGTTATACATGGATTCTTCATTTTACAAAAGACTTTGGTGTAGGCCTAGGCTTGGCTACCAGTTACCCTAACTGACCTCAGCAGAGTTTTGAGAGCCTGAGAATGATAGGGGTTTGTGGGATCTTTGGGCCCAAGGGGAAGAATGTCTAGTCTTGAGATTTTTCTGGGATTAGGTATATAGTCTCTAAGTTACATCTAACCTAGTTAACAAATTCTATCAATGTTGGAATCGCATATGACATAATACAATTATTTGTACAGGCAGAATTTCATTTAGTGCCTACAGCGAACACCTCCAGAGTCTCTTCATCAGAATAGACTACCATTTGAATGGAATCCTATTTCCCATGCACACACTTCTTGAAAGAATCTGAAGGGAATGGGAATGTCAAGTTAATCATTCTTTTTTTTTTTTTTACAAATAGTTTATTGTCAAATTGGTTTCCATATCACACCCAGTGCTCATCCCCACAAGTGCCCTCCTCCATGCCCACCCCCCTTCCCCCCCACACATCCATCAGTCCTCAGTTTTTGTCAGCATTCAAGAGTCTCTCATGGTTTGCCTCTCTCCCTTCCCCCCCATTTCCCCCCTTCTTCTCCCCCTTGTTTCTCAGTTAAGTTCCTCCTAATCCTCCTATACGTGCACACATATGATATTTGTCCTTCTCTGCCTGACTTATTTCGCTCAGCATAACACCCTCAAGGTCCATCCATGTTGCTACACATGGCCAGATTTCATTGTTTCTCATTGCCATGTAGTATTCCATGGTATAGATAAACCACATCTTCTTGATCCATTCATCTGTTGATGGACACTTAGGCTCTTTCCATGTTTTAGCTATTGTGGAGAGTGCTGCTATGAACATTGGGGTACATGTGCTCCTATGCATCAGCATTTCTGTATCCCTTGGGTAAATTCCTAGCAGTGCTGTTGCTGGGTCATAGGGGAGTTCTATTGTTAGTTTCCTGAGGAACCTCCACACTGTTTTCCAGAGGGGCTGTACCAGTTTACATTCCCACCAACAGTGTAGGAGGGTGCCCGTTTCTCCACATCCTCGCCAGCATCTAGAGTTCTCTGATTGGCTCATTTTAGCCACTTTGACTGGCGTGAGGTGGTATCTCAGTGTGGTTTTGATTTGTATTTCCCTGATGAGGGATGCTGAGCATCGTTTCATGTGTCTGTTGGCCATCTGGATGTCCTCTTTGGAGAAGTGTCTGTTCATATCTTCTGCCCATTTCTTCACTGGGTTGTTTGTTTTTCGGGTGTGGAGTTTGGTGAGTTCCTTATAGATTCTGGATATTAACCCTTTATCTGATATGTCATTTGCAACTATCTTTTCCCATTCCGTTGGTTGCCTGTTAGTTTTGTGGGTTGTTTCCTTTGCTGTGCAGTCAAGTTAATCATTCTTAAGACAAACAACATTAAGGAAGTAATGAAACCCCTGTTGTGTCCCCTCCCCCATAGCACTTGTCCCTTTCTTTGCCAAAAGTGCATTCCCTCTTGGATCCCGCAAGGCCATTAAATGTTTTCCTCAACTATGCTACCAGTTTCATAACTTCTGCTCTTGACACAGAAAAAGTGGAAGACTTTATACAAGTTGTTAACATAAAATGTACAAATGTAAACAAAGGTCCATGACCAACAGGTGTGTGTTAAGAAAGCAATTGTAAATTCTGCTCCCTAGTTATGAAATGGAATGTACTTGCACACAATAGATAGAGACCTGGCTGGGTAAATAAAGGCCAGCAAACTGGCCCCATGGCCCTTTCTCAGTGCTTCCCGAGCACCAGCTGCCCCTTCGAGGTCTGTGACCCAGAGGCCCTTTGAATAGTGAGCTCTGCAATCCACTGTTCTAATTTTTTTAATGTATTTTTTCTCCTTTAAAAAAAACCTTTATTGAGATGAGATTGACCTACAAAAAGCTATACATAATTAATGTGTACAACTTAAGAGTTAAGGGACAAGTACACACCTGTGAAACCATCACCATGGTATATGCCATAAACATAGTCATCTCTTCCAAAAGTTTCCTTTTCCTTCCTTCCTTCCTTCCTTCCTTCCTTCCTTCCTTCCTTCCTTCCTTCTTTCCTTCCTTCCTTCCTTCCATCCTTCTCTCTCTCTCTTCTTTCTGTCTGTCTGTTTGTATTTATTATTTTTGTGATAAGAACACTTGGCTTAAGACCTTCCCTCTTAGCAGGTCTGTGAGTTTATGATGATGTAGTGTTAACTCCAGGCACTGTGCTTCATGGCAGACCTCTAGGCCCAAGCAGGAGGGGTGGAGCCAGCTCCACAGCTGTGGGCCAGGCCATTCCCATTCCACCTTGAGGACTGTGGTAAAGGTAAAATTAATAATAATAATAATAATAATAATAATAACAACATACAGCACTTTAGTGGGCTTCCTGAGTAGTACCTGTTTAAGTGTGGGATCTGCTTGACAAAGCCGTAGCTGATGGCTTCAGCCCAGCACTGCCTGGAAAGTTCTTGCTAAGACATAGACCCCCTATGGCTGCTGTGGTGACATCACTTTATGGTTGTGGCAGTTCTGCAGCAACTCCGTTGGAGAAGGGTTGAAGGTACTGGTAAAGCTCCCTAAGACATTTAATTCATGCCCATTTAAGAACTAAACCCACTGAATCAACTTCCCTCGTCTCTCTCTTAGGAAACATTTGTAGGGTACCTGCCAGGTGCCAGGCACACGCGAGGCGCTGGCAATTCACAGGTGAGCCAGCCGCGTGCTCTTTTTTCCAGCAGGCACTGTGACTTAGCCTGTGCCCAGGGCTGGTGCGAGCCTTTCCAGGATTCCTCCCTGGGCTCTGGTTTGAAAGAGCTGTTCTCCCTTTGCAAGTGAATGCCACACACTTTAGACTGGAATGCTTTCTTATTTCTTTAGCACCTGATAAATAGTAAGAAAATTCTGCATAATGTTTCTTCTCTATTTTGGTTGGGAGCACAATTTGAAGCTCAAGCTCAACAAATGTAAGCAGATCATCGGGAGAGAAGAAGAAATGCAGGATAGGGGAAGAAGACCATTTTTTCTATGGCTGAAGAATAGAAATTTTTCATAGAAACAGTTTCATAATTTTGTTTAGAAATGTTTTAGAATGGAGGGGTGCTTGGGTGGCTGAGTCGATTAAGCATCCGATTCTTGATCTCAGCTCAGGTCATGATTTCATGGTTCATGAGACTGAGACTTGAGGCCAGTGTCGGGCTCTATGCTGATTGTGGAGCCTGCTTAAGACTCCCTGTCTCTCTCCAGCAAACCCCCACCCCCACCCCCCGCTCTTTCTGCCCCTTCCCTGCTTGTGTGGTGTGCACTTTCTCTCTCTCTCTCAAATAAACTAAAAGAAGTTTTAGAATGGAAAATTTTAAACATGTAGAAAAGTAGAGAGAATAGAATAATAACCCCATGTGCCCTCTGCCCAGCTTCAACAATTATCAGCTCGTGTCCTGATCTGGTTTCATGCACAGCTCCTCACCTGTATTTTTTTTTTTCTAAGAGAGCGAGAGAGAGCTCTCGCATGAGCAGGGGAGGGTCAGAGAGAGAGGGAGGCACAGAATCTGAAACAGGGTCCAGGCTCTGAGCTGGCAGTCAGCACAGAGCCCGACGCGGGGCTCGAACCCACGAACCGTGAGATCATGACCTGAGCCGAAGTCGGACGCTCAACCGCCTGAGCCACCCAGTTGCCCCAGTTACTTAAATATCTAACTGACTCTTAAGCATAAATGTGCATATTTTACAGTTTATTTGTTTGAATTAGGATCCAAATCTTTGCTACTTATTGTACTCGGTAAATCTCTGAAATCTCTTTTATTCCATGTATTTCCAATCATATCCCTCTGTCTTTTATGACACTTTAGTGTGTTGAAAAGCTGAAAAATTCATCCCATAGGTTTTGCTGATTGAATTTCTGTGGCACTATTTTACAAGGTCCTTCATTCTCTGTTTCCTGTAAACTAGTAGTTAGATCTAGAGGCTGGGTCAGATTCAGGTTCCATTTTTATGTCAACATGTCTTCATAAGTGGTGAAATAAGTTCTACCTTTAAAATGGTATTTTTTATAATGCTATTGGTTTCTGAACTTGGTTGTAGCCTAGAAGATAGTGTTTCTCAAGCTTTAAATGTTCAAGTGTTAGTCAATCAATTGACCATAAGGCCTTGGCCATTCACTACACCTGCAATAGTTTCCTATTGCAGTGATGACAAATTACCACAAACATGAAAGTGTTTAAAAACAGTACAAACTTACTATCTTATAGTTCTCAAGGCCAGAAATCTGAATCGGGTTTTACTTGGCTAAAATCAAACTGTCGGTGGGGCTGGATTCCTTGTAGAGGCTATAGGACAGAATCTGTTCCCTTGCTTCTTCTAGCTTTTAGAGACTGCGATCATTCCTTGGGTCATGCCCCTTCCTCCATCTTCAAAGCCAACAAGGTAGTAGCATCAGCTCTGTCTGTCTGTCTCTCTCTCCCATTCCCTTTATAAGAATCCTTGTCATAATACACTGGACTAATTCAGAAAAAGTCTCTACTTAAAAATCCTTAATTAATCACAGTTGTGAAGTTCCCTTTGTCATGTAAGGTAACATAGCCACAGGCTGTGAGTATTAGGGCTGGACATCTTTTGAGAGCCATTATTCTGCCTTTCACACCCATCTGACTAAGAATAAGAAGGAGTGGAAATGCATCAATAGATTTAAGGAGTAATCCTAACTGAAAAGAGAACAAAAGTGTGTAGAGAGTAGAACCAGTCATGATTTGGTCATAGTCTCTAGGCTTGGCCTCCATGTCGCCCATTCATAGACCTTCCAAGGACACATGAAAGACTATCTGTGTATTTACCATTTACCACCTCTCATTTCTCCCTTGAACAGGACTGGATCTCTAACCACTGGAGAAAAAACCAGAGCTCAACACAGACAGGTAAAAAAGATGTCATTTAGAAAAGCTATTTCAGCAAGATAAAGACTGACCACAAGGGTGAGTGGAGGTTAACAGCTAAGGGACAGAGTTGGAGGGTCAGTGGATGGAAAATTACTAGGAGGAAACATTAGGGATGAGGGAGTTGGGATTCTGGCTAAACAGACAAGCAGGATTCATGCTAAAGTGGAACAATGCAGAGATGAACATAGAAGCTCAAAAGAAAGGGCCTGGTTGAGAAAAGAGTTCAGGGGCACCTGAGCAGAGTTTTGTCAAGGAGAGAATTTGTCCCTGCCCCACGCCCTTTTCTGCCTGGTTTCACCACCACAGGCCCTTCAAACTTAATGTATCTCAACCAGAGTCACTGACTTCCCTTCCAAACTTGCTCCTTTTCTCCTCTTCACTAGTTGTATTAATGATACTACGTCCTCCTAGAGCCCAGATTTAAACTTCTTCCTTGATCTCATCTCATACAATTGTTTGCTAAGTCTGAGGGATTCCATTTCCGTGAGAGTTCTAAAATTTATCCTATCTTCCCTGTTCTCACCACCATTCTCTTATTTCAGGCCTTCAGATTCTTTTCTTGGGTTATGAAATAGTCTTCTTAAATTACCCCCTAACCTGTCTCTATGGCCCCAGTTTCTCCTCCTCCCGGTTTGTCCATCAATGATAATAATGGCCATTCTTTTGGAGCATGCTCTTTCTCTAATTTCATTATCCTTACAACACTTCCATGAGCAGAGTTGAGCCAAGGGACAGGCCAGAGGGGAAGAAGTTCAAAGTTGCAACCAGTAAGAGGTGCCAAGACATCATTAGAAATGGAATGGAACAGCAACTCCTGGTGGAGGGTCAGTACCCAGTTGAAAGAAAGAAGAAGACTGAGCTCAACTACAGAGTAATGTTTGGCTGGGTGGGACAGTAGAGGAGAGGTAAAGGTCTCTGCCTGAATTAGCACTCAGCCTCTCCTTAAAAAAAAGTTGAATCAATAAAGAATCTCTGATAGAAGGGACAATACATTATTGCACACCTGCGGACTCACCTGTCTAGTTCCATTTTACAGATAAGGCCATTGAGGTTCAGAAGATTTCAGTAATTTGCCGAATTTCACATAGACTGTAAATGCAGAGCTGGAATTTATCTTAGGACTCCAAAATTCCATGTTCTTTTCACCCGATGATCTGGCTTTACCTGTGTTTGCAACTTAATTTCCCACTCTTTGCTTTCTGTCTCCAAACTCCTCACTCCTCTTTGCTGGACCTTGAGTTTTTCCACCATTATGTCTTTTTGTATGTGGTTTCCTTTGCCTCCCAGAATGGCCTAGAGTCCACCTTTATCTTTGCAAAGACTATCCACCTCACAAGCCTCTAGGAAACTGTCACAAAGACTCCCACCTGGAAGTGCTGGGTTTTCCCAAGGACTCACAGCAGCCTATATCTTGTTTATGGCTGTTTCTAGTCTTTACATTTTATTACAGATATTTGTGTACGGGTCATCCTCTTAGTGAACATGTTGTCTGTGAGGGAAGGTCTGTGCTTAATTCATCTTTGTATCCCCCATAGAGTCTTGCCCATTGGAAGCACTCAAGAAGTATGTACAGCCTACAGGAGCAAGTACAGAGATACTTCAACTGGAATTGTCTATTTCTAATTATCAGGGATTTGGCAAGACATAATATTGAAGCCAGAGACATGGAAGGTGGGTGTAGTTTTGTTTTTCTTTGATTCTGTGCCTTTGTACAAATAGTGTCTTCTCTCCTTCCTGTATCACATGGCTTTTGTCAATTCATAGCTACCCCTTTCTTCAAGATCTGGCTCAAAGCCTAGCCTTTCCAACAGGAGTTCTCTCCAGAGTCCAGGCCACTGTCATCACTTTTTGCCCACACAGATTTATAATTGCTAAGCAATCAAATCATTGATCATCATTGTCAGTCATCGACTGTTGCTGAATACTTGGTAAGTGAATGGCTGTGCCATGTGCTGCAAGATCACAGATAGCTTTACAGGGAGTTGGATCCAAGCAGGGTCTTGAAGGCTGTGTTTTAGTTAAAGAGGTGGAAAGGAAGGAGAAATAAAATTGAGTGTGATATTGAAAGGTTCAATTCCTACTCTTCCTGTTAGTGGCAGTCTTGAGAAAAACCATTTATTCTCATCAGGGATCAGTTTCCTCTTATGTAAGGTGGGGCTAATAAAATTAATGTGAGGATGGTTATGAGAATTAATGTGGAAGTCCCAGGGACTGGTTAGGGCTCTCTTGGTTACAAGTGATATTAATGCAGTTAATTAAGATGTGACATGTAATAACATTTTCCGTGGTTGGTATGTGGCACTGAAAACCTGTCAGTTTATGATGTGGATGCACTCTTTTCTCCATGTCACCAAATCTCTCATCTTATGGTATCTACTTTGCTGAAGATGGGAGAAGTCCATTTGGGCTTCTTTCTGCAGGGAACTATAATTGGCTGTCTGTCATGCTAGTTGCTACAGATTGCTCAGTAATTGGCTGGCTTCCCAAGGGAGAGGGGAACTGAATTGTTTCCACCTCCCCTACACACATTTCACTGTTTTAAGTCTGTGCCTTTACTTAGTGTTGAGGCTTCTACTTGGAATGTGTAAAGGGCAGCTCTAGAGGTGTTACTTTAGGAAGTTACCTTGACCCCTTTTTGATCACTTTGAGTGTCCCAGATGCCCCTTGTCTGTTGGCATCACTCTCTCCTTGTAGAGTCATCACACAGTGCTATTAAGACCTGCCTCTTTCACCAGACTCCCCAGCATATAGTACTCGTTTATCACATAACTATTAAATGAATGAGTGGAATTCTTCCATTCTCTCCAAGACCTATCTTTCTTCCCCCCACTCTGGGCACCACCATTTCTTGTCTATTTTTCTGTATTGTTTATGGCTTATTAGTTGTGAAACCACTTCCTGACCTGGCCATCAATACTGTCCCTGAGTTTTAAAATTAATGGTAACATTAGCTCACATCTACTGAGCACTTACTATTTGCCTGGCATTGTTTCAAGCACTTCACATGGATATATTCCTTTAAACATTGTTTGTTGCCGAATTCTTCTGGTGGAGGTTAGCCTTGACTTTGTGGATGGAATCATACTATACCACTATAGTCCCACCGTATCACAATAAATGCTGCAATGAGACAAGCTGGCTAGATCTACTCTCATTCAAATATTGGAAGCCATGGCTACTTCAAGCAACAATAACAAAAGGCTATCCTTATAGTGCAATGATACTACAGGTTTTTTCCTCTTTATATTTGGCTTTAAATTACTATATTATGTTTCAAGTAATGTAAGCCAGAAGGACAAGTTGGAATGGGCTGTTGTATTTGAATTTCAGTTTACAGACATAAGCTTGAGGGAGTTACAGAAATGTGAGTATCAACATGAAAAACATGAGGGAGATTTTCATTCTTTTTTCAAAAGAGGTAAGCAAGCAAGAAAGATAGATTTGGGAAAATTAGTCAGCGAATCCTTCTTGTCTGGGAAGGAAAGCTTTTCTTCTAGTGGACTAGGAAGGGTGGTGGGGTTATTTTACCAGAAGGAAGCAGCTGGCAAATGAAGAGAACTCTCTGGACAAATAAGGAGCAATGTAATATGGAAGAGATGGGGTTCAGTGAGTTCAGAGCTTGGTGATACTGCCTACCAGGTGTTAGCTTCTGTCAAGTTACTTATTTTTCTGAAGGCTCAGTTTTCTTATCCATAAGATAAGGGTCAGCTTACCAACTTTACCAAATAGAAATATAGGCTGCCTAGTTGAATTTAAATTTCAGATAAGCAGCAATTATTAGTATAAAATGTGTCTCATGAAATATTTGTGCCCCAAGCAGTAAGTATGTCTTTAGTATTGCATAGGACATATTTACATCAAACTATTATTCATTGTTTATCGGATTCAAATTTAAGTGGTCTTTGGGTTCCTGGATTCAATCCTGACATGTACGTGGAGGCCTGGGGTATCTCCAAGCAAGTCTCTGGACACCAGCTGAGTATCCTACAATTCAACTCAATTCTGACACTGTCTACCCAGAGATGGCATCAGATTTTCAGGTTGAAGGCTCAGTCCCACAAGATTGTTCCCAGCATCCCTCACTTCAGATACTAGTCACAAGTGCTTCTGACTGGCTATAAATCAGAGAAGTTCCTATGAGCCCTTCTTGGGGTTTGATTAATTTGCTAGAGCAGCTCAAAGAACTCAGAAAACAATTTACTTACTGGATTACCAGTTTATCATAAAAGGAAATGAAAAAGGATACAGATGAACATCCAGGTGAAAAATACACAGGATGAGGCATGAGGAAAAGGCGCTGACCTTCTCTTCCCTCTCCAGCATGCCACTTTCCCACAGCACCAAACATGTGTTCACTGACCTGGAGGTTCTCTATACCCAATCCTTTTGGGTTTTTATGGAGGTTTCCTGACTTAGACAAAATTGATTAAAACATTGTCTGCCGGGAGCCGAACCAGCCTCTCTGGATGGCAATCACGGCAAGGAAGTGACAGTATTTGCAGCTCCTCCCATGAGAAATGAAAACTGGTATCTCCTTCTACTACTACAGGCTCATGTTGGATATAAGCCTGCTGGTATTGACCAGGCCTCACAATATTCCGTATCAGACCCATATTCTGAATACAGATACCTCATAAGGAAAAGCATATTCCTGCCTTTACAAAAGAGACTTTAGATGAAAGCTCTATGGGCGATTGTCAAAAGGCTCTTCCTACGGGCCTTGCAGATCCAAGACTTAGATAATAAAGGGGGTTAAGAACACAAGAGTTACTATTGAGCCTGGTCCCATATCAGAAGAGCCTAATTTATAGTTAAGGTACAGATAAGTACAGAACATAACTTACTAATTGGTGATGTATGGCAGTCCCTTCCTCAAGGCCTACACTCCACAAACACCCTCCCTTACACTGGCAACTGGGATGAGGATAGATAAGAGTAGCTAAAACATAAACCCAGGTGCAAAGACGGACACATTTAGGACCCCCATGATGGTTTCCACACGCAAACCAATACAGAAACATTCATTCTCTTGAGAGCCAGATAGAATGACTCCTAGCTTATCTATATACAACGTAACCTATATATTATCCTGTTTTTCACTAAGAGCATCCTGTTAATTCCTTGGTTGTAAATTCACTATGACTGGGATAATTCTGCAGAATATCAAAAACTTGTTACCGCAAAAGGCCTCCCATTGTAGAAATTCCTTTCGCTGACTTCATGTTGTTGCTGAACCTTTAAATAGAGACACAAAAACCGACAGGACAGAGATGCCTGCCTGGTGATTAGAAAGAATCTCGGGGCTCTGTTATTCTCTTTCGCTGACACTGTCCATCCTTCAGGGACCCCTGGACCTGTCGGAGCCGGCGCGGCCTCCGACAATTGCCTATTGGCAATCAATTCAAACCTGTGGCCCCTCTTCCCAGTGCTAGCCCTCCAATCACAGGGAGCTAGCCCTCCCATCCTTAGGAGCAGTCCGAAAATCACCTCATTCACGTAACAGAAGACACCTTTCTCACTCTCCACACTTAGGAAATTCCAATGGTTTAGGGAACTATAAGCCAGGAAATAAAGACCCAGTATATATCGCTTGATGTAAATCACAATATCACCACTGGGCATCGTATATTTTATCTGCCAACCTATATCACACCGTCAGTAGGGTGTGATACAAATGATTATCTTATAAGAGTGTTGTAAGGATAAAATAATACCATATTTAAGTTTTACAACAGTAACTGGTACATAGTCAAACGCTGAACGAATGGATATTATTAGTATGACACTTAATAATGGTCTTTATTTTTAAATTTTAGCTTTCTTGAGGTATAACTGATAAATAAAATGATAAAATATTTAAAATGTACACCGTGGTGAATTGATATATGTGTGCATTGTGAAAGGTCTCCCTCATCTAGTTAATTAACATGTCTAACATCTCCCATATTTATTTATTTATTTATTTATTTAATGTTTTTTTTTTTCCTAGGAGAGAGAGAGAGACAGCGTGAGCAGGGGAGGGTCAGAGAGAGAGGGAGTCACAGACTGAAACAGGCTCCAGGCTCTGAGCTGGCGGTCAGCACAAAGCCCGACGCGGGTCTCGAACCCACGAACCGCGAGACCATGACCGAAGCGAAAGTCGGACGCTTAACCGACCAAGCCACCCAGGCGCCCCTATTTTTTTCTTTCTTTGAGAACATTTAAGTTCTACTTTCTTAGGAAACTTCAGTTATACAACAGTGTATCAACTATAGTCACCATGTTTTACAATAACTCCTCAGACCTTATTCATCTTATAACTGAAAGTTTGTACTCATTTACCAACCCCTCCCTATTTCTCCCACCCCTAGTCCCTGATAATCACTTTCTATTCTCTGTTTCTATGATTTGATTTTGTTTGTTTTTAAGATTCTGCATATTAGTGATATCGGCAGTATTTGTCTTTCTCTGTCTCGCTTATTTCACTTAGCATTTATATGCCCTCAAGATCCATCCACATCGTTGCAAATGATTCTTTTTTATGGCTGGATAACGTTCCATTGCATATGTACACCACATCTTATTTATGCATCCATCCATTGATGGATACTTAGTTTGTTTCCATTAGTTTTGTCGTGAATAAGGCTGCCATAACAGGGGAGTGCAAATATTTTGGTCTCCATTTCCATTTCCTTTGGATATATTCCAGAAGTGGGATTGCTGGATCATATGATAGTTCTGTTTTTAATTTTCAGAACAACTTCCATATTTTTTCCCTAGTGCCTGTGCCAATTTACATTCCCACAAGGGTTTCCTTTCTTCATATCCTCACCAACAGTCGTTACTTCTTGTTTTTTTGATGATAACCATTCTAACAGGTGTGAGGTAATACCTCACTGTGGTTTTAATTTGCATTTCCTTGATGATTAGTGATGTTGAGCACCTTTTCTTGAACTTTTGGCCATTTTGTATGTCTTCTTTAGAAGAATGCCTAATTAGGTCATCTGCCATTTTTAAATTGACATTTTTTTTCCCTATGGAGTTGTATGATTTGTTTATATATTTTGGATGTTAACCCCCTATCAGATATATGACTTGCAAAAATTTTATCCCATTTCAAAACTTTTCCTTTTGTTGATGGTTTCCTTTGCTGTGCAGAAGCTTCTTAGTTTGACGTAGTCCCACTTGCTTGATTTTGCTTTTGTTGCATTTGATTTTGGTGTCAAATTAAAAAAATCATTGCCAAGATCAAGGCCAAGGAGCTTACCCTTAAGCTTTCTTCCTACCTATAAAGCTACCCTGAAGCTTTACAGTTCAGGTCTTACATTCAGGTCTGTAATCCATTTTGAGTTAGATTTTGTGTAAGAAAGTGGTCCGTTTCATTATTTTTGCATGTGGCTGTCCAGTTTTCCCACCACCACTTACTGAAGAGACTGTCCTTTCTCCATTGCATATTCTTAGCTCTGCTGCCATAACAGATAGATGCATGGGTATATTTCTGAGATCTCTATTCTGACCCATTGATCTATGTGCCTATTTTATACCTATACTGCACTCTTTTGATTACTATAGCTTTGTAGTATATATTGAAACTGGGAAATGTGATGTCTTCAGCTTTGTTCTTTCTCAAGATTGCTCTGGCTATTCTGGGTCTTTTGTGATTTCATACACACTAGGATTTTTTTCTGTGAAAAATGTTATTGGAATTTTGATACACATTGCATTGGATCTGTACATCATATTGGGTAGTGTGGACATTTTAACAATATTAATTCTTCCAATCCATGAGCACAGAACATTTTTTTCCCATTTATTAGTGTCTTTTTCAGTTTCTTTCATCAACTTCATAGTTTTCAGTGTACAGATCTTTCACCACCTTGGTTAAATGTATTATTGGTTTTTTTTTAATGTTTTATTTATTTCTAGGCGAGAGAGAGCAGCGTGAGCAGGGGAGGGTCAGAGAGAGAGGGAGTCACAGACTGAAACTCCAGGCTCCAGGCTCTGAGCTGGCAGTCAGCACAGAGCCCGACGCGGGTCTCGAACCCACGAACTGCAGATCATGACCTAGCGAAAGTCAGACGCTTAAGCTACGAAGCCACCCAGGCGCCACTTGCGTGTTTTGTTTTGTTTTGTTTGGTTTGGTTTGGTTTGGTACAATTGTAAATGCCATTTTTTTCTTACTTTTTCCTTCTGAGCATTTGTTAATAATGTATAGAAACACAACTAATTTTACATATTTATTTTGTATTCTGCAACTTTGCTGGATTCATTTATTAGTTCTTACAGATTTTTGGTGAATTCTTTAGGGATTTCAATATATAATCTCATGTAATCTGCAAATAGTAGAGTTTGGGTTCTTTCCTTCCAATTTGGGCGCATTTATTTTTTTCTTGCCTGATTGTTCTGGCTAGAACTTCCAGTGCTATGTTGAATAAAAGTGGTGAGAGTGGGTAACCTTGCTTTGTTCCTGATTTTAGAGAAAAATCTTTCAGCTTTTCAGTATTGAATATGATCTGTCCATTGTTGGAAGTGGGGATATTAGAGTCACTACTATTATTGTGTTGCTCTCTGTCTCTCCCTTCAGGGCTTTCAGTATTTGCTTTAAATATTTAGGTACTTTTCAGTTGGGTACATAAATATTTACAAATGTTATATCATCTTGGGATTGATTCCTTTATCTTTATGTAATGACTCTGTTTTCTCTTATTAAAGTCTTTGTCTTAAAGTCTATTTTGTATGATAGAAGTATAGCCACCCCTGCTTTCTTTTCGTGTCCGTTTGCATAGAATGAATATCTTTTTCCATTCTTTTACCTTTTCCCATTCTTTTCACCTTCAATTTCTGTGTGTGTCCTTAAAGCCAGAACCCTTTCTATGTAGCTTTAGTCCATTTACATTTAAAATAATTATTGATAAGTATGAATTTCTATTGTAAGTCAATTATACATTGACAAATTTGTAATTGTTTTCTGGCTTTCCAGTTCCTTTGTTTATTTCTTCTTCTCATGTTCTTTTTTGTGATTTGGTAATTTTCTCTAGTGGAATGCTTCATTTCCTTTCTCTGTATCTCTTGTGTATCTACTATAGAATTTGCTTTGTGGTACCATGAAGCCTACATTAAATAGCTTATATTTAAACAGTCTATTTTAAGCTGATAACAACTTAACTTCAAATGCACACTAAAAATCTACAGTTTGGGGCACCTGGGTGGCTTAGTCAGTTGAGTATCCAACTTTTGATCTCAGGGTGTGAGTTCAAGCCATGCAATGGGCTCCACACTGGGTGTGGAGCCTAATTTAAAAAATCCACATTAAAAAAAATTTTTTTAGTGTTTACTTTTGAGAAGAAGGCATGAGCTGAGGAGGGACAGAGAGAGAGGGAGGGAGACACAGAATCCAAAGCAGGCTCCAGGCTTTGAATTGTGAGCACAGAGCCCAATGTGGGGCTCAAACCCATGAACCATTAGATCATGACCTGAGCCAAAATCTGATGCCTAACTGACTAAGCCACCCAGGCACCCCCCAAAAATCCACATTTTTACTTTCTCTTACACATTTTATGTTTTTGATCTCAATGTATATCTTTTAATCTTGCTTATCAATTAATAAAGTATAGTTATAGCTATTTTTACTATTTTTGTCTGCTAATCTTCATATTAAAGTTATAAATGATCTACTCATTACCATTACAATCCTAGAATATTCTGAATTTTACTATTATTTACCCTTAACAGTGAGATTTATACTTTCATATGTTTTCCTGTTACTAATTAGCATCCTTTGTTTCAGCCTGAGGAAGTCCCCTTAACATTTCTTGTAACTCCAGTCTAATGGTGATGAACTCCTTCAGCTTTTGCTTAATCTGAAAAATTCTTTATCTCTCCTTCAATTCTGAAGCACAACTTTGCTGAATAGAATACGCTTGGTCGGCAGTTTTTGTTGATCAGCACTTTGAGTGTATTGTGCTAGTCCCTTCTGGCGTGCCAAGTTTTTGCTGAAGAATCTGCTAGTCATCTTATGGGGTTTCCCTGGTACATAACAAGTTGTTTTTCTCTTGTTGCTTTTAAGATTCTCTCCTTTTCATTAACTTTTGGCAATTTAAGTATGACATGTCTCAGCATGTGGGTCTATTTGGATTCATCTTCTTTGGAACTTTTTGGGTTTCCTGGATCTGGATGTCTCTTTCCCTAAAGATCCAGAAAACCCATAGGGAAGTATTCAGCCATTATTTATTTGAATAAGTCTTCTACCCTGCCCCACATCCTTAACCCTATCCTCCTAACCCCCATATTTTTCCTTCTAGGACCTCTATAATGTATATATTGGTCTGCTTTACAATGTCCCATAAGTCCTTAAGCTATCTTACCTTTTAAATTATTTTTTCTTTCTGCTCCTTTGGATGAATTCTACTGCCTTGTTCTTGAGTTCACTAATCCTTCTTCTTTCCACCTGATCTAGTCTGCTGTCGAACCCCTCGATTGAATATTTCAATTCAGTTATTATATTTCTCAGCTCTGTGATTTCTTTTTTTAAGTCTTAAAGTTTTATTTATTTTGAGAAAGATAGAGCGGGAAAGAGAGAGAATCTCAAGCAGGCTCCACACTGTTAGCACAGAGCTAGACGTGGGGCTTGAAATCATGAACCATGAGATCATGACCTGAGCTGAAATCAAGAGTCAGACGCTTAACTGACTGAACCACCAGATGCCCCTCAACTCTGTGATTTCTGTTTAGTACTTTAAAAATATATAATCTATCTCTTTGTTGAAATTCTCACTTGGTTCATGTTCTTGTGACCTTGGTGAGAAACTTTATGACTATTATTTTGAACTCTCTATCCAGTAAATCACTTATCTTTGCTTCATTAAGGTCTATTTCTTGATTGTTTTCTTGTTCTTTTGCTTGGAACATAGTCTTCTGTTTCTTAATTTTCTTTCACTCTCTGTGTTGGTTTCTGTGCATAAAACAGATAAACCAGCCACCCCTCCCAGTGTTGATGGAGTGGTCTTGTGTAGAAGATGAAATAAAAAAAATTATTATTATGTTTTATCTGAGAGAGAGAGAGAGAGAGAGCAAGTGCATGAACAGAGTGGGGAAGGGCAGAGGGAGAGGAAGAGAGAATCTTAAGCAGGTTCCATGCCCCGTGTGGAGCCTGACACAGGGCTCAATCCCACAACTGCTGAAATCATGAGTCAGATGCTCAACCAACTGAGCCACCCATGTGCCTCTTGTAGAAGATGACCTTTGTCATTCATCCTGATCCAGGCTCTTGGTTGTCTTTCAAACCTTTGTGATTATCTTAGCCACCTTCTTTGTTCTTATTGGGTACCAGTAGTTGAAGGTGTGCCCGTCATGTGGGTATTTTCTTGTTCACCCAATGTGTAAGAGTCACTCAGTTAGTTTCTAGATTTCTTTCAGAGGAATTGCTCCAACTTTAGCTGTAGATTTGGTGTGCCTGTGGGAGAAGGTGAGTTCAAGAACCTCCTGTGTCACCATCTTGGATCAGAACTCCTTCAAGGTCCTTCTCTCATTCCAGTTCCTCCATGAAAGCCTTTCCTGAATGCACCAGACCTTGGCAGCTTCGTGCACTTTAATTTCATTCTATTGCGCTGAGTATACTGCTTTTGAAGTAAGGTGCTTAAGAAAGATTTGCCCCTTCAGCAGAGGTATAGTCAGCAAGGCACACCAGCACCCCTAAAGGTCTTTCAGTGGAAATTTGCCCTACAGATAGTCCTTGGTGAAAAGTTTCTTACTGGAATTTAGGGGAAGGTGAATTATAATCAAGGATTTAGAATTACATAGTAATAATTGGGAGGAAGGAGGAAAATTAGTAAATTATGTCATTTAATACTTGGGAGATTTTCCTTAAAAGTGTGGTCTGTAGGTTACTGGTAATATATGTATTCAATGACACTTGGTAAAGATGTAAGACAGACTATATTCAGGACCATTGCAATAGGTAAAGGGACTATTGCTATGGGGTTTTACAGGGGAAGAGAGATTGGGATAATTTCCAAATATAGCATGAACAGGGAGGAATTAAAACCAAGGAGCTGAGTGGGATTTAGTGGATGGAGAACTACCAAGAAGACACATCATGGATAAGGGGGGTTCTGGCTAAACTGACCTAACAGTATTCTTGCTGAAGGCAGGCCAGGGTGAGCAGACATAACCTTGGGCATACTGGAGGATGTGTACCCTGATCAGATATTGATGGTGATCAGATATTGAGAAGGGCGGGGGTGGGGGGGGAGGGCTATGGCTAAACTGACTTAGCAGGGTTCTTGCTAAAACTAGATTTTACAGGGTTTACAGATGGGCCTCAGAGAAGGCTTGGGAGCCTGACTAAAGGTTGGTCACAGACTCTTTGTTGGCATGATTTAAAAATTATATTTAGTTTATGCTAGTCAAGTTGATCTGTTTGTGGTTTTAGATATTTATTTTCGTTGTTTTGTTTTTAAACAGAGGGTAAGTATATTTAGCTTTATCTTATGGAAATTATGTGGTCGTGTGCAAACTGCTGGTAGGCTCTTCTTTCAAGGAAAAAGGATTTTAGTGTCCTCTGGTGGCCATGTCTTCTTACTACAATGTTCCCAAGAGCAGCCTCCGAGGAAAGTCAGCATTTGAACTTGGCCAAATACTGACAGCACTAAGGGTGAGTCATGACAACAAGAGACACGAACAACTCTACTCTTTCCCTCAGCCCCCTCTTTCCCAAGGCTTGAGGTTAAGAATTAGCAGCTTGCCAAGAGAGGGGCAGAGTGAAAATGCTGAACTCCATACCCTTCCCCTTGCTACTGAGAATTTCCAAGCCTGAAGTGAAAAGCCAGAGAAGAAAGCTTTGTGTTGAGTGGCGTACTGATTATTACATTGGATTGGTCTTTTAAAGACCAAGACAAAAAGCCTCTTTATTTCATGTCTAGAAGTGGCTAGAAAAATCCATGGTGTTGTTCAGCTTTCATCCGAAGGGCAGGGAAAGTGCATATCCAGATGGTGACATTGAAGGGACAAAGAAAAAAGAAAAATTTGTGGGTTTCACTTGCATCCTGTTATGTGCAGCTCATTCAATAAACACGTTTCAAATGCATACATGTATTGTAAGGAAAAAAAAATTAGTGGGAAAGGAAGCACACTGTTACTGCCAAACAACCGGCAAACCAAATTACATGTGAATTCTGGCTTCTCATGTCACTCATGAATAAATCAGGTCAAAATCAGGGGAGGCATGAGCCCAGGGTGAAGTTATCAGTAGAGTCTGCTCCAGGATTCATTGTAAATTCATTTTTAAAAAAGTCTGAAAAAATTCTCAAGTCCATTATAGCTGAGCAGGAGAAAAGACTAGTCCTGGTCTACTGACCATGACCCAGCCATGACAAGAAGAGCTGTTTCTTTTGGATCTCTCTTCCTCTCCCCCATGGGTCTTTTGCAGGCGCTGCAGAGAGGCATGGAGGCTGGTTGGATCAGTAGATCTTCCTCAGCCTTCACCCTTCTTTATTTTCTATGAACCCTCTGTTTTCTGCCTCTGTTCCTCCAGATAATGCCTACCCTTTGAATACTGCCTGGTCATCTTCCCTTGTGTTCACACCCGTTGACTCAGTGAGTCTTTTCTGCTTCCCTGGGAGGCATTATATCTCCATTTGCATGGGAATGGTCCCCTAGAGCAGGAGCTGACTTGCCCAAGGCCATCACACACCTGTAAGTGGCAGGGCCAGAGTGAGACTTCAAGCCCTGGGCTCTCTCCATTATATTTACTGCCCCTAGCATCTCTGCCATCTTTTTCTGGCTTTCCGTTTTGGACTATGACCATTTTTTGAAATTTTTTTTTTTTAGTGTGAAAGTTTTCAAGACGCCCACGAGTGGAAAATGTACTCCCCCCAGCCAAATCAAACTCCGCCAGATTCCTTACAGCTGTGTGCCGTTGAAATGACTAATGAAAGCACCTTCTGCTGCTGGTGGAACTTTCACATAGGGCACTGCTTGCCAGGACCCGACCCCACGTATTTACATACTGGATGTCACCCCAAAAGCCCCCCGACCGGGGGATTTCCGGGATGTAATAAGAACGTCACTCTGGGCCTTGGAAGGCGCACTGTCTGAGCGCTTGTCCCGCAGGGAAGGAGGGTAGCATTTCGGACTGCAGCTGGCTCTTCTCCTGGGGAGATGTGCAGTTCTGTCACAGATTTGCTGATGGCAGGATACTGCCTGTCTGACAAGTGTTGAGGTGCTGGGAGTACCTGCATGAGACATCAGGTGCAAGCTCCCTGTACACCTGGAGCTTGGTGCTTGGCCAAGGCAAGAGATACAAATGTGCTGATAATTTCAACCTGTAACATGGGTAAAAAGGGGGCATTCTGGGAGCTCACTAGAGGGGCACTTAACTTAGGGGTGGCCAAGGAAGGCTTCCTGGGGTTTATAATGAAAGGGATGAGTCTTCAAAAACTTTTTTTTAAAGTCCTTTTTCTTAAAAATAAGAAAATCTAGTTACAAAGGTAATATATCTCCTTGAAAATATTTTAAACTTTGTAGAAAACTGTTCTTTTAGAAAGTTTACGGAATGAAGAAGAAAAAAGGAAATTTGATTCTGATTGATTCTGACGTGCACCGGGTTCCCTCCATTTTCTTCCCTTTGCCCTCTCCAGCAGTCTGTTCCAGGGTTGGTCCCACCTGCCACCCACCACGGGCATCAAGTTGTTTCTTGGGCTTTTCTTGGTAGCCAATCCATGGGGTTCTTCGCTGTCACTCACCTGCCCAGCCACTCACTAACCTTTCGACAAAGTACCAATGGAGCCATGTGCTAAGTGTTGTGGAGACACGTGCAGGGAAATGTGAGATGTGGGTCTTGTCCTTAATCAACTGTCAAAGAGAAATCTGACAGTTATAAAAATTGGTGAGGAAGATTATTGAACTCCACTTTTATAAAATGGGGAGATTTGTGGCCAAGGAGCAGGGTTGGGGAATGGGTAGAAAATTACTAAGAGGAACTTGGTTGAGTATCAAGGGTGAAGGCAGAGGAAATCGGATATCAAGTCAAGCTTGGTTGATATTGACTGGCTTAGTAGGATTCTTTGCTAAAACTGGGCTCAGCCAGCCAGGGGAGGCTTGATGGAGAAGAAGGTTCAGAGCTTGACTAAAGTTTGTTCAAGGAGGGAAATTTTCTCAGTATTCCTGAAGCAGTGCAAGAGTCAGGACCCAGATATAAGACCCAGAACGATGAGAGTCAGAAAGTGTGTGCTAGCCACAGACACAGCTGGAGCTCAGTGTGGCACCAGTGGGTGTATCTGGGCTATTCCAGATACTTTCTACTTCAGTCGAGACTGGAAAGCACACAGGTTTTATTTCAACCTTGGACAAGGTTTTAACCTCATGTTTCTCTTCTTCAATATTGGGATCATATCTGTTATCAACTGACTTGTGTCCCCTGAAATTCATGTATTGAAGCCCTAATTCCCAATGTGACTCTACTTGGAGATGGGACCTCTAAGGATTAGGTAAATAAGGTTGAATGAAGTCATAAGGGTAGAGCCATAATCTTATAGGATTAGTGTCCTTCCAAGAAGAGGAAGAGAGACCATAGAGGAAATGAAAGGCCATGAGGACATAGTGGGAAGGGGCTGGCTGGAAGCCAGGAATAGAGGTTCACCAGAAACTTGAAGTTTACAGCACCTTCATCTTGGCTCTCTTGCCTTTAGAACTGTGAGAAAATAAATGTCTCTTGTTTAAGCCACCCAGTGCATGGTATTTTGTTATGGGAGCCCAAGCAGAGATAATCCAGGCTCATCTCACGGGTTCATTTCAAGAACTAAATGTAACACAGGTTGAGGACCTTATAGCAATATAAGCACATATTAGCACATATAGCACATATTAGCAATATAGCACATATTAGCTCACTCACTCCCTTGTCTTCCTGTTGTGTGATTTATGGGGTGGTAAAGGCCTGTTTACCACCATACATCCTTCTTGTGACCGAATGATGGCATGGGAAATTCATACAGCAGAATCACTTCTTTGCATCAGGCTTTGTTTCCCCATGGTGCAAACAAGTAACAGAACTGTCACAAACTAGTATAAACCAAAAGGGAGATTTTCTGGAAGTGTACTGTTAACAGTTAGAGGTCCTGGTTTCAAGTAGCATAAACTAAGTCTGGTTGACTTAAAGGGATACTGACTCCAGTCTGGAAGACTGGAAGCTCAGGTGTGGGGCCTCGTTAGACACAGGGTGTAGAAGGGTGAGTGAGGGCCACCAAGGTGCTGGCTGCTCCCTGCTGCTTTGACATTTCCAGTACCCAGTTGCACCAGCACTGATGGGCCATCTTGCAGAGTGAATGTGCCTGTGGTCCCTGTAGTTCAGGAGCAGTGCTTGTCTCCTTGGCCAAAACTACATTACCATGTGCTACACTTTAGCTGCAAAGAAGTCTGGAAAAGTGAGCATTTGGCATTTTTAGCATTGATAGTGGGAAGTGGGCCTGCCTCTCATAGAGATTCTCAAGGTGGGGGCGCTTTCCCAAACAATAAGAGGAGGCTCAAGATGCTGGACGGCACACAGAAATGAGGTTTCCTCACAGATACGGAATCTTACAGAGCCCCAAATAGGGAGTGTAGCTTCACTCATAGGACCAAGAACCAGAAACTAGAAAGCCAGGAGCTGAGTTACTCTGTGTCTCCTGTACTCTTTTCTCTGTCTTCATGGGGACTGGGCTCCTTATCCACTTGCTCAGGCCACCTCCTTCTTGACTGTTGGAAATTTGTTGTCTGTCTCTCCTAGGATGTCTGTATCCTCTTCTTCCAGAAACACTTTCCTATTCCCTTTGGGGGGCCCCTCCTCTGTCCATTTATGGTCTGGGTGGGCTCCATCACCAGCTCTAGGAAGGATCTAGACCCATGATCCGGGTCCAAGCCAATCATTACATTCCCTGGCCACAATGATTGATCTAAGGATGGACATGTGACCTAAGATAGCCGGACACTTTTAAAAATCGCACTATAACTTGTATGTTATAAAGTGCACAGATTTTATATAGCTCAATGAAGTTTACATATTTCTACACTTGTGCAATCACCACCAAGATGGAGCTATAGGACACATACAGCAACGCAGAAGCTCCGTTACAGTCATACTGTCAATATCCATCCAAAGATAATCACTAGTCTGACTTTTGTTACCATTGATAGAAATCTTACCTTTTTGTGAATTCCATTTAAATGAAATCATATGGTATACGTAATCTTTGGTGTCTGGCTTTTTTGCTCAACATTATGTCCGTGAGATTCATCCCAAGTTGTTTTATATAGTGTTGGTTTATTCATTTTCACATCTATATGGTATCCCATTGTATGAATTTTAGCGCAATTTATCCATTTAACCATTGATGTACATTTAGGCTGTTTCTGGTTTGGGGCTATTAAATAATGTTGCTATGTACTTTGTTGTATTTATCATGGCAGATAAGAGTGCTCATTTCTTTGGGCATATATCAAGAGTGGAGTTTTTAGGTCATAGAAAAAATATGTAAGGTATTACCAAATAGTTTCCCAAATGATTGTACCACTTTACACATTTGCCAGCAATATATGGGACATATTGCTCTCCATGTTTGCCCATCCTTATTGTTGGGCTTCTAAATTGTGGCCATTTTGACTGGGATCACAGTATTACACTGTACTTTTAATTTGTATTTCCATGATGACTAATGGTGCTGAAGACTTTCCTAAGCATATTGGCCATTAGGATATCTTGTCGAGTGACTGTTAAAGCTTTTGCCCCCTTCTGAAGAACACTGAAGAGCTCTTTTTTCTTGACTTGCAGTAATCCTTTATGTATTCTTGATGCATGTGTTCTCCAAGTCCAGATACAGATATTTGCTTGATAACATAAATTGCAAACATGTTCACCTACCCCATGGTTTGCATACTTAGTCCCTTAATGATGTCTTTTGGGGGGCATAAGTTCAATGTATTAATATTTTCTTTGGTTACTACTTTTTAACCTATTCTGTTTAAGAAATCTTTGCTCATTCTGAGATCATGAACTAGTTAGCAACTTTGAGGGAGGTTGAGGGAGATTGAGGCTCCTTTTTGTTGAATTTGAAGTTGTGAAAAGGTGAGGCTGAGCTAGAAATGCAGCAAGACTTGCAGGCAGTCTTGGGGGTTTACAGGGGAGGCCTTGTCAGAACATGGCTAGTTGGAGCCTCCTAGGAACTGTCCACTGTGGCTTTGGCTGAAATCATAAGGTAGTCCCAGAGGGTACTAGATCTCTGAGAAGGGTCATCTAGTCTTTCATAAAGTATTTACCAAGTGTTTATTATTCATCCGAACAGTCTCATGGAATTTATATACTACAGGATTTCAGAAATTATTTGAGATCATTTTCTTATATATCAGATTCAGAAACAAAGGTTAGAATATGGTAAATAATTTTCTTGTCATCATAGCTGGAGCAGAACCACTGGTAAACCAGAACTACAGCTAAAACCCAAGTCTCCCCGCCCCACCAGCTAGTCTGTCAAAGAAAGGCATGAGGGATGGTGGTAAATGATGTCTCTTTCGCTTCAGGGACATCAAGGTAGATGGTAGACTGAGGTAGGTGGAGGTTTTCCTCTCTTCCTTTGACCCTGGGCAAATAGAAAGTGAGATCCCCTCTAGTCTGCAGTGGCGGAGACTTCAGGAAGCCCACACAAGTCAGAGAGCCAAAGTAGATCAGCGTCAATAGGCAGAAATCAGAGGGACTTCCCCCAGGTCCTTCCTGTCAAAGAAAGAAGCGTCAGAGATCTTTGTGAAGAGAAAAACACCTCGAGGACTATTCCAGATGGGGTAAGCGGCTCCCTAATGATATTGCTACTACTTGGGTTTTATCCCAGGACCTGGGCTCTATCCCACTGTGGTCAGTTCGGGGCATCTGGGATTGAAATCTGGAGGCTTTCAAGCAAGTCCTCGGCCAAGACACAGTTTCAAGAAACAGCAGGGTCTTCTTATTGGCAGCAAGAGGGAAGTGATGGACATTTGGATGTCAGTGATAAACTGGAGATCAATGTCATGGTGAGACAGTGATTCCATGAAGGCCTTTCTGGCCTCCTTTCCCCAGCTCCTGACTCTCAGGCCATGACTGTAACAACCAGCACCACAGGAGCTCATTGAGACATGCTCATGACTGTCAAAGTGTCACTGGGGTCTCTATACTGACAACAGACATGTTTTGAATGTCCCCTCACACAATTAGAGAAAGGCAGCACCTTTCAGAGTGGCTTCTACAAGCAGATGAGTGGTCTGATGCCAGACTGTGTAAGAATTACCCTTGTGAGTCATGGCTTGGGCCTGGGAACCTAGGATTGTTTTTAAAGCTTCCAGGTGATTATGATCAACCGATGGTTCTGAAAATCATTTTGCTACTTAGAGCTTGGACTCTGACAGACCAGGCTTTCAATTCTGCCTCTGCTCTACCCCTTAACAGTTGCATTTTCTTACACACAAATAGCCTTGTGAACCCTCAGTTTTCTTGTCTGCAAAATGGAGGGCTAGCCCTACAATGCACCTCATGATGTCATGCAAACCGAGTGTCAAGTTAATGTGAAGCATGTCAAGCTGAAGCACCAGACTTGTTGCTCAGTGAGTCATAATACTATGTGCAACTATCGTTATTATTTCTTATTAGTCCAGATACATCTCTTTCACCTCCTCTCTCCACCGTCGTGGTTTATTTTTATGCCCAAATGACATATTAACATTGCTTAGTTATACGAAACCACCCACACTAAATTTTACTTAACAGAAACAGAACAAAGAGCATATTATCATTTTGATTTTATAGGCGAGAAAAGAGGACAAATCACGTAACTTGTAATTGCCAGGGCTGAGGTGAAAACACAGGACTGTGGGTTCTACACCCAAGATGGGTGATGTTGACAGAAATACAGCAGCAAGAGGGGCCACTATCTATTCACACCCTTCTCTCAGGCTTCATGTTCTATGTTTTGAGTGTTTGTCACTCAAAAGAAGCTCACTGTAAAGAAGCTGTAAAGAAGCTCAATGAATTCATCATCCACTTGGTTTTAACAGATCAACTCCCACAAAGGGGAAGCAAACAGATAAAATGAAGGTTGGTCTTTAATGCCTGGCTGACCAGCATCACCGGCACAGGCAGGTTAGAAACGGAGTTGCCGCCCCACATATGAACCCACATTTTAATGAGGTCACCAGGTTGAAATCTGAGAAGCAGTAAGAGGAGGCAGGACCACTGTGTGGAGTAAAGGGGTCCAAGTGCTTGCCCTGTTCAGGGAGTTTGGGAATTTTATGGGAAAATGACACCCTTGATGAGAAGAACACTTTGCACAGGCAGCACATCACACAGTAGATGTATTTTCAGTAGACACATTCCTTCTTATCTTTACTCACATCCTTTGCAATCCTGCCACACATATTATTTAGACAGCAGTACCACAGGGCCACTCTTAGACACACTCCTAAGTGTGCAAGCATCCTTGGAGTCCTCAGATTGACCAAGTCCCTGTACAGGAAACATCTTTGAATGTCTTTGAATGTTAGAATCTTTCCCCGCATTATTAGAGGAGGGCAGGAACATAGTGGTAGTAAAATCGGATTCTGATATCCGTCTAGCACACCTGCAAGAGAAGATGACACAGAGAGCTGATGAGTGAGCATGGTTTTTTGACTGTGGCCTTCTCCAATGGTCTTCTCCTTTGAATTTCTGTGGAACCACAAATTGAGAGCTTCATTGTATGTTGCTTTTATGCTTCGCTGTTGACTTGTGAATGTGACAGACATAACTCTGACAAAATTGTCATCGTCTGGCGTTTACGGTGGTTTGTGGAGTTTTTAAGATGAGGGACTATGTCTTTTTTTTTTTTTTCACTTAAATGCAAATTTTATTGATATAACATGTGGACAGAAAAAGCACAAAGCTTAAGCATGCAGCTCGAGGGAATACATAAGGATGCACTCTCATGCACCCGGCACCTGGGTCAGGAAATAGAACGCTAAAACAGCAGAAGTTCCTCACGGCTTTCTTACAGTCACTACTTCCTCTTTCTCCTCAAACCGCAGATTCATTTTGCATGTGGGAGCCATACTTTCAGGTCAGCATAAAAAAAAAAAAAACCCACTTCATTTAAAAAAATATAAATCTCTTAAAGTGCATGTCCTTTGGGTAACACACACTTCAGTAACAACTTCTGTAGTCCTTGACTAAAAGTCCTATAAAAGTTGGAAGATTTTCAATTTAATTTTATCTTCTTCTATTGAAATGATTTCAAACACAAAGAGAACTTGCAAGAACAGTGTAATAATTTTTCTCTCGAAACATCTGAGGGCAATTTGCCGACACTGATGCCTTGTCACCATGCCCCCCACCCCCCAAGTCTTAGCGTGTGGTTCTTTCACACAGGATGTCCTTCTACATAATGAAAATACAACCATCAAAATCACATGGTTACCATCTAGAAAATTACCATCTAGTCTGAAGACACTGCCCAAGTTTCAGCAACAAGTCCAGAATCACATACCACATATACTAGTCTTCTTCAAAGTGGGAAATTCTTCACTCTTCTCTGGACTTCTAAACACTTTACACTTTATAAAATTACAGGGCAGTTATTTTGTGGGAGGTATCTCAATTTGAATTTACCTGATATTTCTTCATAATTCTATTTAGATGTTTTTTTATTTTTTACTTTTGGCAGGAATATCACAGAAGGAATATCTCATTGCCTCCAATAGGTGATGCACAATTTTAATTTGTCTTATTAATGGTAATATTCACTTTGACCACTTGATTAAGAATATCTGCCAATCTCCTTTATTGTAAAAGTATTCTTTCTCCCCTTTTATTTTTTTATTTTTATTTTTTTTAATATTTTTTATTTATTTCTAGGAGAGAGAGAGAGAGACAGCGTGAGCAGGGGAGGGTCAGAGAGAGAGGGAGACACAGACTCTGAAATAGGCTCCAGGTCTGAGCTGGCAGTCAGCACAGAGCCTGACAATAGGGCTTGAACCCACGAACCGCGAGATCATGACCTGAGCCGAAGTTGGACGCTTAACTGACTGAGTAACCCAGGCGCCCCGAATATTTTTTTAAATTCAAGTATAATGAACATACAGTGTTATATTAGTTTCAGGGGTACAATATAGTGATTCAATAATTCTATACATTACTCAGGGCTCATCATGATAAGTGTACTCTTTTAAAAAATTTTTTTTTAAATGTTTATTTCCTGAGAGAGAGGGGGGGCAGCGTGAGCAGGGGAAGGTCAGAGAGAGAGGGAGACACAGAATCTGAAACAGGCTCCAGGCTCTGAATCGGGGCTCAAACCCATGAACCGTGAGATCATAACCTGAGCCAAAGTCGGACACTTAACCGACTGAGCCACCCAGACACCCCAGATAAGAGTACTCTTAATCCCCTTCATCTACTTCACCCATCCCCCATCCACCTCCACTTCCCCTCTGGCAACCACCAGTTTGTTCTCTATAGTTAAGAGTCTGGTGAGTTGTGCGCACACGTGTGTCTTTTTATCTTTGTTTTGTTTCTTAAACTCCACATATGAGTGAAATCACATGGTATTTGTCTTTCTCTGATTGATTTATTTCAGTTAGTGATACATGCTCTAGATCCATCCATGTTGTTGTAAATGGCAAGAATTCATTCTTTTTTTTTTTTATGACTGAGTAATATTCCACTGTATATATGCCACATCGTCTTTATCCATTCATCTATGGATGGACATTTGGGCTGCTTCCATATCTTGGCCATTGTAAATAATGTTGCAGTAAATGTAGGAGTGCACATATCTTTTCAATAGTGTTTTCATTTATTGTGGGTGAATACACAGTAGCGGAAATATTGGATCATATGGGAATTCTATTTTAATTTTTTGAGGAACCTTTATACTTTCTACAGTGGCTGTACCAGCTTGCATTCCCACCAAGAGTGCACAAGCATTCTGTTTCCTCTACATTCTCGTCAACATTTGTTGTTTCTAGTGTTTTTGATTTAATCATTCTGATAGGTGTGAAGTGATATCTCATAACAGTTTTGATTTTCATTTCCCTGATGATGAGTGATGTTAAACATCTTTTCATATGTCTGGTGGCCATTTGGATGTCTTCTTTAAAAAAAGATCTATTCTTGTCCTTTGTGCAATCCAGTGATTATTCTTATTTGAATCAATATTATTATGATGGTTGCCAGATAGTGATTTTTAATCTAATCATTCATTCTATATTTATTAGTTGGCATAATAAGGAAAGGAAAAAAATTGTCTTCTCCTTATCCATTCATTCACATCAGTATGGATTCATGGATACTTATTTTATTCACTGGATTCTAATCCCTTATCACCATTATTTATCAAATCGATTATCAAATTGTCCCCAATTTGGCAGTGTCCCTATAATTTTCTTTAGTACTTCCTTACTTTCTGAAATAAGATATTCTAAGCTCATCTTATAATTTTCCTGCCATTTCTTCTGAGTGTCCTACTTCCTTTTATTTTTACTTAAAAAAGGTTCATTTATTTATTTTGCAGGGGGAAGGGTAGAGAGAGAGGAAGAGAGGGAGAATTCCAAGCAGGCTCTACACTGTCAGCATGGAGCCTGATGTGGGGCTTGAACCCACAAACCGTGAGAACATGACCTGAGCTAAAACCAAGAACAAGATGCCCTATTGACTGAGCCACCCAGATGCCACCTAGTCCTACTTCCTTTTAAAGGAGAATGGTGTTTAGAAATCAAAATGTGGAGCTAGGTATATTTACTGTTATTGGGATGTCACTGCTCGCAGCTTTTCTCAATGGCTAGAGCTAAGGAGCACAAACACACATATTCCACTCAGGCTTCTGATAGCCTGGACTAAGCTGTGAGGTCACTCTTCTCATCTGCTCTTGTTCTATGATCTCGCCTCACCACCCTTCCCATTTGCCCATCACACAGCCAGATCCTCTCCTCACCCTGCTCAAAACCTACTATCTCTCACTAAGCAGCTGTCACTGTCTCTGCACATTCATCCTCCTTCCCCCATTGCCACAGTCCTTACTTCCTCAGTTTGGAAACTCTTCATAATTACCCTTTAAGACTCCCACATCCTGGAATTCCACCTGTCATTCCCACTTATTATGCTCAGCCCTTTGAATAACTTTTTATTTAAAAATTTTTTAAATGTTTTATTTATTTCTGAGAGAGAGAGACAGACAGACAGACAGTGTGAACAAGGGAGGGTCAGAGAGAGAGGGAGATACAGAATCTGAAACAGGCTCCAGGCTCTGAGCTGGCTGTCAGCATAGAGCCCGACGTGGGGCTCAAACCCATGAACTGCGAGATCATGCCCTGAGCCGAAGTCAGACGCTTAACAGACTGAGCCACCCAGGCGCCCCTGAATAACTTTTGAATTATGCAGGATTGGGGCACTTGGGTGGCTCAGTTGGTTAAGCGTCTGACTTTTGATTTCAGCTCAGGTAATGGTTTGGGAGATGGAGCCCCGTGTCTGATTCTGCACTGACACCATGGAACATGCTTGGAATTCTCTGTCTCTCTCTCTATCCTTCTCCTGCTATTGCATGCATGCATGCACTCTCTCTCTAACTAAATAAACATTTTAAAAAGTACATTATTGAATTATGGAGGATGGAAGGCAGGAAGTCAGAGACTGTCATAGGGCCAACTGTGACACACAATTAGGCACTATAGACACAGTGCCCAGGCTCTATGATACTTTAAGGGGCCCACAACAATGTAATTTTAATTTATTTTAAATTCAGAAGAAATAATGAATATGAGAATGAATCTAGCCTGAATTATATTTATTTTTATATCAATGCAAAATAAAATGTTTACTTTTTTTAAGGTATGGAAGGCAACTTATTTGGCTTTGTGAAACTTTACTTTCACAATAATGTATACCCTTCCTTGGGACTGTAAGATCCTATTAAAGTTTCATAAATTGCCCTTTGAAAAAGTTAGTGGTTATCAGAATTTGCGCACATGATGACAATCAAAACAGTAAATGAAATCAAAGAATAAGATTTACCACCCCTGGGGTACCTGGTGTCTCAGTCGGTTAAGCATCCAACTTCGGCTCAGGTCATGATCTTCCAATTCCTGGGTGTGAGCCCCAGGTCGGGCTCTGTGCTGACAGCTCAGAACTTGTAGCCTGCTTTGGATTCTGTGTTTTCCTCTCTCTGCCCTTCCTCTGCTCATTCTCTGTCTCTGTCTCTCAAAAAATAAATAAATGTTAAAAAATAATTTAAAAAAACGACTTTCCACCCCTAATAACATAGTAAGTCGCATTTTCTAGTCAAACATCTATTCCTATGTTATATTCATTTTGATCTCTTATTTTCTGTTTTACACTCTGGTATTTTCCTTTGAATATAGGTTACGAATAGTCTTTTGTGTTAACTCCCAGTTTTAATACCACAAATCACCTGTTTTACCATGGCTATATTTTTATCAGTTAGTGTAGGATATGCTTTTTAAACTAGTTATACTCCAGTAACTTTGTGAATGAAAAAATGCAAATTCTTTCACTGACTCTCATCCAATTTCAGGAAAAACCACTTCCCAAAAATAGCAATTCTGTCTGAAAAATCTTCCCATGTCTAAACAGAAGCTGAAAGAAAAGTGAAATTATGGAAAACCTATAGTTTACTAGATATTGTGTACTTTTAATAGCTCAACATTGGTAATACTTGAGAATTGTAGGGGTGCCTGGGTGGCTTAGTTGGTTAAGCGTCTGACTTCAGCTCGGGTCATGATCTCACCATTGGTGGGTTCAGCCCTGCATCAAGCTCTGTGATGATAGCTCAGAGCCTGGAGCCTGCTTCAGATTCTGTGTTTCCCTCTTTCTCTGCCCTTTCCCTACTCACACCATCTCTCTTAAAAATAAACAAATATTAAAAAAACAAAAAAACCTTGATAATTGTAAATTAATAGACTAACATTTAACAATGTATACTTTGATAAGTATATGAATAATTAGGTAAGTTTGACCAATTAGGAGAAGCTGATCAGGATACATATATTAAGTGATATAAATGTTCGTCTAAATTTTCTATATTTAATTTTTTTACAGAACATTTATTCAAGTTACTTAATGTATAATTTCTGATGTGCCATTTTGGAAGTCCTTTATATTAAAGACTGTTCTTTTGTCTAATTGCTTATTCCAGACCTCGACATTTGAATAAATTTGATTTCTTCTTGAGACACAAGTTTCTTTCTGAATTTCTGAGGTAATTTTTAAATAATTTATGCTGTGTGTGGTGGATCCTGGTGCATCAGCCAATCTGGTGATTTACTTCCCTCAGAATGTTGTGAAATTGAAGAAGAGCAAGATGGTAGTCATGCTGGTCTCAAAACTTCTGACACATTGGGTTTAGTATTGTCTCTTCTGTCAGGGAACCTTATTTTTTTTTTTAATTAAATTAAATTAGTTTATTTTTTTTAGAGAGAGAGAGAGAATGTGCAAGCAGGGGAGAGAGGGGTAGAGAGAGAGAAACCCAAGCAAGCACCATGCTTAGTGTGGAGCCAGATGTGGGGTTCCATCCCACGACCCTGGGTTCTTGAGCTGAGTCAAAATCAAGAGTCTGATGCTCAACCGACAGAGCCACCAAGTTGCCCCCTATCAGGAAACCTTATTAATGGAGTATGTGGTTGACTGCCTGAACTGTCAAGCCACATACCAGCCAATGCCATCTCACTGTCCATCATGACCCACATGTTTAATTGATTTTTATGGAGGGAAGGAAAGTGTTTGGTCCCCATGAAAGTTGCAGGGCAGTCCTGCTGCCTTGAATAGTTTTGTAAGTCCAATTCTTTTGTAGAGTTTCTGGAACATAGCATATACTTAATATATGTGAATAAATGAATGAATAAGTGGCCAAGCATTTGGGGATATATTTATTGTTTTTCCCATGGCAGAAAAGAATAGAGAAGAAAAAAATCATATTTATTGATGGTCTGTTTACTAGAATGAGTGTTTTCTTCCCCCCAGTAGTTCAAAGCTATCTATATGTTCAACCATTAATTAAAATATTTATTGACTCTCTACTATAGGAAGCGCTTTCTTTGTGTGTCAGGTTGGGGAATGTCTACCTTAGTCTTAGGAGAGCAGGGTGTGTCTATAAGAATAAAGTCCTGAACTAACCTCCCCAGTACAGCGCTCCCACCAGCAGGCCCTGCAGTTCGGAAACGCGTTGAGTTAATCCTCCAGTTCCAGCTCTACATGTCTGGTCTCATGCAGCTTTTTCTATACCTTTGACATAAGCCAACTTCATCTTTTCTCAGTATGAGTCACTGTCAAAAATGTACACACTGTCATACCTGCTGTAGTTCTAGCGCTGTCTGTTACTTTTTAAACAATCATAAAATTGGGGCGCCTGGGTGGCTCAGTGGGTTAAGCATCCGACTTCGGCTCAGATCATAATCTTGCTGTGAGTTCAAGCCCCGCGTTGGGCTCTGTGCTGACAGCTTGGAGCCTGGAGCCTGCTTCAGATTCTGTGTCCCCCTCTCTCTCTGCCCCTACCCTGCTCACACTCAGTCTCTCTGTTTCTCTCTCTCAAAACTAAATAAACATTTAAAAAATCATAAAATCAAATCTAAAGCTCATGTTGAGAGCTTGTTTTATTGATGATGTACAATGGGAGATGGATGAGATATTTGGGGTCAGAATTGTTGACTGTTTACCATTTCTATCGAGAAATTTCTGATCCAATCTAACTAACTTAAATGAGTTGTAATTCAGAGAGGTGATAAAGTTAAATTTTCTGTGCTGACTATGAAAAGCACTTGGTAAACACAATAATAACATAGACATGATTGTATAAGGAATGCTCAATATACTTAACATACACTTTCAAGTACCCTCAACTACTTCGGCATAAAATCTTCCATTTGAACCTTTACTATTTCCAGGTCAGCTGTTGGCGAACTGTGGCCTAGGGGCTGCATCCAGCCTACTCCCTGGTTTTTTTCTGGTCTGTAAACTAAGAATTTTTTTTTTTTTTTACCTTTTTAAGTGGTTGAAAAAAATAAAAAGAAGAAAATCTTGTGATATGTGAAGATTGTGTTAAATGCAAGCTTTAATGTCCATAAGTAAAGTTTTATTCAACTCAGCTATACTCATTTGCTTATGTATTACTTGTGGCTGCTTTTGAATGATGAAGGGCAGAGTTTTGTTGGAACAGAGACTCTATGGCTCCCAAAGCCAGAAGTATCTGCTATCTGGAACTGCACTGAGAAGTTTACTTTCCTGGGCTTGAGGTACTAGAGACACATCAGTGAACAAAACAGAGATCCCTGTGCTGGAGGTCATCAAGAGACTGTGACTACCAGTTGTCCTGAGAGCTAGACCCAGGTGACAAGAGGCTTCTTAGTCCCTCCCCGTCATTGGAATGTACATTCGGAGCATCATTCCCATAGCCAGAGCTGTTTCAAGGGCACGGCATCAAAGAAGAAATGTGTTGATGAAACCATTTGGACTGTGTATGGGACTGAACCCTGTTAAGGGCTCTATATAAACTTTAAAGATTCTGGTGGGTGGGTATGAAGATCCATTCATCTTCTTGTTGCCCAAGACAAGCTTCATATAGTAGCTCCCTTGCTTGTTAAACCTGCCACTTACCAATCTGGACTGGCCTGCCTCTTTCTTTGGTCTCTCCCTGCCCTCCACGTAGGGGGACCAGGTTTGAATTTCAGCCAGAGAACTCCCAAAGTTTCAAACCAACACCCTGTGCTCAGGAAATGTACATTTAAATATGGAAGATAGGAAACAGTAAACATAAGTGCATTATATTATTAGAATGTGATTGATGTGATGAGATGAAAAGAAGTAGAGGAAGGTAAGGGGAATATGGTTTGGTGGGGGTTTTTTAGTGGTGGGAGGATTTTAAATTTTCAAAGAGAGCAATCAGGGCAGACCTCATTAAAAAGGTGGTACCTGAGCAAAGACCTGAAAGGGGTGAGGAAGTGAGCCACAGGGGTGTCTGGGGAAAAGCATCCCAGGCAGAAGGGAGACTGGCAGCTCCTCATATGGTTGTTGTGTAGATTAAGTGAGTTAATGTATTTAACTAAAAATAGTGCCTGACAAATGGTGAATTCTCAAAAAAAAAATTCTTTTTTAGAACCAGCTAGCTGTAGAGGCCACTTTCCTTTCGGCAGTGGGCGGATGCACTGAGTGCCTCTTGGGAGGCACTCACTATAACAGAGAAAAGCTCTCCTAAGTACTGATATCTTAGCCTTATCCATTCCAGGATTAGCTTTCATCACTGGTGCTTCGCGTTCAGGGGCAGAGCCATCTTGGAGAATCATGGGCTCAGGAGGTGTCACACCTGTGGTCCGCGTATTTATCAGATACTGATCCCAGAGTCTGTCAGCACACATTGCACAGGGACTTGCCCTACCATCACACAATTAGTCAGCAGCAAAGCTTCGATAGGCATGGGGTGTTTTTCTTCCAGGTCTAGTGTTCTGTTCCTGCTCTGCGTTCCTCGTCCTGCAATAAACCTATTTTTACACAGCTTACTTCTTCCAGTAAACTTTCAGGTGTCTTTGTGCCTTGAACCATGTCTTACTCATCTTTGTTTTCCCCTTCAGAATCAGACACTAAACAAACAAAAAACCAAAACTGTTGCAAGAACAGTCAGTACTTGAACTTGTCTGGTACCATTTCAAATCGTAACCACTACATGTGTAAGTCTGTCAGATTATGCCAATGTGGGACCGACTGTCCCTTGTTTCCTGCGTTTGTATGAAGCACGGGGAAATAAATTGTCCTACAAATCAGGGAGCTCCCAAAAGAAATACTAGACATTTACATTTTAAAACTTTTTTATGGTGCTAACTATCATATGAAAGTCCTGGAGCATAAAAATGCATTCATGAACTTTGGGCTTTGGGTGTCATGCTGCTAGATAAGAGATGGCATTTCCAGGAAAACAAATTGGGTAGATGGTGCAGGACAGGCACTTTGTTATCCTTTGTTTTAGTCCAGGGTGGTTCTCAAAGTGTGGTTTATGGACCAGCAGCATTAGCATCACATGTTGCTTGTCAGAAATGCAAATTCTTGGGGTGCCTGTTGGTTCAGTGGATTGAGCATCTGAATTTTGATTTTGCCTCAGGGCATGATCCCAAGGTCATGGTATTGAGCCCCATGTCCTGCTCCATGCTGGGCATGGAGCCTGCTTAAGATTCTCTCTCTCTCTCTCTCTCTCTCCCCCTCCCTCTTCTTCCCTTCTTCTCTTTCTTTCTCTCTCTGAAATTAAAAAAACCATAAAATAAAGGTGTTCAACAAATTTTTTTTTAAAAATTGGAGAAATCGTTAAGGATATGTGAACTTCCTGGGGACTGCTGTGAGGGGACATTGGATTACATTTATCACCTGATTCCCATCTGCCCTTCCTCAGACTGGCCTGTTTTAGAGTGGTGTTACAGGCCCTAGGAATTAGTACTAAACTCAGATTTGTGGCCAACATTTCCCATAGATTTGGTGGGTATTTTTCATAACGGGCCCATTTGGGCAAAGTTATGAAATTTCAAGGTCCTGATGTTTGAACGTTCTGGCTTATGTAAAATATTTGTAAAGTCCTGTTTTTGTTTCATTTTTGTAATAAAAGGCACCCAAAACCTCTCAATCTCTGTCCTTGGGGGCTCCATGCTCTACAAACCAGAATTAGAGATATCCAATTACTATAAATATTTCATGGTAATTGCTAATCATCCCATTGTTTTCTAGGGGTTTGTCTCAATTCTTGTTTAAATAGTAGTTCTGGGTAAATAAGGCTGGGATGATATAGGAGTGCTTTTTTTTTTCTTTTTTCTTTTCTTTCTAAGGAAGATGGACTATGCTAGTGGGAAAGCCTTAGTTGTGTCAATCATTTTGAGAAGTTAGTATATGTTCATTGGAAAAAGGAACCAAAGAGAGAGCCAATCTGTTGTGTATTGGAGAGTGAGGGAGAGAAATCTAAAGCTGAGGATGGGGATGCATCAACAGGGAGGATGAAAAAGGAGCCCATGAGACCAGATACTACATTGGGAAGAGCCAGAGCAAGAGTCCTTTGATAGCAAAACTGCCTGGAAGGCTGATGATAGAAATATCAAATGTAGATTTTTAATATGTCTGCTGTGTTAATGTACTCTTTAGTAGTCAAAGCAACCAGAAAACACAACCAGTTCTACAATGTACAGTTTCTCATAACAGAAGAATGTCAAAATTATGTTGGTAATAGTAGCGTTGACAAAGGATTTTGCCTTTCCATTCTCTGATGAAGTTGGAGAGATGCAGTAATTTAGGTTTGAGAAGAGAAAGAATCTGGAAGATAAATTTGATTTTGTCTTTAGGTGACCTAAACTTGAACCATAAAGAATAACGAGGACTTCTGGTTCTAGCGATATGGTGGACTAGATTATCTGTTACCTCTTCCAATGCAAAACACTTTAAAAAATGGGCTAGAATGCTAGACAAATTAACAATGGGCATCCTTTTCAGTGCATAGCTGAATTTATAAGAAAGAAGGGGGAAACTCCAGGGCCAAAACTTGAGAGTCCAATGAAAAATCGGAAGGTTTTGTAGGTCTCAGTAACCAATATACTTGGATTTTAAAGGCCTCACAAAGATGGAAGACAGATTTTGGGTCCGTTGGAGATGAAATTGATGGGATCTGCAGAGGCAGCAACAACGGTGAAGGAGGTAGACTAGAAAACAACTACCTTCTGCTAGTCACTGACTGAAAAAAATGTTTCCTGATGAATGGTAACTACAGGGCTGTTCTCACATGGTTTAGGCATTTCATTTCAAATTTGTATTATCCACATGCTTTAATAAGATTAAAATCAACAATTTACTGTAAAAGTGCATCCTTGGACACCTTCCAGAAACAAGTGCCACATCTGGAAAAGCATGCTTTCTTTTTTTTTAATAGTTTATTGTCAAGTTGGTTTCCATATAACACCCAGTACTCATCCCCACAAGTACCCTCCTCCATGCCCATCATGCTTTCAATCCAGGCCCTTGCAAAACAAACGACAGAATTAATCTCCAGAGTCTTGAGATATTGGGATTATCCATGACTTTAGGTATGTTCAAGTGAAAAAAACAAATAAATGAGAGAATGACAATTATAATAGAGAAAAAACCCTTACACAGAGAAGATACAGTAAAATCTTAAATTGTGAGTAACTTGTTCTGTGAGTGTTCTGCAAGACAAGAGATGTCTTACACTATGAGTAGTACACGGTGCCAAATGTCACATGGTCACAACTGAGCCAAAGGTTCTTGAAATTCGCTTTGATATACAAATGCTTTGTATTTTAAACATGTTTCTGGATGAATTATGCTTGCAAACCAAGGTTTTACTGCAGTAGGCATTCGAAAAAAGAACCAGATAGAACTTCTGGAACAGATATAGGAATTGACATAAATTCAGTGGAAGGGTTAGTTGCAGATTAGAAGCAGTTTAAGTGAGAATCGGTAAGTAAGAAATGCAAAAATGACCATGACTGCACCAAAGATAAAAAAGCGTTCCTTCCTTGGTTAGATTCATACATCTCTTTGGGTTACATTATAATTATAGTTATGTTGGTTTAGGAGCATTTACAATACTTGCAAAGAGAAGAAAGTCAGTTAGCACTCTAAAGGTGTTATAACTATCTTACTAGCTTAAAGAACAGGTGATGTCAATAAATTAAAAATGAAAATTTTCTTATAGTCCATAAACATGACACAAATTTCTCTTACCCTGTTATTGGCAGGTGAACAACCAAAGAAAAGTGGGTGTCCTTGATGCTTCAGTAACAGCTAGGAGAGAAAAAACAGCATGCTTTAAGGCCTCTTTCAGAAGGAAGAGTTGAAGAGTGTGATGAAATAATGGTCACTTGTTCTTATTTCAAAATTTTCAATGTGCATGATATACTACCATTTGTAATAATAAAAATAATATGTCTTATGTAATATTTATTTTATATATATGCATGCAATACAAAGAAAACTGGTAAGGGGAATTTGTGCCTAGTGGGACAGATAGGTATGGGAGAAAGATTTGTTTCTCATATATATCAGTTCTCAAACTTTTCTAGTCTTAGGATCCCTTTTGGTCTTCAAAATTTTTTAATGTTTATTTATTTAATGAAAAAATTTTTAATGTTTATTTATTTTTGATAGAGAGAGAGAAAGAGAAAGAGAGAGAGAGAAAACAGAGAAGGGGTCGAGAGAAAGGAAGACACAGAATCCAAAGCAGGCTCCAGGCTCTGAGCTGTCAGACAGAGCCTGACACTGGGCTCGAACTCATGAACCATGAAATAATGACCTGAGTTGGATGCTTAACTGACTGAGCCACCCAGGTGCCTCAGGACGCCTTTTGGTCTTAAATATTAATTGAAGTTCTCCAAGTGTTTTTGTTTATGTGAGTAATATGTCCATCAATATTTACTGTACTAGAAATTAAAGCAGAAATCTTAAAAAGACATATTTAATAATTTACTTGAAAATAGGAATAAACCCATTGTGTGTTAACATAAATAATATCTTGTTAAATGAAAATAACTATAGTTTATAAAACAAAATTTAATGAGAAGAATGACATTGATGTTTTTTTTCCCTGCAAATCTTTTTAGTGTCTGGCTTAAGAGACAGCTGGATTCTTATATTAGCTGCTGTATTCAGTCTTTGCAATCTCACATATCCTGGAGAATCTGGAGAACACCACTATACACTTGAGAAAGAATCAAAGTGAGAAAGGGAAACAATATCTTAGTACTATTATGAAAACAGTTTTCATCTCACAGTCCTATGAAAAGGATCTCAAGAACCTGAGAGGTCCCTGGGTTGCACTTTCAGAATTGCTTCTGTATAAAATCTGCTTGAATCCTATACCATGTGCATGGATCAGCAAGTCACAATCCTTCCAAACGTACATACATACAAATATGCATATATAAATGTACACCTTTCAAGGCTCTCTTTTTTGATCTTTCTGGAAGGGAAAAAGAAAGGTAACTGGAGGTTTCTTTGAAACAACTGTGTTACAGTTTTGATAATGCTTTTAGAAAGGAAAAGAGAATATATAGCTGATTATTATATCTAGTATTTATTGGGTGCTTATTATGTACTGGACAGTGTGCCAAGAATTTTACCTATCTTCCTTATCTAATTTACTTTTCTTTTCCTGAACCATGTGAGAAAGGTGTCATTATTTTCTTCAATTTATTAAGGAGAGACTGGGACTTAGATAAGTTCAATCATGTGTCTGAGATTATGCGGCCATCAGAATTTTGTTACATCCAACTCCAAAGCACATGACTCTCAAAAACTGGAGTCTAAATGGTTGTATTTTTTATTCTTTAAGTGTTTAACATTGTAGTAAAATATGTGTAACATATGGACCACTGTCCATTTCCGTAATTCTTTTCATCTTGTATACCCATTAAAGATAACTGTTTTTCCACCCTTCCTCCAGACCTTGGCAACCACCATTCTACTTTCTGTCTGTATAATTTTGACTACTCTAAGTATTTCATATAAATGGAATCACATAGTATTAGTCTTTTTCACATAGCAAGTTGTCTTCAAGATTCATCCATGTTGTAGCTTATATCAGAATCTCTCCCTTTTTATTTTAGTATATGTCCTGCTGAAGTGAGCACAAAATTATATCGTTTTAAAAAAGATGAATAACATAATACATTGCAGGTATCTATTATATTTTGCTTATCACTTCATCCAGAGAAACACTTTCGGTTGCTTCTGCATTTTAGCTGTGGTCAATAATGGTGATGTGAACAGAGGTGTACAAACATGGCTTTGAGACACTGCTTTCAAGTTTCAATTTCAGAGTGAAATCTGAATAAAGCCTTTAGTGTAGTTAATATTTTTGTACCAATGTTCTTAATTTTGACAAATGGACCATAGATATGTTCATAGTGGGGCAAGAGAGTTCCCTGGTGAAGGAATTCTGTGTACATCCTTGTAACTTTTCCATAAATTGCAAATTATTTTAAAATAAAGATGTCTTTAAATAGTGAATTTTAATTACGTGAATTTTTAATACGTGGTCAGTGATAAATATACCTTTAGGAAGATTCTTCTCATGTGTAATCTCTACTTCAGTATAAGCACGTATTGCTATTTTTGTCTTTTTCCTTTAGTCATTAAGAACGTCTGCTCTTTACTTGCCATAAAAAATGTTATTTCATGACTTAAAATTTGAGAATTAGAGCAGCTCTTCACATATATTTGCATTTTAAACAATTCATGTTATTTAAACCCAAAATCACGGTTCAATTTTAATCCCTGTATAGTTATTTGGCCATATTCTTTGGCATTAATGTGTTAGAGTCACATAGGCACAGCAACCTGACAATCATGATTGGCTTTATTTTTTTTAACTTTATTGAGATACAATTGACATAGAACATTATGTGAGATTAAGGTATACAGTGTGTTGATTTGATACACTAATATTTTGCAAAATGATTACCACCTTAGTGTTGGCTAGTACTGCTGTTACATCATATAATTATAATTTCTTTTTTGTGGTGAGGACATTTAAGATTTATTCCCTTAACAACTTTCAAGTATGTAATACAGTATTGTTAGCTGTAATTGCCATGCTTACATTAGATTCCCCAGAACTTACCTTCTTGTAATTGAAAGGTTGCTCCCTTTGACCATGTCTCCCCACTTTCCCCACATCCACCCCCTTGTAATCACCGTATTGTTGTGCCCGATTCGCGAGTCCCCTGAGACCCCCAAGGAGCTGACACCAATGCAAGTACAAAAGGGTCTTTATTACAAGCTCGAGCAGGGGCTCACCCGCCTACCGGTGTAGTGGCAGAAGGTGAAGCCCCGAACAATAGCGAGTAGGGTTTTTATGGGGTCAGGGACTGGGGTGTTACAGTGCACACGTTGTATGTATAGCATCATCACATAAGCACCAATTACAATTGTACAGCACCCATGGTAACAGCTTTGACCATTCAGCATCTGTGAGGTGTTCATTACTTTTGGTGGGACCCAATCATGACTTTTGAAGATCCTTTGAAAATGACCAATTATGAGGTGAGTTCAAAGGGCCCACGTGGGGTTCAGGCAAGCGGTGAGAAATTGGCTAGTTTGTACAGAATAACTGTCTACAGTTCCCAGCCTTGACTCAGACCACAGGAATGTTTTTTTGATTAGCTGATCCGAGGGCAGTCCGAGGATGGCTTTAGCCTTGAGCAATCTGAGGAACTGGAGCTATGTGCAGCCCGAGGTTGCTCTTAATGGGTTGCTCTTAATTTCAAAATGACGTTACTTAAGCTCTTCATTCCCCCCTTCTCTTGTGTATGTGAAGGCTCAGTCATGGGTCTTCGGTCGGGTCCCAATCATTAGGATGGTGGTACTGAGACCTAAGTATTATGGGTTGTATTGCCCCCAGACGTTCTTGCATGAAGGCACGCAATCTATTTAAATGACAAAATCTCAGATGGACATTGTTATGCAATTGACAAAGAAATTCAGTTATTTTTGTGACATATAATATTTTAAGTAATCAGAATATTACGTGATAACTCTATACCAAAACATTAAAACTTTACGATTTGCATATATATTTGGGCAGTTATAGCATTTACCCATGCAATACAACCTAAGGTTTACTGTTGTACATAGTACATAGTGTTTTTCCAAATAACTTAGCATATCAAATCAAAGGCCTAATTGGCCAGAAGGCCTTTTTCACTATTTAAGTCCTGGGAAGTTTGTTAAAGCTTTAGGAAGTTATAAAGTGTATCCTAAATAAGATTACAGATCATTAAAACCTTTTTTTTAAATTTAACCAAAGTGGCAATAAAAGATCTTAAAAGTGAATGTAGAAAAACCTAGCTCCTTTAACATTGAGAAGTTTTAATTATATTTCTTGGCAGTAAAAGGAGAAAACCTTTGTTTACATTGTCTTATCAAGAGCAGATTTACAATCCAAGAAAACTTTGTCTTTTGACCAGAGAGAAAAGCAGGGTTTTAACTTTATACCAGTGTATTTTTAAAATTCTATTTATCTCAACCTTAGTTTATCCTGAGTACACATAGAATATTTTTTAAAGGTTTCCCTTTACGGACCTTCTACACCTTCTTTTGCCTTTAAACTTTGTCTCAAAACCATTTTTCTCTAAACAACCAGTCTTATTTAGGACAAAATTATTTTCTTTTACTCTCAATAAAAATGTATTTCTATTTCTTACATCTTTTTTTATGTATCTCTCAGCTTCCTACATATAAGATTGTTTTCCTTATTTTCCATCAGTTTTAAGTACACTTAGCAGAATTGTAACTCAGGAAACTTTAGTCTCCAATTGAGGACTTAGTAACCAATTAAGAGGTGTTTACATTAGAATTTTAAAATTATCTCTTTTAAAAGGTCTAAATAGTCTTACTTTTTCTGCAATAGGAAACTGAAAACTCAAACTTATGTTTAGTAATCATGCATTCTATTTGCATAGAGGGCATGCAATTCAGGCCAGACATGTTTTCAAAAGGAGTTAATCCCATCTGGTAGGGTGAGTTGCGCACCCTATAGAGTGCAAAGGGGAGGAGAGCTACCCAGTCTCTGCCAGTCTCCAAGGTCAATTTAATTAAGGTCTCTTTTAGAGTTCTATTTATTTTTTATCTGTTCTGAACTCTGCGGTCTGTATGTACAATGTAATTTCCAATTAATCCCCAGGGCCGTGGCTAAATTCTGGCTTACTTTGGACACAAATGCAGTCTGACCCTATCATCTGAGGAAACTCATATTTTATGAAGATGGCTTTTAGGAATTTTTGGCCATGATATGGGAAGTCCCATGTTTGGTTGGGAGTGCTCCGTGGGCGGTGGTTCTTCAGCTCCTTGGTAGGCGTTCTTCTTTATCAAGGGCTGCTACTTTACTGTGGATATCCCGGAGCTAGTCATCTGCAACGATGAGGAGCTTAACAAGCTGCTGGAGCCAAGGTTAAATCCCGCATCTGGTGTCAGCAGCATTTCAGGCAGGCCATCAAGTGCGTGGTGGTCAGCGATGGGTGAGTGTGCTGCCTGGAGGCCGCAAGTTGGGTGAGGACTGCCTTGGAGACCTTGCCCGGGCTGGACGCCGGGCTCCTGGTATGTGGGAGCAGCGGAGGTGTGGGCGGCCGGCTTGGGGCTGGGCAGGGCAGCCCTCAGGCCCTGACGTCCCTACCGCGTGCTCCTTAGAATGCTGAGCCCAGTGTCCATTAGGAACTCGGTGGATTTCCCTTTCACTTTTAGGGTTACTCTGGGTTTGGGGAAGGTTGTTGAACCCGTCCCCCCTAGTCAATGTCATCTCCCATTACTAGAATGGGAATTTTTAGACTTATTTTTGGGGCATTCTTTGGCCCAATGTTCTTTTTCTTTGCAGTAGGCACATTGATTTTTGTCTCGGCAGGGGCATCCTTCGAGTCGCTGGGAGTTCCCCTACCTTCTTTTCCTGAAACCAACAGCCTGAGGTATCTTTTCTGGTCCTCTGGTTCTGTAGTTGCCGCGAGTAGGATCTTGGCTAGACCCTGGTTTTCTCTGTTTTCAGCTCTTACCTGCTTGTCCTCTGCACTTTCCTTGTTGCTGTGTACCCTCTCTGCCACGACCACTAGATCTTGGAGGCTTTTTTTTTTCCTAGATGTTCTAGTTTCTGAAGTTTTCTCTGAATGTCAGGGGCAGACTGATTGATAAAAGCCATGGCCACCGCAGATAAGTTTGCCTGAGCCTCAGAATCTATAGGGCTGTACTTGTGGAATGCCTCTATTATTTTCTTAAGGAATGCTGCGGGGCTTTCCTCTGGTCCCTCACTGACATTGTAGGCTTGCGAGCCACAGCCTTGAGACCTGCCAATAGTCTGATCGTAGACTAAGAGGCTCTCCTTACCTTCAGCCTAGTTGTAGTCCCAATTTGGCTGTGCCAGGGGAAACCTAGCGTCAATTCGAGACTGGTCAGTAGTGGGAACTCCAGTGGGCCCAGGAACTAATTTCCTGGTTTCCGATTGGATTTTTTTTTCAATCCTCAGTAGTGAACAGGACCTGCAACAATTGCTGGTAATCATTCCAGGTGGTCTGATGAGTAAACAGAACAGTTTCTAATAGGTTAATAAGGGCGCGGGGATTCTTCCAAAACAAAGCATTTCGGGACCTCTAATTGTACAGAGAACTTGTGGCAAAGGGCCGGTAATGGTGGGGCTGGTTGCCCCGATCATCAGGGGGACCTGTGGCCCTCAGGGGCAGGACAGTAGAGTCTGGTGTCTCAGTCGTCATTCCATGGAGGCTTTGGGCCCCTTGGGCGGGGAAAATTGGGTACAACCTTGGCACTGTAGCATTTGTGTCAATGTCTGGTTGGAACGGTGACAACCTGCTGGAGCCAAGTGCTAACATCCCTTAATTCAAGGGATGGAAAGTCACATGTAAAGATGGCAATGCCAGTGGGACCACACTCCTTGAAGTCTGCATTCTGCTACCAGCTCATCCAGTCTGCCCTTTCAGGATGTCTACAAAATTGGTGGTATTGGTATTGTCCCTGTGGGCCAGGTGGAGACTGGTGTTCTTTTTTTTTTTTTTCTTTTAGTGTTTATTTTTATTTTTGAGAGAGAGAGAGTGTGAGTGGAGGAGGGGCAGAGAGATAGAGGGGGAAACAGAATCCAAAGCAGGCTCCAAGCTCTGAGCTGTCAGCACAAGCCTGATACAAGGCTCAAATCCATGGACCATGAGATCATGACCTGAGCTGAAGTTGGATGCTGAGCCACCCAGGCATACCAAGACTGGTGCTCATACCCAGCATGGTGGTCACCTTTGTTCCAGTCCATGTTACAACTGAAGTACAGTCTATTGAAATACACCATGAAGTTTTGAGTGAGGTTCTTCCTGGGGACAGTGTAGGCTTCAATGTCAAGAATGTACCTGTCAAAGATGTTCATCATGGCAATGTGGCAGATGACAGCAAAACAGACCTACCCATGGAAGCAGGTGGCTTCATGGCTCAGGTGATTATCCTGGACCCTCCAGCCAAATCAGTGCCAGATATGCACTTGTGCCAGGTTGTCACACAGCTCACATTATTTGCAAGTTTGCTGAGCTGAAGGAGAAGATTTATCATTGTTCTGGAAAAAAGCTGGAAGATGGCCCCAAGTTCTTGAAATCTGGTGATGCTGCCATTGTTGATATGGTCACTGACAAGCTTTTCTGTGTTGAGAGACTTTTTGCTGTTCATGGCATGAGACAGACAGTTGCTGTGGGTGTCATCAAAGCAGGGGACAATAAGGGAGCTGGAAGTGGCAAGGTCACCAGTTCTGCCCAGAAAGCTCAGAAGGCTAAATGAATATTACCCCCAATCTCTGCCACCCCAGTCTTAATCAGTGGTGGAATAACAGTCTCAGAACTGTTTGTGTCAACTGTTCTTTTAAGTTTAACACTAAAAGACTGGTTGCTGATAACAATGATTGTAAAACCATTAGAAGGAAAGGAGAATGTTTGGTTGACCATTTGGGTTTTTGTATGTGTGGCAGTTTTTAGTTATCAGTTCTTAAAATCAGTACTTTTTAATGGAAACAGCTTGACCAAAAATCTTTCACAGAATTTGAGACTCATGAAAATAAAAGTTTGTTAAGGAAAAAGACCACAAAGAGATATCATTTCACATCTGTCAGAGCGGCATGATAAGAGATAACAAGCGTTGGTTTTGGCACTTGATTTTTTTTAAATTTGACACCAAAAGCAAAGTAACAGAAACAAAAATAATCAAGAGGGGCTGCATCAAACTGAAAGGCACAGCAAAGGAGGAGGAAGAGGAACCCTTTTGCACTGCTGGTGGGAGTGCAGCCACTCTGGAAAACAGTATGAAGTTTCCTCAAAAAGTTAAAAATAGACCTACTCTATGATCTAGCAACTGCACTACTAGGGATTTATCCAAAGGATGTGTGCTGTTTTGAAGGGGTACATGCACCCCAATGTTTATAGCAGTACTATCGACAACAGCCAAAGTATGGAAAGAGGCCATATGTCCATCAATTGATGAGTGGATAAAGAAGATGTGGTATATATACACAATGGAGTATTACTCGGCAATCAAAAAAAATGAAATCTTGCCATTTGCAACAATGTGGATAGAACTAGAGTGTATTATGCTAAGTGAAATTAGTCAGAGAAAGACAAATATTTCACTCATATGTGGAATTTAAGATACAAAACAAATGAACAGAAGGGAAGGAAACCAAAAATAATATAAAAACACGGAGGGGGACAAATTATAAGAGAGTCTTAAATATAGAGAACAAACTGAGGGCTGCTGGGGTTGTGAGTGGGGGAGATAGATAAATGGGCAGGGGGCATTAAGAAGGACACTTGTTGGAATGAGCACTGGGTGTTATATGCCCGGGATGAATCACTGGATTTTACTCCTGAAATCATTATTGCACTATATGCTAACTAACTTGGATGTAAATAAGTAAAAAAAAAGAAAAAAGGCACAGCAAAGGAAATCATTAACAGAATGAAAAGGCAACCTACCTAATAGGAGAAAATAATTGCAAATAATATATCTAATAAAGAGTAAATATCCAAAATACAGAAAAAATAATACAACTCAACAGAGTTGTTGGGCAGAGGACATGAATAGACATTTTTCCAAAGAAGACATACAGTTGGCCAACAGGTACATGAACAGGGACTCAACATCACAAATCACTAAGAAACTCAAATCAAAGTCACAATGAGATATCACCTCACAGCTTTTAGAATTGCTGTTACCAAAAAGACAAGAAATAACAAGTGTTGGTGAGGGTGTGGAGAAAAGGAAGCTCTTGGACACTGTTGGTAAATTGGTACAACCACTGTAGAAAACAATATGGAGGTTCCTCAAAAGATTAAAAATAGAACTACCACGTGATCCAGCTATTCCACTTCTGGTTATCTTTTCAAAGGAAACACAAACACTAATTTGAAAAGATATCTGCACCCTCATGTTCACTGAAGCATTCTGTACAATAGCCAAGACATGGAAGTACCCTAAGTGCCCACTGATGGATGAATGGATAAAGAAAATGTTATATGTATGATAAATATATATGATTTCTTGTGTGTGGTGTGCACACACACAGGAATATTATTCAGTCATAAAAAGGAATGAAATTCTGCCATTTGCAACAACTTGGATGGACCTTGAGGGCATTATGCCAAGTAAAATAAGTCAGACAGAGAAAGACAAATACCATATGATCTTACTTATATGTAGAATAAAAAACAAAAACAAAGACAAACAAAAATCCCTCTGAATTCATAAATACAGAGAACAGATTGATGGTTGCCAGAGACGGTGGTTGGGGTTTGGGTGAAATGGGTGAAAGTGGTCAAAAGGTGCAAGCTTCCAGTTATAAGATAAATAAGTCCTGGGGACATAATGTTAATAATACTATAGTTAATAATACTATACTGTATATTTGAAAGTTGCTAAGAGAATAGATCTTAAAAGTCCTCATCACAAAATGAGTTAATCAGAGAGAGACAAATACCATATGATTTCATTCATAAGTGGAATTTAAGAAATAAAACAAATGAGCAAAGGGGGGAAATAAAGAGGGTGGAAACCAAGAAAGATACTCTTAAATATAGAGAACAAACTGATGGTTACCAGGGGAGGGGGTGAGAGGATGTAGATTAAGGAGTACACTTGGTGTGATGAGCACCAAGTGTTGTATGGAAGTGTTGAATCACTATACTGTACACCTGAAACTAATATTACACTTAAGTTAACTAACCAGAATTTTAATAAAAACTTTAAAAACAGTTCTCATCACAAGAAAAAAATTAACTATGTGTGGTGGTGGATGTTAATTGACTTACCGTGGTGATCATTTGGCAATGTATAAATATATCAAGTTATTATGTTGTACATCTGAAACAAATATAATGTCATATGTCATTTATATCTCAATTAAAAAATAAATAAAAAAGAAAATCCTAAATAAAAAGAGTAATCAGAAAAATATAGGAAAATACATTAAGAAGGCATAGGAAAATAGTATTATAGAAATGTTAATAAATAAAAAATTATGTTATTTTTCTGAATTATATGATTGTCAGCTTTTTTTATATGTTGGTGATTTCTTTTCTAAATAAATATTCACTCTTTTACCTGATTTTATATTCATATCTTTCCAATAGTAAAACCTTGGATTGTGAGTAACTTGTTCTGCAAGACCAGCAAACATTTCTAATAAATTTCAACTTTAACTTTAAGCAATGCTTTGCAATACAAGTAGTAGGTGACACCAAATGTCACATGATCACAACTGAGACAATGGTTCTTCTCTCTCTCTGTGCAAGATTGTGGGTGATCATTTCCCATGCTCGGATACTCGGTCTTGGGCTGCAGTGTTTGGCACAAGTCAGTGATTTTTCAGAACATTGGAAGGTGCCTACAACTGGTACTAGTGTATTTTTTGTCACTTCAAGGCACCTATGGACAGTCCCTTGCTCTTCTGTACAAAAGTGAGCTTAGGAATGCTTTGCTTCATTCTAGGTCAGGCTGCCTGCAGATATAGACCCTTTCCTCTGCTGCCTTATTGCCAGTTACATTAAATACAGTATATGACAGAATTTATTAATGTTGTACTGTAGTCAACATCTGTGCGAGTGTATACAATTGCCCCCATGCAGAAAAATGTGGAAAAGAAAGGCGGTAAGAAAGAGATGATTACGGTGGAAGTTAAGGAAATCATCGAGAAGTATGAATGAGGCATGCAAGTGGCCAAACTGCAAGATTTTATGCAAAATCTACATCTCATCTCATCTGCAGAAGAGGAGGAAAAGGCAGAGGAATCCCTCACTTCAGATGAGATTAGGGAGATGTGTAAAATGTGGGGAACAGAGCAAAATTTTGTAAAAAGCTGTAGCAGTGCAAGTGATGAATCTGTTTAATGACAACGCAATTCCTCAAAAAGAAACAAAATCAAGTGACATTGGATAGGTTCCTTGTTAAAGTTTCATGAAAAGGAAAAGATCCGATTGAACCAATAGCAGTGATCCATTAGTGATAGTGAAAGTCATCAGACACAATAACCCTCCTGTCTCTTGTTTCTCTCATACCAGCCATGAAGGTTTTTGAAGGTAAGTGCAGGTTAATTTATTTTTCTTTATAATTTGTATTTTCTTTATTATTTTATATTAGATGAAAGTGTTATAATCATTTTTGTGATTTTATGATCATTGGGCTGTGGAACGAATCATCTGAGTTTCCATGATTTCTTATGGGGAAATTTGCTTTGATATACAAGTGCTTTGGATTACAAGCATTACAAATTATGTTCGCAAACCAAGGTATTACTGTATTCTTTTTTTCTTAAAAGTGGCCTTTCTTGTGTAAGCTTTGGGACCTGCAAAACTTGGCTCAGGCCCTGCTTGTCTGATATGGCATGTGGATCCCTTTGAGAAATTTGTGGTATCAGAAGTAATGCAGTGTTTCCATTTCCCTATAATTGTTGTAGGGTGGGAGAGAACACACAATGCTTTATACTCTTATTGTACTTTAAAGTACTATAATTAGTCTGATGGTAATGCAATCCTGATTGATACCAACATAAAAGTAACATGGTTTTAACTTCCTTAAAAAGTATTTTCATTGGTTTTTAAAATTAGAAAAAAAATAACTCAAGCTATTTAAAAATTCAGAGGTAATAGAGCAAAACTAAATAAACAAAAATCCTTTTTCCCTCCTCCCAGTTCCCTAGAGTTAATTACTGGGGCACCCGGTGGCTTGAGTATCTGATTTAGGCTTAGAGCATAATCTCGTGTTTTGTGTGTTCAAGCCCCACATCGGGTTCTGTGCTGACAGTGCTGAGCCTGTTTAGGATTCTCTCTCTTCCTCTCTCTCTGCCTCTCCCCTACTCACACTTTCTCTCTTTCAAAGTAAATAAATAAACTTTAAAAAACAACAATAAAAGTTGCTGTTTATTGTTTGGTGTTTCTTTTCAGTTTTTCTATGTATGTATGCATAAATAACATGTATACATGTTTGAATGTATATGCCTCGCTCTCTGTCTACTTCAATTTTTTTTTTAAATGTTTTATTTATTTCCAGGAGAGAGAGACAGCGTGAGCAGGGGAGGGTCAGAGAGAGAGGGAGTCACAGACTGAAACAGGCTCCAGGCTCTGAGCTGGCAGTCAGCACAGAGCCCGACGCGGGGCCCGAACCCACGAACCGCGAGATCATGACCTAAGCGAAAGTCGGACGCTTAACCGACTAAGCCACCCAGGCGCCCCAACTCTCTGTCTACTTCAGCATATATGTACACTTATAAATCTCTTTAAAATGAAAAAAATGCATCACCAAAATGAGATGATAAAATTTATGTTTTTTCCTATTTTTTCATTTCTCTGAGCAAGGTGGTATGCACCTCTTTCCATATCAGTATCTCTCTCTCTCTTATTCTTAGATGTAAAATACAGATCTAATATAATTTAATAAATCCCCTATAGATGGGCATTAAGGTTACTCTTATTCATTCCCTAGTAAAAACAATGCTGTACTAAAATTGGAAACAAGTATCTTTGTACACAGTTATGAGTGTGTCTGGGGCAGATTCCAAGAAATTAAATTTCTGAATTAAAGGCCATGGACCTGAATATCTCCATTATTTGTTACCAGATCCTTTCAGAGTGGTTGGCTTCCACATAGTTGCAAACTCTTTTTAGGAATTGGGCCAGACTGTGATATGTGGTTCCCAGCAGGCTGAGCATGGGTACCCAGAATTCTTTAAGCCTTCTGCTCCACTCACGTGGACAGTTGGGTTCAGTGATGTGTGGGGAAAGGGCAGAGAGGCAGTGACCCCGCAGGAGAGCTCTGCTTCTTCACCACCATTCAGGACAATTCTGCTCTGGCGCTAATTGACAGATCCACTCAGCAGCAGATCAAAAACCCTGCAGTTAACTGGACCCACCTGTCTCAGAAGGCAGTTTAATACACATTTGGTGTCTTTCAAAGTGAAGTCTGAGGGGACATCACTTCCCATTTCCTCCTTTGCAAGAAGTTATTAAATCATTCCTTGTAACTATATCCAGTAACCTCTCTGAGATGTGTACTAATACACATAATTTTCTCCATGCCCTAATTTCTCACAACTGGGTTCCTGGTCCACCAGTGAATCCTGTTCTGAAGTTTCTGAAGTTGCCTCAGTCTAGCTCCTTGTTTAAAATTTTCTTTTTCTTTATTTCTTTGGATATCTTCCTGTTTCGGTCACTGGCAGTACCACAGCTGGATCTACTGTCCCCAGCTATCCATCTTTTGTGATCCAACAGTGACAATCAAAGCCACAAGCTACTAAGACCTTCCTTGCCAGCTTCAGTATTTCCAGCTTTTTTCCATAAATACAAATCAAACACGGAAGGTGGAATTAACCATCATCCTGTTTAGCTATTGCAGTGTGGTGGGAGGGAATGTTTAAGTACTTGAAAGGCCTTTCTGCCAAAGTCAGGCAAACAACCTCCGAGGTGTAGCTTTGATCTTGACAGCCCTCATTTGTTAAGGCATAGGCTTTGAAATGGGAAACTGGAAAAGACTTTAGAGAAAAAGTGTTTATTTCATGGCTATAGATGGGTATGATAACTGAATCTGTGTTATCAGTCAGGCTAGTAGGATTGGGGAGAAGCCAAGGTTAGTGGGTCATCGTTAGTAACTATGGCTACTGGTCTGTGTGGTCATCATAGCCGGAGTGGAGTGGATAGTATGATAAATGAATCATTAACTCATTGGTTAAATGGTCTGACACAAGTTTTCAGATCAACAGGCTTCCCATCCAATGTGGTATGGATACTCATGTACAGAAAATGAGTTATAAGGTTAACTTATTACATTATAAGGATAATGATAGAGAGGGCAAGGCCGTCAGATGGTTAAGGAAGGCAGAAGAGGCAGTGATTTAGCTTTGTAAGAGGGAAAAAGAAAGTCCTTGAATATTCCATTTTAAAAATAACTCTGAGGGGCATCTGGGAGGCTCAGTTGGTTAAGCATCCAACTTCGGCTGATGTCATGATCTCACAGTTTGTGGGTTCAAGCCCTGCATCGGCCTCTGTGCTGACATCTCAAAGTTTGGAGCCTGCTTCGGATTCTGTGTCTCCCTCTCTCTCTGCTCCTCCCCCACTAACACACTCTCTCTGTCTCTCAAAAAATGAACAAACTTTAAAAAAATTAAAAATAACTCTGAGACTCTGAATGGAATTTGTTTACATTTATATGCTTCCTTAGACAATGAACTTCTTGAGAATAGGTTCTGTGTTTTAATGTTTATATCCCAAACACCTAACAGTGCCTATTGAATTAATGTTTGTTGAAACAATCAAATTCCTGGGATCAGGACATGCACATCTTTTGGCAAGTCCTTATTTGGCCTCCTCATGTTTTCACCCCATTTTATCTACAGTGTGAATTATTCTTACATGTGTCAGGTGCTACATAGAATGATGTGATGGAAGGAACTGCTTTGGAGTTACCACACCCAGAGATGCTTCTAAGTAGCTGTGAGGCCTTGGACAAATCACTTAAATTCTCTTGGCTTTTGCTTTTTAATTTATGAAATGAGGTTTCGGACTGCATCGCAGAAGGAAATACCTGGTGAACGGCATAATGTCAACCCTTCCTCCTACACCTACAACAGGGCTGACATCTTCACATAGCCACTGCCAGGTGGCTAGAAGTGACACCGATATGAGATCCATTTCCTCTCCCTGAACAAGATCATCTTGAAGGCCTGTGACCTAAGCTTTGAAAACACATACACAGCTAAAACTCAGCTAGCCTCATCATGGGTCATTGGATGCCCAAAGTCAATTGATTCCCTTTCTTTTCCATATTTTTCCCCTCCACCCCGAATTTTTCCTAGACCTATTAACTTGGCTAGTTAGTATTTCCTATGTCCATGCTTTTCCTTCGAAGTGAGCAGTCAGGGGCAAAAAGAGACATAGAAGATCTGACAGGTCTCCCACGTGGTTTGCCAATTGGGTACAAATGAGAGCTGCCCACACAGAAGTTCTGCCACCACAGTGAAGACCCAGGCAGGCCAGACTGCACTTGTGCTGATAATGTATACTTACACTTACACCTGTACTTATACCTATAGCAACACCTGTAGTTACACTGACCCCAACACCTATACCTACACCTAGGTCTATAACTATACCGACACATACCCCTATACTTAGACTTGAAAGCTCATGTTCTTTCTTTTTTTTTTTTCCCCACTGCTTTCCAGACAGGGGTTGTCCCCTTCCTAGTATACAGAGAATACTGCAACAAGCTATACGGTTTATTGCCAGGCTCTAAGCCATGAAGAATTCTCTCAAAAACAACTGGCAATGACATATGTGAAACATCTCACTGAAAGTAGGTGCAAAACATTAAAGACATACAGCTTGGGCCATGAAAAGGCTGCGAGACAAGGAGTGAACTCCCTTCTACTGGAAATATTATAATGTAAAAAACGAAACAAAACAACTCAAAGCAACAACAGCAACACGGTGAGGCTTAAGTTGCTCACCAGGAGCAAAGTCTGGTGCGAGGCAAACCTCAGAATACTCAGATGATCAAATTGTCTATAATATGTGGTTTCTGAAAAGTGACAGGCCAATTTTCTAGTAAAACAATTGTTCCTTTTCGGAATCTTCCCAGACTTGTCGGAACCTAACTCTTTCAATGCTCTTTTTGGTATGATTTTCCAAAGAAGAGATAATCTTCCTGCTTATTCTAATAGCTCTCCTCATCAAAGTTGAATTTTGGATTACTTCATTTCATAAGCACAGGTCAGAGAAGTCTCTTGAGACCTGAGTTCTTCACTGGAAATTCTTGGTGGAGACACAGAGAGGCAGGGCTCTGGGATGGGCTATCTTCCCTGAGGAGTTACCGCATCCCTTCCCTTACATTCAGTATTTGCCCTCACATAAGCCTGTTTTATTTTCCACACACAACTTCTTGATAGCTGAAATTGTTTTATCTTTTCTTTTCCCTTTGGGGTGGCTCCCCTGTGGGTGATGGCTGGGTGGGGTGCTGATCTTTCATTTCTTTGGCCCACAGGGGTAGGTACACCAATTTTTGAATCTGAATGTTTTTAGGCAGAAGCTCTCCAGCTTGATATAATCACCACTCCTTCCTGTCTCACACTTACCTCTTCACACATCTGAGTTCTCTGCCTTATGCAGTAAGGCAAGAGAATGTGGAGGCTGTGGCTTTCATACAGCAGGTCTCCTGGGGGACCTATGACTCCACACAATGGGGACTTCATACATAGGCCAGCATGTACAATGGCAGATGTTCAACAAGTACGTGTTCACTGGTGTATAAAGTGAGAGGTTTTATTTTTGGTCCTTTCTAACTTGTAGGTCAAGGAGAGGGCATCTTACCTGTCTCATATTTTCACTTTCTCACCTGTAGGAGAATTGAGTGATTTAGTCTATGTGGAACTGAGAAGGAACTTGAAGGTAGTCTCTGTGGAGATTCTTTTAAGACCCCTGATCAGCACTCACTAGACAACGAGAAACTTCCTTAGAGGCAAGCTTTGCAGAGACCAGAGCTGCCTCCTTAGATGGGCCATCTTGAAAGCATCATTATTTCCTCCATGAAAGTCTCAATATTTTGTCCATGAAAGATGAAGTCATGGAGAATGATGTGTCCAATTTTATCCTTTGTTGTTTTGCATTAAGGATTTGCTGACTACTTCATGGTGTCATAGCTTCAAGTCCATCCCAATGGTACTTTAAAACCATTAAAAAAATTTTTTTTCTAGTTTGTAGAAATACAATTGTGTTTTGTTTTTTGTATATTGTTCTAAATTCATTAGGAATTCTAATTGGACATAATTTCCTTCGGGTTTTTCCAAACATAATTTGTGACTAATGGATGTTTTAAAAAATACCTTGTCTCTCTTTTTATTGGCTTATTTCATTGGCTAGTATCTCCAACACGATGTTGAGTTGAAATGCTGAATGGGTATCTTTGCCTCATTTCCAATCTTAGATGCAAAGCTTTCAATATTTCCCTCTAAGTTATGTTTGCTATGGGATTTTTGTTACATATTATTAATTACATTAAGGGAGTTCTCTTCTAGTTTTAAAGCATTTTTTAAGAAATCATGAATGAGTGTTGAATTTTATCACATGCTTTTCATTGATATTATCATGCTAGTTTTTAACATTAAACATTGCATCCCTGGTATAAGTTCAACTTGTTGATAATACATTATTTTTTATATGTCTTTTAATTCAGTTTGGTCATATTTTGTTTAGAGTTTTTGAACTGATATTCATAAAAAGGTTGTAAGTACTTCCCCTCCCCGTTGTGATATCCTTACCTCGTTTTTGGTAATAAGATGCTGACTTTATAAAATCAGTTGTGAAGTGTTTTTATTTTTTTTCCTATTCTCTCTAAGAGTTTGAGTATATTAGCATTATTTCTTCCTTAAATATTTGAAAAAATTTATTAGTGTAGGTATGTAGACCTGAAGATTTCTTAGTGGAGAGGTTTTAAATTATAGATTCAATTTACTTAAGTATATACAGTAAAAACCTTCTTTAATTCATACTGGAAACATGCTTGTAATCTAAAGCAAATTTCCTCACAAGAAATAATGAAGGGGCACCTGGGTGGCTCAGCCAGTTAAATGTCTGACTTTGGCTCAGGTCATGATCTCATGGTTCATGAATTTGAGCCCTGCATCAGGCTCTGTGCTGACAGCTCAGAGCCAGGAGCCTGCTTCAGATTCTGTGTTTCTGTCTCTCTCTGCCCCTTCCATGCTTGCACTCTCTCTGTCTCTCAGAAATAAATAAATCTTTAAAAATTTTAAAAAAGAAATCATGGGACACGGGGCAAGATGGCGGAGAAGTAAGGAGCTCTGTACTTGCACTCGCGCCCATACATCACACAGAAAAGATCTGAAGCCATTGGAAACCTTACAAAACCTGAGACACTGGGAGAAAAAGGACGCAGAATCCACTGAGAAAGCCTTCTAACGTGAGTGCGAACCGGGGAAGATAAAATCGGGCCGGGATCGGAGACTCCAGGGTGGGAGGCGATCCCCCTCTACCCTCTACGGGGAGTGAGAGGAGAAAAGGAGAGAGTCCAAAACAGAAAAACCTCCGCTCGGGGGAAAAACCTCCGCTCGGTGCATAGAAAGACCGTACTTGCCAAATACCTGCACACCAGGTCCCCTCGCGCCAACTGGTCCTGGGGGAGGCTGAGCACACAAACTGCTTCTTTGTGCCGCTCCTTGAGGTTGGATTTCGGAGCGGCGGTGCGCCTGCCGCCATTGTAGCTCCAGGGCGGCTGGGGCCCCTGAAAGAGCCGCGCTGACACTGGGCGTCCGCGCTCCTGGCTGGCTGGAACTCGAGAGGGAAGGCAAAGAGCTAAAAACTGGGAAATTTGCCTGTGAGTTCGTGTTTCGGGTGACGAGCCATAGAAGGACCTGGCTTTCCTCACTCCAGTGGGCTCGGGCTACGCAGACCTGGCAGGCAAGCCCCCGCGCATGCGTGCCAGCCTGACCCAGAGAAGGAAGCAGCGATTCTGACTCTGCCCCCAGAGCTCGGCAGGGGGCCTGGAATAGCTAGAGGGGGTTGCTGGGAAGCTGTGTCTAAGGCAATTTCAGCGGGGCGCGCGGACTGGGATTTGGAGATTGGAACTGGCCTGGGTTGAAGAGTGCAACCAACTTCGGCTATGTCCCCAGAACGGGGAGTTGACACACCCAAAAAAGCGAGTTGCAGCGCCGGGTTCAAAAAGGGACTGGAGCACCCTCACTCTCCTCCCCACAACCGCCAAGGCAGAACCCCCGCCTGAGGCATCGGATCACGCCACGCCCATCCCTGCCTAAGAGGGCTACCTCAAGAAACAGGCTAGAGTACACAAGGTGAAGAGTCCCAAATATCACTACGAATAGGAAAATAAAATAACTAAGGTCCCAACAAGAGTGACCGAGGGATACCATTCAAAAAACAATCTCTGAAAGGATAGGCCCTGGAAAGTCAAAGAGTTTCTTGGATATAGCAGCGCTCATAGAAACAGAGAGCATAACAGGTCTTTAAAACCAACAGGAGCCGGAAAGCTAACTAAAATGACGAAACGAAAGAGCTCTCCTCCAAAGAAACTCCAAGAAGAAATGACAGCTAATGGACTGCTCAAAACAGATATCAGCAGGATAACTGAACAAGATTTTAGAATAATAATGGTAAAATTAATAGCAGGGCTTGAAAAAAACATAGGGGACATCAAAGAAACTATGGCTACAGACAGAATGGAAAATAAAAATAGGCATGAAGAATTAAAAAATGCGATAAATGAGATACATAATAAATTAGAGGCCTCCAATGCACGGACTGAAGAGGCAGAAAAGAGAATAAGTGATTTAGAAGACACCATTATAGAAAAACAAGAAGCTGACAAAAAAAGAGACAAACTGATCCAGGAACAAGAAAGAAGAATTCGAGAGCTCAGCGATACAGTCAAACGCAACAATATCCGTATCATAGGAATCCCAGAAGTGGAAGAGAGAGGGAAAGGTGCTGAAGGAGTCCTGGAATAAATTATAGCAGAGAACTTCCCCAACATGGGGAAGGAAGTAAATGTGGAAATACAAGAGGCTCAGAGGACTCCCCTCAGACGTAACTTGAATCGATCTTCTGCACGACATATCATCATAAAAATGGCAAAATACAAGGATAAAGAGAGAATTTTGAAAGCAGCTAGGGAGAAAAGGGCCCTAACATACAAAGGGAAACCTATCAGAGTGGTGAGAGACCTATCTACTGAAACTTGGCAGGCCAGAAAGGAATGGCAGGAGATCTTCAATGTGATGAACAGTAAAAATATGCAGCCAAGAATCCTCTATCCAGCAAGCCTGTCATTCAAATAGAAGGAGAGATAAAAACCTTTCCAAATAAACAGAAATTGAAAGAATTTGTCACCACGAAGCCAGCCCTACAAGAAATCTGAAGGAAAGGTTGCAAGGAACAAAGATTCCAGAGACACCACCACAAACATAAACCCTATAAAAGATACAAAGACTCTAAACCCACATATTTCAATAATAACACTGAATGTAAATGGGCTGAATGCTCCTATCAAAAGATATAGGGTAGCAGAATGGATTAAAAAACAAAATCCATCTATGTGCTGTCTACAAGAAACTCATTTTAGACGGGAAGATACCTTCAGATTAAAAGTAAGGGGATGGAGAAATATATATCATGCTACAGGAAATCAAAAGAAAGCCGGAGTAGCGATACTTATATCAGACAAACTGGACTTTAAATTAAAGACAATCACAAGAGATGAAGAAGGGCACTACATAATAATTACAGGGTCCATCCATCAGGAAGAACTAACAATCATAAATGTCTACGCACCGAATATGGGAGCACCTAAATATCTAAAACAATTAATCACAAACAGAAACAAGCTTATAGATAAGAATGTGCTAATAGCAGGGGACTTTAATACTCCACTTACAGCAATAGATAGGTCAACCAGACAGAAAATCACTAAAGAAATAATGGACTTGAAAGACACATTGGACCAGATGGACCTGACGGATATATTTAGAACTTTACATCCTGAGGCCAGGGAATTTACTTTCTTCTCAAGTGCGCATGGCACATTCTCCAAGATAGATCACATACTGGGACATAAAGCAGCCCTCAATAAATATAAAAGAATAGAGATCATACCATGCACACTGTCAGATCACAATGCTTTGAAACTTGAAATCAATTACAGGAAGAAGTCTGGAAAACTTCCAAAAACATGGAGGTTAAAGAACACCCTTCTAAAGAATGAATGGGCCAATCAGGCAATTAGAGATGAAATTAAAAAATATATGGAAACAAATGAAAATGAAAACACAACAATTCAAAATCTATGGGATGCGGCAAAGGCAGTCCTAAGAGGAAAGTACATTGCTCTCCAGGCCTATTTCAAGAGATTAGAAAAAGCGCAAGTCCAAAATCTAACAGCTCACCTAAAGGAACTAGAGGCAGAGCAACAAGAACGCCCTAAACCCAGTAGAGGAAGAGAAATAGTAAAAATTAGAGCAGAAATAAACAACATAGAGACCAAAGAAACAATTGAACAGATCAATGAAACCAAGAGTTGGTTTTTTGAAAAAGTAAACAAAATTGACAAACCTCTAGCTAGACTTATCCAAAAGAAAAGAGAGAGCACCCAAATAGACAAAATTATGAATGAAAATGGACTTATTACAACCAACCCCTCAGAAATACAAGCAATTATCAGGGAATACTATGAAAAATTATATGCCAACAAATTGGACAACTTAGAAGAAATGGACAAATTCCTAAACACACACTCACTACTAAAATTCACACGGGAAGAAATAGAAAACCTGAACAGACCCATAACGAGTGAAGAAATCGAATCAGTCATCAAAAATCTCCCAACAAATACGAGCCCTGGACCTGATGGCTTCCCTGGGGAATTCTACCAGACATTTAAAACAGAATTAATCCCAATTCTTCTCAAGCTATTCCAAAAAATAGAAATCGAAGGAAAACTCCCGGACTCATTTTATGAAGCCAGCATCACTCTGATTCCCAAGCCAGACAGAGATCCAGCAAAAAAAGAGAACTACAGGCCAATATCCTTGATGAATACGGATGCAAAAATTCTCAACAAGATCCTTGCAAATCGAATCCAGCAGCATATAAAAAGAATCATCCACCAAGATCAAGTGGGATTCATTCCTGGGTTACAGGGCTGGTTCAATATTCGCAAATCAATCAATGTGATACATCATATCAATAAAAGAAAAGATAAAAACCATATGATCCTGTCAATAGATGCAGAAAAAGCATTTGACAAAATACAGCATCCCTTCTTAATAAAGACTCTCGAGAAAGTTGGGATAGAAGGAACCTACTTAAACATCATCAAAGCCATCTATGAGAAGCCTTCAGCTAACATCATCCTCAACGGGGAAAAACTCAGAGCTTTCCCCCTGAGATCAGGAACACGACAGGGATGCCCACTCTCACCACTGCTGTTTAACATAGTGCTGGAAGTCCTAGCATCAGCCATCAGACACCAAAAGGAAATCAAAGGCATCAGAATTGGCAAAGAGGAAGTCAAACTTTCACTCTTCGCAGATGACATGATACTCTACATAGAAAACCCGACAGACTTCACCAGAAGCCTACTAGAACTGATCCAAGAATTCAGCCAAGTTGCAGGGTACAAAATCAACGTACAGAAATCGGTTGCATTTTTATACACCAACAATGAAGCAACAGAAAGAGAAATCAAGAAACTGATCCCATTCACAATTGCACAAAAAACCATAAAATACCTCGGAATAAACCTAACCAAGGATACAAGAGATCTGTATGATGAAAACTATAGAAAACTTATGAAGGAAATTGAAGAAGACACAAAGAAATGGAAAAACATTCCATGCTCATGGATAGGAAGAATAAATATAGTTAAGATGTCATTACTACCTAAGGCACTCTACACATTCAATGCAATTCCAATCAAAATTGCACCAGCATACTTCTCAAAACTAGAACAAACTATCCAAAAATTTGTATGGAACCACAAAAGACCACGAATAGCCAAAGTAATCCTGAAAAATTGAACCAAAACGGGAGGGATCACCATCCCAGACTTTAACCTCTACTACAAAGCTGTCATCATCAAGACAGTATGGTATTGGCACAAAAACAGACACATAGACCAATGGAACAGAAGTGAGAACTCAGAAGTGGACCCAAAAGTATACAGCCAACTAATCTTTGACAAAGCAGGAAAGAATATCCAATGGAAAAAAGACAGCCTTTTTAACAGATGGTGTTGGGAGAACTGGACAGCAACATGCAGAAGAATGAAACTAGATCATTTTCTCACACCATGCACAAAAATAAACTCAAAATGGATAAAGGACCTGAACGTGAGACAAGAAACTATCAACACCCTAGAGGAGAAAGCAGGAAACAACCTCCTTGACCTCCACCGCAGCAACTTCTTACTTGACACATCCCCAAAAGCAAGGGAATCAAGAGCAAAAATAAACTGTTGGGAACTCATCAAGATTAAAAGCTTCTGCACAGCAAAGGAAACAACCCAGAAAATTAATAGGCAACCAACAGAATGGGGAAAGATAGTTGCAAATGACATATCAGATAAGGGTTGATATCCAGAATCTACAAGGAACTCACCAAACTAAACGCCCGAAAAACAAACAACCCAGTGAAGAAATGGGCAGAAGATATGAACAGACACTTCTCCAAAGAGGACATCCAGATGGCCAACAGACACATGAAACGATGCTCAGCATCCCTCCTCATCAGGGAAATACAAATCAAAACCACACTGAGATACCACCTCACGCCAGTCAGAGTGGCTAAAATGAGCCAATCAGAGAACTCTAAATGCTGGCGAGGATGTGGAGAAACGGGCACCCTCCTATACTGTTGGTGGGAATGTAAACTGGTACAGCCCCTCTGGAAAACAGTGTGGAGGTTCCTCAGGAAACTAACAAGAGAACTCCCCTATGACCCAGCAATAGCACTGCTAGGAATTTACTCAAGGGATACAGAAATGCTGATGCATAGGAGCACATGTACCCCAATGTTCATAGCAGCACTCTCCACAATAGCTAAAACATGGAAAGAGCCTAAGTGTCCATCAACGGATGAATGGATCAAGAAGATGTGGTTTATCTATACCATGGAATACTACATGGCAATGAGAAACAATGAAATCTGGCCATGTGTAGCAACATGGATGGACCTTGAGGGTGTTATGCTTAGCGAAATAAGTCAGGCAGAGAAGGACAAATATCATATGTGTGCACGTATAGGAGGATTAGGAGGAACTTAATAGAGGACCAAGGGGGAGAAGAAGGGGGGAAATGGTGGGGGAAAGGGGGAGAGGCAAACCATGAGAGACTCTTGAATGCTGACAAAAACTGAGGACTGATGGAAGTGGGTGGGAGGAGGGATGGGCATGGAGGAGGGCACTTGTGGGGAGGAGCACTGGGTGTTATGTGGAAACTAATTTGACAACAAACTATTTGTAAAAAAAAAAAAAATCATGGAAACTCAGAGGATTCATTCCACAACCCAAAAATATTCATATAAAAATAATTTTAACACTGTTATATATAAGATAATAAATAAAATACAAAGTATAAAAAAAAATAAATAAATTAACCTGGACTTACCTTTGAAAATCTTCATGGCTGATGTGAGGGAGACAAGAGAGAGGAGGGTTATTGTATAGGATGAACAACTAATTAATAAAGTCTTGTCATATACTGTATTTAATGTAACTGGCAATAAGGCAACAGAGGAAAGGGTCTATATCTGTAGGCAGCCTGCCTATAATGAAGCAAAGCATTCCTAAGCTCACTCTTTTATAGAAAAGCAAAGGACTTTTTAAGTGCTTTGAGGTGCTTTTTAGGTGCTTTGGGGTGACAGAAAATGCACTAGTGCCAGTTGTGGTCACCTTCCAACATTCTGAAAAATCACTAATTTCTGCCAAACACCGCATCCTGAGACCAAGCATCTGAGCATGGGAAATGATCACTCCCAATCCCGCAATGACAGAGAGAGAGAGAAAGAGAGAGAGAATGGAGTTGGCTTAGTTGTGGTCATGTGGTCATGTGACATTTGGTGTCATGGCTCGTATTGCAAGATATCATTCATTTATGAAGTTAAACTTTATTAGAAATGTTTGCTGGTCTTGCAGAACACTTGCAGAAGTTACTCACAATCCAAGGTTTTACTGTATTACTATTCAGCTTTTCTATTTTATTTTGCTTCAGTTTTGCTATTTTGCATTAGAATTTCTAAGATATGTCCTTTTCTTTTTCTATCTATCTATCTATCTATCTATCTATCTATCTATCTATCTATCTTTCCATCTATCTATCTATCTATCATCTATCTATCTATTTTTGAGAGTGAGAGGGAACAGGGGAGGGGCAGAGGAAGAGAGAATCTTAAGTAGGCTCTACATCCCGCACAGAGCCCGATGTGGGGCTTGTCTCATGGCTATGAGAACATGACCTGAGACGTATATGTATAGTATAATTAGGGACAGCATCTTGGGAATCCTGAAAGAAGTAAAGAAACAAACATGATTTGAAACAAATCAAGATTTGAACACTTAATTGACTGAGCCACTCAGGCCCCCTGTCTTTTTCTTTAAAAAAAATTTCCTTTTGAGTACATAGTTGACATACAATGTTACATTAGTTTCAGGTGTATAAATAAGGATTCGACAAGTGTATATGTGTATGTATATGTATATGCATATGTTATGCTCACAGGTGTAACTACCATCTCTTACCATACAATACTATTACAATATCATTGACTATATTCCTTATGCTGTGCCTTTTATTTCCATAACTGGAAACCTGTTTCTCTCACTCCCCTTCACTCATTTTGCCAATCCCCCCACCCCTCCACTCTGGCAACCAATGGTTTATTCTCTGTATTTATAGGAGACTTGCCATTTTCATCCAAATTTTCAAATTTATTTACATAAGGTGTTCCTAATATCTCCTTCTGATAATGTTTGTAGGATTTGTAGTGCTATTTTTCATGCTTGATACTAATTATTTGTGCCTTATTTCTTTATTGTTCTTGATAGGGTTATATAAATTTTATCAAAATTTTCAAAGAACTAACTTTCGGCTTTGCTGATTTTTCTTTATTGCATATTTTGTCTTTATGTATTGTATGTTTATATTTGTCAATCTTTGTTTTTATCTTCACTATTTTATTCTTTAATTTGATACAGGTTTGGTATGTATTTGTTTTTCTAGCTTTTTTAATGAGTACTTAGATTACTGATCTTTTGTCTTTCTTCTTTTCTATGCATTTGTTTTTTTTTCCTTAAATAGTTTATTGTCAAGTTGGTTTCCGTGTAACACCCAGTGCTCATCCCAACAAGTGCCCTCCCCCATGCCCATCACCCCCCTTCCCCTCTCCCCTACTCCCATCACCCCTCAGTTTGTTCTCAGCATTAAAGAGTCTCTTATGGGTTGCCTCCATCCCTTTTCTATGCATTTGAAGCTATGTTTCAATCTAAGGACCACTTTAGCTGCACCCCCCCCGCCCCCAAAATTTAAGAATCACTGCACTAGGCTTGCTGTCAAGGTTATGCCTGTAATGAGTGGTTGGGGTGATTTTATGGCCTCTATCGCCTGCCCTCAGCAACATTTGGCAGTGTCTGGGGACAGTTTTGGTTGTCACAACTAGGGTAGGGGAGCCACCAGCATCTAGTGAGGAGAGGCAAGGGCTATTGCTAAAAATTCTACAATATACAGGACAACTCCTCATAACAAAGAATTATGTGGCTCAGAATGTCAATAGTGCTAAGACTGAGAAACCCTGTGGTCTTAGGTCTATTTATTACCCATAAATGTACCTGCTCCCACTCCACCGGTCCCCCAACTCCATAATGCCCCCCACATGGTTTGTTTCTTTACTTCTTTCAGGATTCCCAAGATGCTGTCCCTAATTATACTATACATATAAATTCTGGATCATGCTCTATAATCTCTACTGTTATATTTTCCCTCATAGCACATTGTGTAGGTTATCATATGGTGTAAGTATTATAAATACCATATATAGACATATATATGTAATGTTTATTTCTTTTTTCTTGCCTCCCCCATTTGAATACAAAGGTCCTGTCTATTTTGTTTACTGTCCTTTCCCCAATATCTAGAACAATGCTGAATGGTTGAATGGGTTAATATTTGTTGCATGACTGGTGCATTGTTGCATCCCGATGAGTATCATTTCCATTCTGAGGTAAATAAGGCAGATGTGATGTTAGGGGAAATACAAACGTAAATGAGAAAATATTGAATTATCCCTGGTGCAAGAAGGGAAACTCCTCTTCCCCCTTTCCTTAGGGCATTTACTTAAAGAAAACAGTAATTTTGAGTTCTTTCTCTGCTCATTTGAGATGTCTATAAATCTTTTTAAAAGCTAAATAAGGCTCTAGCCAGTTTTAAAAAATGTTTATTTATTTTCAAAGAGAGTGTGCAAGCAGGGAAGGGAGAGAGAGAGAAGAATCCCAAGAATCCCAAGCCCCACACTGCCAGCACAGAGTCTGATCTGGGGCTTGAACCCATGAACTGTGAAATCATGACCTGAGTTGAAACCAAGAATCAGACACTTAACTGATTGAGCCACCCAGTTGCCTCTAGCCAATTTTGGAACTGGGAATCTTTTTCAAGGACTTGGGAGCCATCCTTTTGAAATGTAATCAAGGAAGAGAGCAACTCTATTTCCCAGTCTCTGGGAAAAGGTAGGAGCCCAGCTTCGGTAATGGGTGACCCTAAGTTGCTAATCTCCTTCTTGTCTTAAGTAAGTAAGACATTTATGTTTCCTTTGGATAAAGGCACATTAGTAAACATGGTAATTTTATCAGGTAAATTTGGGATGAACTATGTGCGGCAAATGGTGCTGTCAAATGCTCTTACTTGAGGACTAGTTATTTTTTTAAAATAACTTTTTTAAATGTTTTTATTCTGAGAGAGAGAGAGAGAGAGAAAGAGACAGTGTGAGAAGGTCAGAGAGAGACAGAGATACAGAATCTGAAGCAAGTTCCAGGCTCTGAGCTAGCTCTCGGCACATAACTCAACACAGGGCTTGAACCATGAGATCATGACCTGAGCTAAAGTTGGACGCTTAACTGACTGAGTCACCCAGGTGCCCCAAGACTAGTTATTGTTTGTATTGAGAACGTGTATGAAATGGGTTGCATCTGCTTGACTATACAGAAGGAAGAGATTTCTTTTCTGCCTTGCAATCCCTTCAGTGGATTATCTGTGATGTGCATTGCCTTTCGGTTTAATGCTTATTCAGTAAGAATTTCTGATACTTTTGTGGCTAGGTTTTCTGAGTTGGCAGGAGATCCTTAGTCTCTGGCTGTGCCATGGAGGTGGGTTTGTAATTCAAAAGATGCTCCATTGCATTCATTCTTACTGAAACCGGCACACTTGTCCTCACCTTTCTCTCTCCCTTGGTACTTGTCCCAGGCACATCAGTGCTTCTGAATCTGAGGGAAACTGTGGTCCATCAGTTCCTTTCTCCCACACTCTCTAGGAGCTTTCATAATTGTCTGAAGAGTATATACAAACTCAGTTTCAAGGTAGGGAATGAACAGTTTAACACACAAATGGACTCTTCTTTTAGTCCCCCTAGTAGATATGTTTTAGATAGCTTCTTAGTGGGAGTGGGGACAGAAATTAGAGGGATTTTTCTTTTCTTTAAAAAAATTTGTTTAATGTTTGTTTATTTTTGAGAGAGACACACACACAGATCACAAGCAGGGGAGGGGACAGAGAGAGGGAGACACAGAATCCAAAGCCGGCTCCAGTCTCTGAGCTGTCAGCACAGAGCCTGATGTGGGGCTCGAACCCATGAGCTGCGAGATCATGACCTGAACTGAAGGAAGATGCTTAACCAATTGAGCCACCCACGTGCCCCAGGATATTTTATTTTCTTAGGGAAGGTGGTCATCATGGTTGGTACTCTGGTCCAGCGATCCACAGTGGGGTGTGCAGGCATTTTTTTCTACAATATGCTCCTTTCTGAGGACTTGTCTTTCTTCTGTGGAGAGGACACATAATCTGATTTAAGATGTTTAAACAACTCTCTTGCTGAAGGGCTTGAGTAAGGGTCCTACAGCTGCACAGAGCTGAGGTGGAGGTGAGAGGGTCAGACGGAGGTGACAGGTTGTGTCTTCATGGTGGGGGGTAGAGTATGCTGGTATGTCTTCATCTTATGTCCTCAAGAAGGTGAGCCACAGGAAGGCTTCCTCATTCCTTCACTCTCTTTTTCTTTCAGTCCCACCCATTTTCTTTCATCGATCCTCCCTTAGGTCCTCCCCACCCAAAGCCCCTGCCCTTGCCCCCAGGGTCACTTTTGCCCTTCCTTCAGAATGTTCAGATCCTCCCTGAGCCTCACAACTTAGGCACCTTAGGAGCCAGTCAGTTAACACTGGGATCTTCCTCTGCTGGGACTCTTGATGATTTCCCTGAGGCAGGGGTCACCGACAGTGGTGGCTGCTTTAACTTCAGTTCTCTCTCTCTCTGTTGGGAATGCTAAAGCCAGTTTTTCTTCCAAAGAACTTGATGAGAAACACACTTCTCCACTGGAGTAACTTTTTCCAGAAAATTTTTGGCCTATTCTGTGTGAATCACATGCATTCTTCATAAGTCCCTACTTCTCATGAAAACAGAACAAAACAGATCCCGGTTTTGTTACATTACAGGCACATTTTTCTTTCTTCTCAGCTAATTTTCATTACAAAGTATGCCTGGATTCACTGAGATTGCTTCTGCCGAGCTTTTTGGATAAAAGAGCTCTATATTCAAATAGTGTCTCTCTTGGGTTGCCTGGGTACATCGGTTGGTTGAGTGTCCTGCTCTTGGTTTCAGCTTGGGTCATGATCTCACGGTTTGTTAGTTCGAGCCCTGCTTTGGGCTCTGTGTGGACGGTGAGGAGCCTGCTTAAAATTCTCTTTCCTTCTCTCTCTCCTCCTTCCCTGCTCTCTCTCTCTTTCTCTCTCTCAAAATAAATAAAAGCTTAAAAAAATAGCGTCTTTCTCTTTCTGACCCCAAATTTCTCCTGTGATAGATGTGGTTGAAATTTCAGCTAGCATATAATATTCAGTATTGGAAAATATACTTGCAGCGTGAGAGGCAGAAAGGTTCCAGTGAGAGAGATTACCCCAACTTTTTGAACAGGTGTCTTTACTTCTATATATGATTTTGCCAACAATTTGATGAAAACACCCCGTGATTGTGGTAAGTCCTGTCTAAGTGAATGCTGAAAATGTGTACAGAACTTTCAAGACTATTTTTTAAAAATGTTTTTTATTTATTTCTAGGAGAGAGAGAGAGAGAGAGAGAGAGAGAGAGAGAGAGAGAGAGAGAGAGAGAGAGTGAGCAGGAGAGGGTCAGAGAGAGGGAGTCACAGACTCTGAAAAAGGTTCCAGGCTCTGAGCTGGCAGTCAGCACAGAGCCCGACGCGGGGCTCGAGCCCATGAACGGCGAGATCATGACCTAAGCGAAAGTCAGACACTTAACCGACTAAGCCACCCAGGTGCCCCTCAAGACTATTTTAACTTTGTGTAAGTGGAATATAAAGTAATTTGATATCCACTCTCTTGTTTCCTGTCTTCTCATAATACATTTGGTCTCCAGATGTTAAAGATTTTTTTATTTTTTTATTTTATTTTATTTTTTTAAATATTTTTTTATTTATTTCTAGGAGAGAGAGAGACAGCATGAGCAGGGGAGGGTCAGAGGGAGAGGGAGTCACAGACTGAAACAGGCTCCAGGCTCTGAGCTGGCAGTCAGCACAGAGCCCGACGCGGGGCTCGAACCCACGAACCGTGAGATCATGACCCAAGCGAAAGTCGGACGCTTAACCGACTAAGCCACCCAGGCGCCCCAAAGATTTTTTTTAATGGAAAAGAAAAGTGTAGCATAGGGAAGATATTAATATATGCCTGAAACTGAGGTTGATGCAAATTTAAATTCCTGGGACCCCTGATGCAACCCTGCTCTATGTTGAACTTGGGACCGACAGAGAAGGAAGCCCAGTGATGTTAAAGCACCAAGTATTCCAAGAGAGACTGTAGATGTTTCCCTACATTTTATCTTATTACATTTTTTTGACAACCTTGCCAAGTAGATTTTCTCCACACATTCTCTCTCTGTCTCTCTCTTTCTCTCTTGCAAATGAAGACAGTCAAGCTTAGAGACTTTAGGTAGTTTTCTCAACTCACAGATATTTAGGTGCAAAGCTAGAACCCAAGAATATTTGACTTAGAAGCCCTTGCTGTGTCCCACAGCTGTAAGTCCTCCATGGTCAGCTATGCACTCATATCCTAAAATGTTACTGCAGGACAAAGGTACTAGGGACTTGCCTCTTTACGGTTTCATACTAATATGCCTGTGAGGGCAGAGAGCATGACATATCTAGCCTTTTCTTACCAGCTCTGAGTATAGGGAATGGCGTTTAGGAGATGATCAATATAAGGCTATTAAAATAATGAATGAAGGGGCATCTGGGTGGCTCAGTCGGTTAGGGGTCTGACTCTTGATTTTAGCTCAGGTCATGATATTACTGTCATGAGACTGAGCCCTGCGTCAGACTCCACACTAGGCATGGAGCTTGCTTAAGATTCTCTCTCTCCCTCTGTCTCTGCCTCTTCTCCACCTGCACGTGTGCACATTTGTGCTCTCTCTCAAAAATAAATCAAATAATTAATTAATTAATGATTAATTAATTTTAAAAATGGATGAATGAATTAGACCTGGTCATACTAACAAAACCTTTCCAAAAGAGCTCCTTTTTTAAGAATTTCCATTTCTTGGGACTAAGCCTGGCTGGCTCAATTGGAAGAACGTGCAATTCTTGATGTGGGGGCTATGAGTTCGAGCCCCACATGTGGTTAAGAGATGACATAAATAAATAAAACTTTAAAAATTTCTATTTTTCGGGGCCCCTGGGTGGCTTAGTCGGTTAAGCGTCCGACTTTCGCTTGGGTCGTGATCTCGCGGTTCGTGGGTTCGAGCCCCGCGTCGGGCTCTGTGCTGACTGCCAGCTCAGAGCCTGGAGCCTGTTTCAGTCTGTGACTCCCTCTCTCTCTGACCCTCCCTTGCTCACGCTGTCTCTCTCTCTCCTAGAAATAAATAAAACATTAAAAAAAATTTTTTTAATTTCTATTTTTCTTAAGCCTTATGGTTTTTAGAACCTATGAGATCATTTGAGGAAATCTTTCTTCTTGACCACCTTAACATTCATAAAATTATCGGATATTTCATTTTACTTTCATAGTGTCTCTAACACGTTTCCTCCTTTGTATTCCCATTGCCATCACCAGCTAGCTTCTTTACTTCCATTCACTCTCTCTGTTTTACTATGTTTCATCCATCCATCCATCATCCATTTTTCATTTCTTCAACAAACGTTTTGTGAGCACTTACAAAGACTCAATTAACACATAATCCCAATACAGTATGATAAGTGCTCAAGAAAGGATTATTTAGGGTGCTATAACACATAAAAGGGTCATTCTTACCCAATTCAGGGAGGAAAATTCAGAGAAAGCTTCTTGAAAGAGGTGTCAATCTGAGCTGAGCCTTGAAGGATCCATTGAGTTAGAAAGGGGAAGTGAAGGAAGGGCAAAATAACAACCATAGGGTCCCTTCCCTTTTGCCTCACCATTTCTTTCCCCTTGTTTCAATTTTTCTCCATAGAAGTTTGTAATATCTGGCATACTATGTAGTTTGCCTGTCATATCTCTTCTCAGAATTATCCAATGACTTTCCCTCTCACCTCCAATAAAAACCAAACTCATCACAGTGGCTGCCCAAACTCCTGTGGTGTGGCATCTATTAGCCCTCTGACCCCTTTTCTCTCAACTATTGTCCTCAGCCACACTGGGATCCTTGTCGTTTCTTGAATGCATTAGACTGTCTCCTGCCTCTGAGCTTTTGCACTCATTCTTCCCTCTGTGTGCAGCAGTCTTCTCACAGATGTTTGTATGGCTAACTCCCTCACTTCCTGTTATTACACAAGGCTTCCCTGATGATCTTATTTGTAATTATATCCACTCACCTCCTCACTATAACTCTCTATCCCCTTCCCCCCCCCCTTTTTTTTTGGCCTGGAAAATAGTACCTTTGATCATACATTTATTTATTTCATTTACTTCCCAAAGAACACAACTTCATGAAAACAGTGGTTTTTGAGTCCCTTATTTTTATAAAAATGTTTACTGATTTATTTTGAAATGGGGGAGGGACAGAGAGGGAGGGAGAGAGAGAATACCAAGCAGGCTTAGAGCCTGATGTGGAAGCCAAAATCAAGAGTTGGACACTTAACCCACTGAGCCACCTAGGGACCCCTTGAGTCTTTTATTTTTTTTATTTTTATTTTTTTAATATTTTTTATTTATTTCTAGGAGAGAAGAGAGAGAGAGAGAGAGAGAGAGAGAGAGAGAGACAGCGTGAGCAGGGGAGGGTCAGAGAGAGAGGGACACACAGACTCTGAAATAGGCTCCAGGCTCTGAGTTGGCAGTCAGCACAGAGCCCGACGCGGGGCTTGAACCCACGAACTGCGAGATCATGACCTAAGCGAAAGTCAAACGCTTAACCGACTAAGCCACTCAGGCGCCCCACCCCTTGAGTCTTTTAAAATCAATTCTGTCTTCACTACTTCCATGAGTGCTGGTAGTGAAGACAGAATTGATTTTAAGTGAAAAGTCTTAACAAATAAATATGGGTAAAATAAATAAATGGAAGGCTGGAAAACAGGAACTATAAAGGCAAGCCTGTAAGAAATTGTAAGAAAAGGCCAAAATTCTAATTTGGACTGATTGATTCTGAGATCCCTGATTGAACTGCTATAGTCGAGGATTCAGTAGTGTGGTATCTCCTTCTTTGGACTCATGAGGAGTGCTGACTTTGCTAAAGGGAAGGAAACATTTATTTTGGTTGGTGGTAATGACTACCTTTCCTTCTATCTCCCAGAAGATGTTATTTTGAGCCTTCACCACCACCCAAGGATCACTTCTCTTTAACCAATATATGGGATTATTCCACAGAGCTATGGATTTCCTAGTTACTGTTCATTGCCCTAGTATAGACATTAGGAGGTGGAGGAAAGGAATGTTGAAGGTTTTGATTAATGGCCTCTGTTTCCTTGGTGTGTAGGAGGCTAGACCGTCTGGTGAGAGAAGGTGGAGACAAAGTGGAGATAACATTTGGATCTGTCACCCATTGGATTGGGAAATGTGGCTGATGACAGAAAATAGGGGTTTTGAGTAGAATGAAATGTTGGGAAATGTCTATGATGTGGATTTTTTGCGTCATATACAATTAGTGCTGTGGTTTCCTTAAGAAGTAAGAAGGAATACAAATTTTCATTGTTAGGAAACTAACAAGTGAGAAGCAATAATGTGTTGTGATTTAAAACAGACACATAGACCAATGGAACAGAAGTGAGAACTCAGAAGTGGACCCAAAAGTACACAGCCAACTAATCTTTGACAAAGCAGGAAAGAATATCCGATGGAAAAAAGACAGCCTTTTTAACAGATGGTGTTGGGAGAACTGGACAGCAACATGCAGAAGAATGAAACTAGATCATTTTCTCACACCATGCACAAAAATAAACTCAAAATGGATCAAGGACCTGAACGTGAGACAAGAAACTATCAACACCCTAGAGGAGAAAGCAGGAAACAACCTCCTTGACCTCCACCGCAGCAACTTCTTACTTGACACATCCCCAAAAGCAAGGGAATCAAGAGCAAAAATAAACTGTTGGGACCTCATCAAGATTAAAAGCTTCTGCACAGCAAAGGAAACAACCCACAAAACTAATAGGCAACCAACGGAATGGGAAAAGATAGTTGCAAATGACATATCAGATAAAGGGTTAATATCCAGAATCTATAAGGAACTCACCAAACTTCACACCCAAAAAACAAACACCCAGTGAAGAAATGGGCAGAAGATATGAACAGACACTTCTCCGAAGAGGACATCCAGATGGCCAACAGACACATGAAACGATGCTCAGCATCCCTCCTCATCAGGGAAATACAAATCAAAACCACACTGAGATACCACCTCACACCAGTCAGAGTGGCTAAAATGAGCAAATCAAAGAACACGAGATGCTGGCGAGGATGTGGAGAAACGGGCACCCTCCTACACTGTTGGTGGGAATGTAAACTGGTACAGCCCCTCTGGAAAACAGTGTGGAGGTTCCTCAGGAAACTAACAATAGAACTCCCCTATGACCCAGCAATAGCACTGCTAGGAATTTACCCAAGGGATACAGAAATGCTGATGCATAGGAGCACATGTACCCCAATGTTCATAGCAGCACTCTCCACAATAGCTAAAACCTGGAAAGAGCCTAAGTGTCCATCAACAGATGAATGGATCAAGAAGATATGGTTTATTTATACCATGGAATACTACATGGCAATGAGTAAGAATGAAATCTGGCCATGTGTAGCAACATGGATGGACCTTGAGGGTGTTATGCTGAGCGAAATAAGGCAGAGAAAGACAAATACCATATGTTTGCACATATAGGAGGCTTAGGAGGAACTTGACGGAGGACCAAGGGGGAGAAGAAGGGGGGAAATGGTGGGGGAAAGGGAGAGGGCAAACCATGAGAGACTCTTGAATGCTGACAAAAACTGAGGACTGATGGATGTGGGAGGGAGGAGGGATGGGCATGGAGGAGGGCACTTGGGGGGATGAGCACTGAGTGTTATGTGGAAACTAATTTGACAAAAAACTATTTGTAAAAAAAAAATAATAATGTGTTGTGATTTGCCTGTGGGGATCTTATTATCCTCAAACAATAAGAACCACTGTAGATAATAAAACCCTACAAAGCAGACCAATCACTAGTATCAAAGGATCAGATGTCCAGCAGATATATGGGGGAGAGGATAAGAACCCTAAGTCTTCTGGAAGGCAAGCCGTTTCCTAATCCTGGTGAGATTAACACTGAGGTTGAGATTAACTAATGGTTCCTTGTGGGAGCCCTACCAATGACCAGTCAAGCCCTCCTCGAGACATCCACACTTGTAGATCTCTTCCCTCTGGCAGTAGAAGAGGCTGCTGGAGACCAAATGCTCTGGTTCCCACCTTCATCACACTCCCCCAAACTTCAACAATGAGATTTATTTTTCAGACCAGAAACTTGGATTTAACAGAATGTCCGTGAATGTGCTATGATCAGACTTTAACCAAGCAGAATAGGAATTATAAGAAATCAGGTCAGGAGAGGAGCAGGAATTTCAGGGGTAATCCTAGAGCTACTGAGACTTCCAGAAAGGGTGAAGGAACATCGATAGAAGCTAGGACTTAAGGAATTAGGGGGCAGAGAACTGTGAGTTCACTTCTACAAGGGAGAAATTTTATGTCAGAAGGGACAAATTGGAGACCACAGCAACAGAGAAGGAAGGAAAATAACATTTCTGAGGCACGTGCTATGTACCTGGGATTTGCCTAATGCTTATCACATACCACTAACGTATTATCATTTATAGCTCATGACAGTTCTGTGAGAGTATTGTAATGCCTCCTTTCTGCAAATGGCAAAACTGAGGCCTAGAAAGTGAGGCAATTTGCTCAGGGGCACAATCTAACATATGGCCAAGATAAGATTAAATCCTTAGTCTCTTGACTCCACATCCAGAGTGCATGCTAAAATCTCTCCCACTTGGGCAGGAGATTGTGGCAGCCAAGCTACCAGGTGACAAGAATTTAGTCATATTCTAGCAAGGGGCCTGTGCTATGCACATTTGTCACAAATACCTGCTGCTGAATTAGTACAAGGCTTTATTTACTGCCTGTTGTGAAGTTTCTGGATTCTACACATCAGTCTGTGTCTCCTGCCCTCTTTCACAAAGCATTGGCCCATGGTTGATTTTCCCCACCAGTGTGGTTCCTCTTCACTCTATGTAAGCTAAGAAGGGAGGGTCTTTCTTCTGTTTTCCAGGCTGTGCAGCACTAACACACTTGGTGTCTCTCTGGTAGCAAAGCTTGGGGCAGGAGGAAATGTGAGTGGGGAGAAAAGGAAAGTCTACTTACCTATTTTCCTCCCTCCTCTTCCCTCAAAAGCCCTCTCTCTCAGACCATGGCTGGGGAGGGAGGCCTCCAGAGAAACAAAAGCTTTCTCCAGTGTCTGTGTCCATGTTTGTTAAATGAAGAATATGGTTTTCTTGAGCCCTGCCCCAATCTCTTCTGTGTCCCTTATGAAATGACCTTCCCTGGATCCACTGAGGGCTTATAATAGGGTTCTGAAAACAAGATTCTTCCCCAACTTAATTGTTTAATCTTCTTTTGAAGGATCATGGTCAGCATCTCACATGGGCCACTCTTAGAGCTGCCTCCTGCACTCTGTTCCACAGAGCAGGTGCCATGGAGAAATGGAACTAATAGGAAACATGTATTTATTATGAGGATTGGCTCCCGTTATTAACGGTCAGCAAGTCAGAGAGCCAGGGGAACGAACAGAGCAGTTCCAGTCCAAAATCCAGCAGGCCCAAGACCCAGGAAGAGTCCCGTTTCCATTCAAGTCTGAGGTCAAGAAAAGATCCATGTCCCAGCTTGAAGGCAGGAATTCTTGAAGCGGAATTCTCTCCTAGTCATGGGAGGAGCAGTCTTCTACTCCGGCCTTTAGCTGATTGAAAGGAGCCCACCCACATTGGGGAGGGCAATTTGCTTTACTTAGTCTACCAATTCAAATGGTAATTTCATCCAAAACACCCTCACAGACACACCCATACAGTATGACTAACTGTATGGACAACCTGTGGCCCAGTCATGTTACACATAAAATTAACCCTCACACCTATCATTGCCTCTTATTCTTGTTACCCCTTATGCCCTGAAGACCTTTCCATTCTTTCTAATCACTCTCCATGATGTCACATGTAATTAAAATTTTTTAAAGTTTATTTATTTTTGAGAGAGAGAGAGAGAGAATGAGCAGTGAAGGGGGAGAGACAGAGGGAGACACAGAATCCAAAGCAGGTTCCAGGTTCTGAGCTGTCAGCACAGAGCCCAACACAGGGCTCGAACTCACAGACCACTAGATCATGACCTGAGCTGAAATCAAGCGCTTAACTGATTGAACCATCCAGGCACCCTTGTCACATGAAATTTTAAAGGAGCAAAAGTGTCTGGGATTCTTCACTTGTTATTTGTGTCATTTCTAAACTTCTACATGATGATGGCAAGGATTTATTTATTAAACAGGATTCTATCTTCTGTATCTTTCTTAATGGCATGTAGGTGGGCACTCAGTAAATATTGTTTAGTGCTATACATTCAATCCAGATGGAGAACATGTTTTCAGACCACTTGGATCCAAGGAAAGCAGCTGGGGAAGGCAACTGTTAGTAAGCTTGAGACTGACAAGGGGATCTCAGCCCTTCCCTCAGCCCTGTGCAGGTCCTCACCCTGGGGCTCTGGGCTAGGGTGGAAAGGCAAGAACAACTTTGCTTCTTCACTCTTGCTGGGTCAGAAGAGCTGTATCTGAGACACCTTTGAGGTCACAGTCATTCTGGCAAATCTAGGGGTTTTGCCTGTGTCCAGGGCATTGCTTAGGGAAGCTGAGGGGAGCTTACATTTGTCTAGAGCAGGGTTTCTCAACTTCAGCACTCTTGGCTTTGGGGCCAGATAGATAATTCTTTGGTGCAAGGGGCAGTTCTGTGTATTGTAGGATGTTTAGCAGTATCTCCGGCCTTGTTCTGCTAGATGCCAGGTAGCACCTGTACCCTTAGTTGTGACGACCAAAAATGTCTCCAGGTGTTGGCAAATGTGCTGTGGGAGCAAAAACATTTGAGAACCACTGAGTTCGGGCTTTGTTTTTTCCCAAAGAAGATTCACCTGTGTTATCACATTGTGAATCAGAAAGGTACTTGTTCTTTTATCTATTTCTTTTCATGTTTTTTTTTTTCAATTTATTTTGAGAGAGAGAGAGAGAGCGAGAGAGCATGAATGAGCAAGATCTGGGAAGGGGCAGAGAGGGAGACACAGAATCTGAAGCAGGTTCCAGGCTTAGAGCTGTCAGCACAGAGACTGATGTGGGGCTCAAATTCATGAACCTCGAGATCATCACCTGGGCTGAAATTGGACATTCAACGGACTGAGCCACCCAGATGCCTCTCTTTATCTATTTTACACAGCTTGTCTGGTGGCAGGAAAAGAAATAGAACTCACATCTTCTGTCTTCAAGTTTATAGGTCTTTCATTTATCTCCAAGGGAGATAAGAAAGACCACTAGGAATGAGTGATTAAAGGAGAGGGTCAATTGCCCCACCCTGGAGGAGATGTTATTTTTGAGCTGAAGCATGAAAATCCTTATTAAATGACAAGTTTTGACAAAGTGATACCATTAACCACTTTGCTGTTTTCAGAACCCGCTTCTTAATTTTACTTGATGACCTTTCAGTTTGCCCTTTCGAAAGGAAAGATGTTTAGATTTCCTTTCATAAGTGGCTAGTTTTATTTTTGACTGCTAGGATTTCCAAAACTTCCAAACCTTTTAAGAGGAGAGGTGAGGTCCTAATAAAACTTGTTCACTTCCTCTTAAAGATTCGTCATCATGATAACAATGTATGTGCAGCCTTCGTAGTGGTGGTTTCCAGGAAACCCAAAATACAATACTGCCCTTCAGAACAGAAGTTTGCACCAATTGTTATTGAGACTAGATCGGAAAACTAGAAGTACTAAAATAAGCATCTGAAAGGCAAACCGTTTCTGAGACTCTATTAGTTATTTTGCCGTCTGTGTTTTGAAAAGAGAAAATGTAGTGTCTGTTTAAAGTGGGGTGTGAAAGGAAAGAGCTAGAATTTGCCAGGTAGGGGGAAGAATATACCCAAAGTTAAGACTTTAGCTAAATTCTTTGCCTCTGAAATACAAGACTATGCTTAGGTACCAGACTAAACTCACTGTATTGGGAGCAGGTTGTAATCAGTGATCATTACAATTGGTCAGGGTTTACTTCGCGCCACCATTGTTCCAGGAGCTTGACTTTTATAGGGAGACAGTGGGCTGAGGCCCAGGGGGCGGCTCAGAGGTCTGTCACCATCTGCCTTTTCCATGTGTGTGAAAATGCCTTGGCCTTTTCTAGATGTTTGACCTTATGTAAATTAGGTAGCCTCTTTGAGCCTGAGCCTTCTCATTTGTAAAGTGAGGTAATAATATCAACTCTTGTATTTTGATTAATGACATCAACTTTTGTGACGACTAAATGAAAAAAATTGTGTAAAAGCTTAATTCGTATTAGGTTAGTATTTAATGTTGATAATTTTTAATAACATTGCATACGTTATATAATAGTATGCAATTGATACTGTTAATCACTGATTAACCATCACATAGTAACATCACATGATACAAAATGAAAATCATGTGAAAGAACAAATAACATCAGTATTATTAATTAATTAATTAATTATAATTGATCATTAGTTTTAGGTATGCTGCATTTGTTTTGAACAGTTATGAACATTCCTGATCAACAAGGTGGGTTGGTTTTTCAAGGTTTCCATAATTTTTTCCAAATTTGGTTTATTTACTTTTTTGTATTTTTACTTTGCTAGTTTCATTTTTGAAAGCGCTAGTCTTATTCTTCTATATCATAAACAAGTCCCATGGACAGGGCCAATCTGTAGATATGAAATAAATGTCATTAAAAAGATGATGAAAAGGATGTGTGCAACACTGGTTACACTTGTTTTGGGAAAGCTGTCTGGATTGCACATGATGATGGCATTTTTGAGGAAGTACAGAGCTAACTTGTAAGTCTGGGGTTGTTCAGCAAAATGTTCCTACCTGCTTGCTTTCTCCTTTCCCCCTCCCACCTGTCCTCCCCGTCTCTCTTAACCTTCCTTCCTTCCCTCCCTCCCTCCCTCCTTCCTTTCTTCTTTCTTTCTCTCTTTCTTTCTTTCTTTCTTTCTTTCCTTCCTTCCTTTTCCTTCCTTCCTTCCTTCCTTCCTTCCTTCCTTCCTTTCCTTCCTTCCTTCCTTCCTTCCTTCCTTCCTTCCTTCCTTCCTTCCTTCCTCCCTCCCTCCTCCCTCCTTTCTTCTTTCTTTCTTTCTTTCTTTCTTTCTTTCTTTCTTTCTTTCTTTCTTTCTTTTTTCTTTCTTTCTTCCTTCCTTCCTTCCTTCCTTCCTTCCTTCCTTCCTTCCTTTCCTTCTTTCCTTCTTTCCTTCCTTCCTTCCTTCCTTCCTTCCTTCCTTCCTTCCTTCCTTCCTTCCTTCCTTTCCTTCCTTCCTTCCTTCCTTCCTTCCTTCCTTCCTTCCTTCCTTTCTTCCTTCCCCTCTTTCCTTCCTCCTTTCCTCTTCCTTCTCCCTCTCTCTCCCTTTCTTTCTTTCTTCTTTCTGTCAAGACAAATGTCTCATGCTGAAAACACATGTTTTCCTTTAGAAATTTCTTGGTAGTAACACAGAATGTTGCTTTCCAGATAATAGGTCCTAGGGCTCTGCTTGGCACTGGTCCCAGCACTTGTTTGTCGAACTAAGCAAGTTGCTCAAATTACATCAAATTTGCTACAGCTGTGAAATTTGTTTTTCACTTGTCGTATGAAAGGGGGAAAACCCCCAAAGTTCTATTCTAATAGACAATTATATTTAACCTTGTAACATTCTTCTATTGTTTTTGCATGTTGTACATTGTTATGATCGTATCATACTCTCTTTTCACTCTGCTTTTTAAAACTGTTATAGCATAAGCATTTTTTTGTAGTTCTTTAAAGCATAATTTCAGGATGCATAATAGTTCTTTTAGTAAATAACCTATGCTTTATATAATTGTTTACCTGTTAGAAACAAGTGTCTAATTGTTTACCTGTTATTAGACACTTCAGTTGTTTTCCAATATATTAATACTACAAAAAATGCTATGGTGAACATCTGTACATCTAAGGCATTTTTTTTTGGTATTTCACAGTCTTTCCTCAATATAGCTTTCCATACATACAATTACTAAGCCAAAGAGCACAAAACATATTTAACAAATATTGATATTTAACACTTAAAGCATAAAATATTTTAAGTCTCTTTGTTCATATAGCCAAATTGGTTTCTGAAAGATTTTAACAGCTATGTATATATATTCTTGTTTCCCTACCCTTGCCAGAATTGGGTATTCTTATTAAATTTTTTTGATATGTCAAAATATATCTCAGTATTTAATATACATATTTTTAGATACTGATGAGGTTGAAATGTGAAAAATATATTTGTTAGTTATTGAATTTCTCTATGAATTTTCTTTTTCTTAATTTTAGTTTATTATTATTTTTTATTTTGAGAGAGAGCAGGGGAGGAGGAAGAGGGAGAGAGAGAGAAAGAGAGAGAGAGAGAGAGAGAGAGAGAGAGAGAGAGAATCTTAAGGAGGCTCTAGGCTCAGCGTGGAGCCTGACCAGAGCGTTTGATCCCACAACCCTGGGATCATGACCTGAGCTGAAATAAAAAGTCAGATGCTCAACCGATTGAGCCAGGTGCCCCATCTGTGAATTTCCTATTCTCTCTTCCTTCTCTGAACTTGAGAATGTCTAGTTTGCTCTGCCCTGCAGTGACCTAATGGCTTTAGGACTGAATTGTTCAGGGAGGAAAGGAAAGAGAGGAAGAAGAGGAAGGGCTTTCCATCAGTTTAACATGAGTAATCAACCTCATATTTATACTTTAGTCTTAGTGGTTGATAGATTTTAGAATGACTCTTTAAACCATTGAAATATATTTTACTTTTCTGATTTGAAAATTGAAATTTATGTATTTAACAAATAGTCAACCCATTCTCCAACTACCATATTTTGAAGTAAGCTTTTTCTTTCCCAGTGATTTGTAATCCTTCATTAAAAACAAATTGCGTCTATTCAGCCCCTGAGTGGCTCAGTCACTGTTAAGTGTCTGACTCTTGGTTCCAGCTCATGCCATGAGGATCTCAGTTTGTGAGAACAAGCTCAGCTTTGAGCTCTTTGGTGACAGTGCGGAGCTTGTTCGGGATTCTCTTTCCCTCCCTCTCTCTTTGCCTCTCCCCAACTCATTCTCTCCCTCCCTCTCTCTCATAATAAATGAACTTTAAAAATAAAATAAAATCACTTTTGAGAAAAAAGATATGCTTAGATATTTCTTGTATTTCGTTGCTATTATGGATGGAGTACTTTCTTCCATTCTAGTTGCTTACTTTTAAAGATTGTATTTTCATTACATACGTAATTATTAATGACATCTCCTAGAAAAAATAAAGTGTTATTCTACATAAGGCAAAAAAGTCTCTATGATCACCATCATCTTTGATCCTAACAATTGCAACAGAGGTACATAGAGTTACTGGATGGCCATGCAGGTTCAACCTGGATCATATTTGGATGTTATGTTATCATACAGATATCATCCTTGGATTTTCCTATGGATTTACATCATATGCATGTACTTGGGGAACATATATATTATCTTTTTGTATACATTTGTGTTTAACAAAATATATTATACTGTATCATCCAGTCACTTATTATTTTTTCTCCATGATTTTTCTTGGAGACGTTTCCATGCCAATACTTAGAGACTACCTCATTCTTTTAAACCACTTAGCAGATATGATGTGATTTATTTTGTCATTTTCCTGTGTGTAGTGGTTAGTTTGTTTCCAAGTTTCATTATTTTAAAACGCTCCAAGGGGCCTTCACCTATAGCCCTCTTTTGCACAGGTAGAGTGGTTTCTATAGATACATCATTTGAAAGGGTCTTACTGTATCGCAGAATGTACATTTAAACACATTCATAGTGTCAAATCACTCTCCAAAGTAGCCAGTAGTGTATATAAGACTCATTTCTTTTTACCACTGATAATACTTAAAAGTATCAAACATATCAGTTGTGGCTAATCTGGAAGGTGACATAGTAATCATATTGTTGTTTTAATTAGTCTATTTACAATTTTTGGCTATCAGTGAAAATTGAACATCTTCATCTGTTTACTGTTTGTATTTCTTCTTCTATGAATTGCCTATTCATATCCGGGACTCATTTTTCACTTGGTATGTTCATCTTTTTCTTAATATATGGTTAATATATATATATGCTTAATATATATATTTTTTCTTAATATATGTATATATAATATATATATGCTTAATATATATATTTTCTTAATATATATATGCTTTATATATATATATTTTCTTAATATATGCTTAATATATACTTCTTATATGCTTTCTTAATATATAATAAATATATGTTTAATATATATATATATTTTTCTTAATATATGCTTAATATGTGCTTCTTATATGCTCTGGATCTTTTGTCTATAATTTTTTTGTTTATGGTAACTTTTACCATACAGGTTTTTATTTGAATGTAGTCAAGTTTGTCTACTTCTTTTTGAATTTTACTTTTCTTATCTTTTTTAAAGAGCCCTCACGACTACAAGGTCCTGAAAATATTCTTTTTTTTCTTATAAAATTTTTACTCTTTTGACTTTCATGCCCAGTGCAAAGCCCAACTCCAAACTTGAACTCATGACCCTGAGGTCAAAACTTGAGGTGAGATTAAGAGTCAGGCACTTAACCAACTGAAACACCCAGGTGCCCTTCATGACAACTTTCATGAGGGAGGCATCTTATCATTTTAAAAAATATTTACTTACTTACTTATTTATTTATTTAAAGAGCGAGAGAGCAGGGGAGAGGCAGAGAGAGAGAAAAGAGAGAATCCCTAGCAGAAGACATGAATAGACATTTTTCCAAAGAAGACACCCTGATGGCCAATAGGCACATGAAAACATGCTCAATGTCACTCATCATCAGGGAAATAAAAATCAAAACCATGCTGAGATACCACCTCACACCGGTCAGAGCAGCTAAAATCAACATCTCAGGAAACAACAGATGCTGGTGAGGATGTGGAGAAAGGAGAACCCTCTTGCTCTACTGGTGGGAATTCAAACTGGTGCAGCTACTCTGGAAAACAGTGTGGAGGTTCCTCAAAAAGTTAAAAATAGAATTACCTTATGACCCAGCAATGGTACTACTAGGAATTTATCCAAAGGACACAGGAGTACTGATGCATAGGGGCACATGTATCTCAATGTTTACAGCAGCACTTTCAACAGTAGCCAAATCATGGAAAGAGCCAAATTTCCATCTACTGATGAATGGATAATGATGTAGTTTATATATACAATACTACTTGGCATAGAGAAATAATGAAATCCTACCATTTGCAGCAACGTGGATGGAACTGGAGGGTATTATGCTAAGTGAAATAAAACAGTCAGAGAAAGACAGATACCAAACAAACAAATAAATAACTTTTTAAAAAAGTATTCATGTGTAGGATTTAAAGCAATGTAAATGGCTAATGCATGTTTACTATGAGGCAGACATTGTTTCCTGTGTTTTATGTGTACTCATTTAAGTTTCAGGACTTTTTTTTCCTTAAAAATTATTTTAATGTTTATTTATTTTTGAAGGAGAGAGAAAGACAGAGCGTGAGCTGGGGAGGGGCAGAGAGAGAGGGAGACACTGAATCCGAAGTGGGCTGACAGCACAGAACCAGATGTAGGGCTTGAACTCAAGAACTATGAGATCATGGCCTGAGCTGAAGTTGGGCGTTTAACTGACTGAGCCACCCAGATGTCTCCTCACCCCCTTTTTTTTCCTTTATTAAAGTAGGCTTCATGCCCATTGCAGAGCCCATCTCCAGGCTTGAACTCACGACCCTCAGATCAAGACCTGAGCTGAGATCAAGAGTCAAGCACTTGATTGAGCCACTAGGTGCTCCTCATGACAATTTTTGTGAGGCAGGGATCATTGTCATGTTTTTAAATATTTGTTTGTTTGTTTACTTATTAAGAGAGTGAGAGAGCAGGGAAGAGGCAGAAAAAGAGGAGAGAGAATTCCAAGCAAGTTCCATGCTCAGCTCAGAGCCTGATGTGGGGCTTGATCTCATGGCTGTGAGACCATGACCTGAGCTGAAATAAAGAGTCAGACAATCAACTGAGCTACCCAGGCACCCCACCATTGTCATTTTTGTTTAAAAACAGAGAAAGCTGAAGAACAGGAAAATTAAGTAACTTATCCACAGTTACTTCTAGCATCACACAGCTAGAATGTGATGAAGGCTGTCTAGAAACCCTCTGCAGTGTGATTTCAGAGGTAATATTAACTATTCCACAGCCTCTCTTCATACTGGGTTCTACTTGAGTAGCCTTGAGAGGTTGGAGGTCCTAGCAATTCAGTAAGATAACAAAAGGGAATTAAAAGGCATAAGGATTAGAGAGGAAGAAATGGAACTTTTTCTCAGAAAATATAATTGCATTGTCTCAAAAGAACCTACAGATAAACTTGCCACTTATATATTAATAATGTACAAATTTAGCAAACTTTATGGATACAAAAGTAAATTAAAATTTTGTATGCTGGTAACAAAAACTTAGCAAGTAGAACTTTAAAAATACTATTTGTAGTGACATCAAACAACAAAAACAACAACAATAACTAATGACTAGAAATAACATTCCTGGTTGAAATTAAAGTAGGGCAATAAATGAAAAAATATGCCATGGCCATGAACTAGAGAACTTAATATTATTAAAATAGCAGTTTTTCCCAGATTGATTTACAGATTCAGTGCAATTGAAACAAAATTTTTTAGTTAGATTTTATTTTTATTTACTTATTTATTTATAAATATTTATTTATTTTTGAGAGAGAGAGGGACAGAGTGTGAACAGGGGAGGGGCAAAGAGAGAGGAGACACAGAATCTGAAGTGGGCTCCAGACTCTGTGCTGTTAGCACAGAGTCCAATGTGGGGCTCGAACTCAAGAACTGCAAGATCATAACCTGAGCCAAAGTCAGACACTCAACCAACTGAGCCAGCCAGGTGCCTCTAGTAAGATTTTAAATAAATTTTGACAACCTGATTCTAAAACTCATATGGAAATGCAAAAATGCTGAGACAAGCTAAGCTAATCTGGACAAAGATCAAATTTAGGGGATTTTAACTGCTAGGTATCAAGACTTATTAATAAAGCTATAGTAACTAAAATAATAGACAAATAGACATAAAGAATAGAATATAGGATCTAGAAACAGACCCTCATGCAGTCATCTGATTTAAGAAGAGTACTACTACAGTGACATGAAGAAATGATTTTTTACATAAATGGTGCTGGATCCATTAAGTACACAATTGAAAAAAACCTTGACCTTCTACTTCAGATCATGTTCTGCTTATCTCTTACTGCATCATAAACACCCCAAACTTTGGTGGCCTAAAACAACAGTATTTTATTATACCTCAATTTTGTGTGCCAGGACTTTGGCTTATTTGGGTAATTCTGCTCTATGTGGTCTTAATATTGGTGGTATTCAGCTGGTGGATGGGATGATATGGAGGATCCATGGTGACTTCACCCACCTATCTGGTCCCTTAGTGAGTTGGGATGGGTTGGAAATCTAGGCTCAACTGGGACTATTAATTAAAACTTATATTTGTCTTCTCCAACATGGTGGTCTCAAATAATTGGGCTGGTAAGATGGCAGCCCAAAAGGTCCCCAGTGTTCCAAGATGCCAAGATGAAAACTGTAAGGTGTTTTATAACTAACCTCAGAAGGCTCAGAATGACATGTATGTCACATTCTATTGGTCACATAAGTCACTAAGGCTAGCCCAGAATCACAAGGGTGGCATCTCAATTTGGCCTCTCAACGAGAAGTTCAGCAAAGAATTTGGGCCATCTTTAGTATACTAGCTGGATCATAGACTGAAAGGTGAAATATAAAACAAGGCTTTTAGGACAAACATGGGAGAAAAGTCCACATGACCTTAGGAGTAGGGAGAGATTTCTTAAATAGACCACAGTAAGAATTAACCATAAAAAAAAAACAACTGGATAAAATTGACTTCATTATAATTGAGAACTATATATAAAATGACACGTTTTGGAGAAATAAAATACGAATATTAGAATGTACCCAGAATATAATAGAACGACTCAGTTAATAAGATATAATTCCATTAAAATGTTGGTTAAAGGTGACTTGAGTAGATACTTCACAAACAGGATATATAAATGGCAATAAGAATATGAAAATGTGCTCAACACCACTAGTTATCAGATAAATGAAAATTAAAACACAAATCCACCCACCAGAATGGCTAATATTAAAAGGATGGACAATTTGAAATGTTAACAAGGATGTATAGCAATTAGAATTCTTATACATTGCTGACAGAATTGTGAACTGACACATCCACTTTCGAAAACTGAACATATGCATATCTCATGACCTAGAAAATCCACTCTCAGAGATATACTCATCAATAATAATAAATGCATACGCTCACTGAGAAAATATAACAATGTTCACAGTATATGACCTTCTTTAAACAAATTGAGACACAACCCAGATGTCCATTGACAGTAGAATTATAAGTTAATTGTGGTATACTAATCCAATTTTTATTTAATACTAATAAAAATAGAGCAAATTATAGCTACCATATAACAAGGTAGATGGACGTTATAGATGTAAGGGTGAGCAAACGAAGCCAGGAACAGAAAAGCACATACTGTAAGATTCCATCATAGGAAGCTCAATAAAGGCAAAATTAATCATGGTGACAGAATAGTGATTCCGTCTGGGGTATACTGACTGGGAGATTATATTACGATCTGTTGGTGGGCATTCATATGTTGAACTATGCAATTAAAATTTCTCCCCTTTTCTGTATATACATCAATAAAAAGTTAAAATAAGTTTTAAAAAGTTAAGTTTAAGTTTAACTTAAAAAAAAACAACAAGCATATACTATGCAAATGCTCTAAGAAACAGGATGTTTCCAGTCTGTCTACATATCCGTTCATAACTGCTGTACTCTGAATATTTGGTCTCTTCAAAACTCATATGTTGAAAACCTAATACTCCAGGTAATGGCATTAGGAGACAAAGTCTTTGGGAGGTGATTAGGTGGCAAGGGCAGAACTCTCATGAATGAGATTAGTTCCCTTATAAAAGTGGCCCCAGGGAGCTAGCTTGTCCTTCCACCCTGTGAGCTTACTAGAGAATTCTGTGATCCAGAAGAGGACGTTCATCTTGGCACCATGATCTTGGACTTTTAGCTTCCAGAACTGTGAGCAATAAATTTCTGTTGTTTATAAGGCATCCAGTCTGTGGTATTTTGTTACACCAGTCTGAATGGACCAAAACAATAGCCATACCTGGAGAGGCCCATTAAAAAGTTGGATTCACAATATGAAATTTAAGCAATTTTATATATTTAGAAGTACTTTAATGAATAAATGTAACAACAATAAAGATCATTCATGAGATTTGAAATAAACTCCCAATCTCCCTCTCTGAAAGTCTGAGAGGAACGATCTTCAGTGTGGCTAGAGAGATCGCCTCCAGTCTGGTTTGATCTAATCTACAGCCCTGTTTTCTTTGCCTGATTTGGATTTGGATTTTGCTCATTTCTTTTTTTCTGTCGTGTTTTCACTGCTCCCTACCGTGGATGTTAGGAACATCTGCTTCCTTGAATTCTAGCCCCATTTCCATCCTCTGCTTAGAAATGTGGCTTCTACACAAATAAATGGAAAAACATCCCATGCTCATGGATGGGAAGAATAAATATAGTTAAGATGTCATTACTACCCAAAGCTATCTACACATTCAATGCAATTCCAATCAAAATTGCCACCAGCATACTTCTCAAAGTTAGAGCAAACTATCCTAAAATTTGTATGGAACCACAAAAGACCCCGAATAGCCAAAGCAATACTGAAAAATAAAACCAAAATGGGAGGTATCACCATCCCAGACTTTAACCTCTACTACAAAGCTGTCATCATCAAGACAATATGGTATTGGCACAAAAACAGACACAGACCAATGGAACAGAATTGAGAACTCAGAAGTGGACCCAAAAGTATACAGCCAACTAATCTTTGACAAAGCAGGAAAGAATATCCGATGGAAAAAAGACAGCCTTTTAACAGATGGTGTTGGGAGAACTGGACAGCAACATGCAGAAGAATGAAACTAGATCATTTTCTCACACCATGCACAAAAATAAACTCAAAATGGACAAAGGACCTGAATGTGAGACAGGAAACCCTCAAAACCCTAGAGGAGAAAGCAGGAAACAACCTCTTTGACCTCCACCGCAGCAATCTCTTACTTGACACATCCCCCAAAGCAAAGGAATCAAGAGCAAAAATAAACTGTTGGGACCTCATCAAGATTAAAAGCTTCTGCACAGCAAAGGAAACAACCCACAAAACTAATAGGCAACCAACGGAATGGGAAAAGATAGTTGCAAATGACATATCAGATAAAGGGTTGATATCCAGAATATATAAGGAACTCACCAAACTTCACACCCAAAAAACAAACAACACAGTAAAGAAATGGGCAGAAGATATGAACAGACACTTCTCCAAAGAGGACATCCAGATGACCAACAAACATATGAAATGATGCTCAGCATCCCTCCTCATCAGGGAAATACAAATCAAAACCACACTGAGATACCACCTCACACCAGTCAGAGTGGCTAAAATGAGCAAATCAGAGAACACGAGATGCTGGCGAGGATGTGGAGAAACGGGCACCCTCTTACACTGTTGGTGGGAATGTAAACTGGTACAGCCCCTCTGGAAAACAGTGTGGAGGTTCCTAAGGAAACTAACAATAGAACTCCCCTATGACCCAGCAATAGCACTGCTAGGAATTTACCCAAGGGATATAGAAATGCTGAGGCATAGGAGCACATGTACCCCAATGTTCATAGCAGCACTCTCAACAATAGCCAAAACATGGAAAGAGCCTAAGTGTCCATCAACGGACGAATGGATCCAGAAGATGTGGTTTATTTATACCATGGAATACTACATGGCAATGAGTAAGAATGAAATCTGGCCATGTGTAGCAACATGGATGGACCTTGAGGGTGCTATGCTGAGTGAAATAAGTCAGGCAGAGAAGGACAAATATCATATGTGTGCACGTATAGGAGGATTAGGATGAACTTAACAGAGGACCAAGGGGAAGAAGAAGGGTTGAAATGGTGGGGGAAAGGGAGAGAGGCAAACCATGAGAGACTCTTGAATGCTGACAAAAACTGAGGACTGGTGGATGTAGGGGGGAGGGGGATGGGCATGGAGGGGGGCACTTGTGGGGATGAGCACTGGGTGTTATGTGGAAACTAATTTGACAATAAACTATTTGTAAAAAAAAAAAGTATATAGTTAAAAATAAAACCTAGGTAGACAAAAAAAAAAAAAAAAAAAAAAGAAATGTGGCTTCTTCCACCAAGCCCAGCACAAGGCACCTGTTTGCATGACATGTCAATCTGGAAATATCTGTATTCTAGCACTACTCCCCAAATCTTTCCAATCTGTACCCTCTCAATGCACTCCTTCACCTAACAAAGTCAGTGTGTTTGTAGACTGTGAGCAGGACTTTTAAAACAATTTTGGAAGGCCTATGTCACCTCAGATTCATTAACATTTTTTCACAGCCCATATAACTTTTTTTGCTATAAGTTTTTTTGAAATGATTTCTTTGCTTTCTAAATAATTTAACCGCAAGTAAGTTCCTTAAAATACCCACTGGCTGTGATTTCTTGCCAATATTGGGAAGTGATAAAATTTAACTTAAAAGTAGATTTCAAATATAATGACTTTTAAAAATATTTATTTATTTATTTTTGAGAGAGAGAGTGAATAGGGGAGAAGGGCAGAGGGAGAGAGAATCTCAAGCAGGCTCCATGCTCAATGCGGAGCCTGATGTGGAGCTTGATCTCATGACAGTGAGATCATGACCTGAGCTGAACTTGAGAGTTGGAGGCTCAACTGACTGAGCCACCAGGTGCTCCTCAAATACAAAGAATTTTAAACCAACATTAAGTTTAGGGTGCTTGGGTGGCTCAATCAGTTGAGTGTCCAACTCTCGATTTTGGCTGAGGGCACAATCCCAGGGTCATGGTATTAAGCTGTGTGTTAAGCTGCGTGCTGAGTGTAGAGCCTTAAGGATTCTCTTTCTCTGTCCATCTGCCCCCTCCACCTCTTTCTCTTTCTATCTCTGTCTCTCTAAAACAAAAATTTTAAACTCAACACTACATTTAATAATTAATAAAATAATTTATTAACTTATAATTAATCATTAATTTGATAATCAATGCTTTATTTTTCTATTTAAAATTTTTAGTTGACACACAATATTACATTAGTTTCAGGTGTACAACAGAGTGAGTCAACATCTCTATACATTATGCTATGTTTACCACAAGTATAGCTATCATGTCATCATATAATACTATTATAATATCATTGACTATATTCCCTATGCTGTATTTTTATTCCTGTGATTTATTCATTCCATAACTGGAAGTCTTTATCTCCCATTCCCCTTCACCCATTTTGCCTATTCCCCAACTTCCACTTCCTTCTGGGAATCATCAGTTTTTTCTCTGTATTTTTAGGTCTGATTCTGCATTTTGTTTACGGTTTTTAGATTAGACATCTGAGGAAAATATATGATATTTGTCTTTCTCAGTCTGACTTACTTTAATTAGCATTGTACCTTCTGGATCCATCAGTGTTGTCCTGAATGGCAAGATCTCATCCTTTTTCATGGCTGCATAATGCTCCTGTGTGTGTGTATGTGTGTGTGTGTATCACATCTTCTTTACCCATTCATCTATTATAAATTCTTTAATGTTTATTTATTTTTGAAAGAAAGATAGAGACAGAGTGTGAGTGGGGAGGGGCAGAGAGATAGAGGGAAACACAGAATCCGAAGCAGACTCCAGGCTCTGAGCAGTCAGCACAGAGTCCAACATGGGGCTAGAACCCATGAACTGTGAGATCATGACCTGAGCCAAATTCGGATGCTCAACTGACTAAATCATCCCGGCAGGTGTTCCTTTACCCATTTATCTACTGATGGGCACTTAGAGTGCTTCCATATCTTGGCTATTGTAAATAATGCTGCTATAAATATAGGGTGCAAATGTTTTTTCAAATTAGTGTTTTCGTTTTCTCTGGGTAATTCCAGTAGTGGAATTACTGGATCATATGGTATTTCTATTTTTAATATTTTGAGGAATTCCATACTATTTTCCACAGTGGCTGCACCAACAGTTCATGAAGGTTCCCTTTTCCCCACATCCTTGCCAAAACTTGTTACTTCTTGTCTTTTTTATATCAGCCATACTGAAAGTTGTGATATTGTAGTTTTGATTTGTATTTCCCTGATGATGAATGACATTGAGCATCTTTTCATGTATCTGTTGACCATCTACACATCTTTGGAAAAATGTCTCTTCAGGTCCTCTGTCCATTTTTAAATCAGATTGTTTCTTAATGTTATATATTTTAGATACTAATATTTGTTGATTTTAACTTTACTATGTTTATTTTTTGAAGTTAGTAAATATTTCCTAGCTCTCAAAAAAAAAAAAAAAACAAAAACCCACAAACCTTTCATAAGCCCCAGAAAAGCCTAAAAGTCTTTTCACTGATCCTTTGGTGCTTATAATGCATAAAAGAAGCCTGATTGTGTAGTTTCCATGCAAGTTTTCTTTCTGTGTGTCTGTTCTTTTCTGTAATTGGTCTGCTCTTAATTGTGCCAGTAGGAGGCTTTCTGAATTTGATTTGACTGAGAGAACATTTCCTACTTAGGGTCAAAGCAGCAAAGGAAGCTTCCATTGAGTTGAGACACAAACACCGTGTTGGTTAAAGCATTAAACATGCTCTCTCCTTGTCACCAGCCCTGCCTAAGAATCAGGATAGGGATGTTGCTGTACAATTTAGCCACTTTGTAATGGATATCGTGTCATGAACATCAATTTTATGGTGAATATCATATCTCAAAAGTGGTCCATAGACTGGGGCTGGGCCACCACTATCAGTAGCCTGCAAATAGATAAGAACAGAAATTGAGAGAATTTAGAACATAAGGCCAATTTGAGAGATTAATTTTATTTTGTCGAATGTAATAATAAGTAGGGCTTTTTGTAAAAGTTATTTTGTTTAGTAACTTATTTTTATTAAAATTTTCAAAGGTATTTAGATCATAATGGGCTAGGGGTAAAAGGTCCTTCACCATAGATGGTATGAGAAGCACTGATGTACACCACACTTAAATATTAGTTAAGTTCTTGACACATACTTATTTGAACTAATAAATAAACTAATCATCACGTGGTTTTGGCTGTAAGCTATAAGTTTCCTTCTAGATTTGACTTTCCCCATTTGAAAAAGGTCTCTGTTCTGAAACATCTCAAGTTATCTGTGGTAATGGAGAAATTCTTTTGAGTACAAAGATTTTTAGAGAAAACTGATATAATCTTGATAAGCTATTCAGTGATAAACTATATCTTTAAGTAGAAGTATCTTCTTGCCCTTGCAAATTGCTAAAGAATCAGTGTGAACACCAAAAGTAGATTCCTTTTCATCATGAGCCTGTACAATTTAGAGTACACTTGAGTAGTACTCTTGAGATATATATTTGTCTTCACACATGGGTACAATATGATGTCATGGAGTTTTCCAAATCCTTAGTAGTCTTTTCCTAAAGCAGTAGGCTGCAGTTAAATGCAAATAGGTAAAGAACTCTACCATTATATTTTATCTGATATTCGTTTTTTCTTGATGACAAGACTTTTTACATTTAAAGGTGATTAGGCTTTTATGCTATAAGAAATATGAGTGGAGCATTTAATTTATGAAAGCAACTTTTATGGGGTGCCATGTTAATTTTTAGAATCTTTTTACCATGTATTTCCATGCATGTGACTACAGTGCATTGAATTTTCACATATGCCAATTGACCTATTTCAGCAGGTACCCAGGCTGGCCAGAGGTTTTGCTTATCTAAATATTCACAGTTTTAAATAACAATGGAAGAGCATAGAGATGACTTAACCATGTATAAAAGATGGAAAACAAGATCATCAGCTTCTAATGACCATACTTCTTTCTCATCCCTCATCTTTCATGATCTCTTTTCATTGTTAGATACTGTTGACTGCTTCTGTCATCACTGGATTGATTCAATCTGCTACCTACTTCTCCTCATCACTCCCTCACTCCCACCCTCCATTCTTCTGTCACTTAAGTGTGGACATAGCTCATGTCTGGTGCTCAGCTCTCTTCTTGATTGTACCTCACATGGGTGAGTGTGGTTTTGACTATCAGTTGAATGGCTCCTTGAAGGGACTGATGTCTTTCAGCTCTCTATCTTCCATGTTTCTATGTACAAATTTAGCATTACAGCATGGCACATGGAATACTGAAATGTTCCCAGGGATGAAATATTAAATAATTCAGCTAATGATTTTCTTCTTTCAATAGTGAGAGTCTCTATTTTTTGCCTCCCAGACTCTTCAAGTAGCTAACTTGAAACAAAGCAGAGATGACAGAGAAAAAATAAAAAAATAATTCCTCTTGTTAACATTAAAATTAAAACTGCCAGTTATTTTACCAGCAAAGATGGGTTTGCTCAGGCATGAAAGAGAATTGCCATCTGGGACAAACAGGCTACCATAAAATTGTAGGCAAGTTTGGAGGACAAAGGAGAGGTACGCTTTTTTAAGAAGAAAAGGGGCATGTTGAGAAGGCTGTTATGTTCATTGCTGTAAACTAAGAGTTTGAAGTGTGGTGGCTTCTCATTGACTGAGCTATTGTGGAGGTAGGTGACTAAGGGTGAGTGGTGGAGTGGGGAATAAGGAAAACATCTCTTCTTTTGGCTGGAATAGTAGAGTTGTAATGCATGTGCAAAGTCAAGTCTGTGCAAGGTCAAGTCTGGCTCTTGCTGTTGGTTCTGTAATTGACTATGAGCATAGAGCATGAGAGCTCCCCCTGCTGAAACTTCCTGACTTCATTTTAGTGAGGTTTCCCACTACTAATTTTCACTTTCTCAGGGAGCTTAAATTCCAGTAGTGTATGCACATGAAATAAGTCCATATTAGAAGTATGCACAATGAGTGTGCTGTGAGAACACAAAGTAGGAGGTTAGATACCATCAAATGGTGGGCATTAAGGCTGAAAGTAGCAGTGAAGGCAATAACATATATAGCCTAATGGAGAGTTTGCAAGTGCTCTTTTGGTTCAATAGGCTGAGAAATGAATCAAAATTAAGAGCTCAAGAATGGGAAGAAGGGTGTAAAACAAAAATCGATATGCAGACAGGCCAGGAAATTTTAGAGTTGTTACTAAGTTTATAACACAATGAAAATGATACAAGAAGTATCATCTTCTTAGAAGATAAGATATATAAAGTAAGAAAAAATAGAATAATTGTTTGGATCAGAAAGCTCAGTTAGAACTGGTAAGATGGGCAGGGGCAAGGTTGTTGTATTTCACCAGTAGAAATAATGATTGATTTTTTTCTATAAATATGGATTCAGATGTATCTATTATAATAACTATTATGTCAAGATGACAATAGTATAAATAGGGTGTATGACCAGTAAGTACTAGAAAAGAAGAAAAAGCTAATACAAGTCAATGCAGCAAAAGATAGTATTATAAAGAAAGGAAATAGTAAGAAGTATAAAAATTGAAAGCATGTAAGATTATACTAGTATAGGAAGCATATTGCTTAGAATAATTAATATGAGTGCTCCAAATGTCCCTATTATAAGACTAAGACTCTTAGGCTGGCCTCCAAATGCAAAATCCAAATATTGCTATTTATATAATATAGATACGCTTAAACCTGAATGACCAGATAGTTCAGAATAAGGAGATGATATTTGCCTTCCACAGTAAAAAGTGTGTGTAATATGTGAAGAGAAAAAAATACATTCTGTGGTTAATGAAAATTGACAGGTTTTCAAGAGAAGTATCAATAGTCTATAAAAATGTGTTGAATTCTAGGAGATATTATCTAAAGGGATATGGTCTTTTAAAAGAAAGAAAAACCCAGAGAAGATAAAAAGTGAGATAATTTCTTGAAAATCAGATCAATCTTGGATCTTCTTAGAAAAATTAAGAGCTATGATACAGCATTGACATATGAGAGATGAGAAAATATGCTGTCTCAATGAATGTGTTACTGTGTAGGAGACACAAAATTAGAGGTGTGTTTATATAAGATTTGATGTTCCAAAGTAATTCTGAAGTAAAGTGGGCATAGTACACACATAGTTGAAAACAAAACTCAATTTTCTGATGAATGAGTGAGCTGCTAATAACTAAAAATGTTAAAAGGTTTTATCTTGTGTTCTTAATGAATTATTTATTGTCTGAATTTTCTGTTAAAATGCTAAGTATTTGATCGTCACACGTATAGGAGGATTAGGAGGAGCTTAACAGAGGACCAAGGGGGAGAAGAAGGGCGGAAATGGTGGGAGAAAGGTGGAGAGGCAAACCATGAGAGACTCTTGAATGCTGACAAAAACTGAGGACTGGTGGATGTGGGGAGGAGGAGGGGTGGGCATGGAGGAGGGCACTTGTGGGGATGAGCACTGGGTGTTATGTGGAAACTAATTTGACAATAAACTATTTGTAAAAAAAATAAAAAATAAAAAAAAAATGCTAAGTATTTGAAATATCTGTATTTAGGAAATCACATAAAATTGAAGGCAATGACTCTCTCCTCCAGCCATCCAAGATGCCGAAAGGAAAGAAGGCTGAAAGGGAAGAAGGTGGCATTGGGCCCTGCTGTCATGAAGAAGCAGGAGGGGAGAGGGTGGTCAGTCCCCTGTTTGAGAAAAGGCCCAAGAATTTTGGCATTGAACAGGACATCCAGCCCCAAAGGGACCTCAACTGCTCTGTCAAATGGCCCCACTACCTCTGGCTGCTGTGGCAAATGGCTATTCTTTATCAGTGTCTAAAAGTGTCTCCCGTGATTAACCAGATCACTCAGGCTTGGACCACCAAACGTCTACTCAGCTGCTTAAGCTGGCCCACAGGTACAGACTACAGACAAAGCAAGAGGAGAAGCAGAGATTGTTGGCCTGGGCTGAGAAGAAAGCTGCCAGGAAACGGGATGTCCTCACTAAGAGGCCACCTATCCTTTAGCTGTGGTTAATATTGTCACCACCTTGGTGAAAACAAGAAGGCTTAGCTGGTGGTGATTACACTCGATGTGGATCCCATTGAGCTAGATGTCTTCCTGCCTGCTCTGTGTGGTAAGATGGGGCTTCCCTATGGCATCATCCAGGGGAAGGCTAGCTAGGGCATCTGGTCCACCGGAAGACCTGCACCACTGTAGCCTTCACACAGATTAACTCGGAAGACCAAGGGTCTCCGGCTAAGCTGGTGGAAGCCATCGGGGCCAATGACAATGACAGATATGGTGATCTGCTGTCACCAGGGAGGCAATGTTCTGGGTCCAAAGTCGGTGCTTGCATTGCCAAGTTGGAGAAGGCAAAGCTAAAGAATTGGCCACCAAACTAGGCTAAGTGGACACTGTTGAGTCTTCTGTATATAAAAAAGTTCTCTTTCAGCCAATGTCCAAAAAACTGAAGGCAAATGATAAAGCAGAAAGGAAAAGAAAACCTGTATAATGAACAGCAAACTGATAACACTAAGGTATACAGATCTCTCATGTAGAAGGAACACTACGCAGCATCCCTGCATAGGCCATCAAAGTAGAATTTTCAACCATGTGGTAGAAAAGGAAGGGAATTTCCACTTAAGATCTGTCCTACTCAAAGCTTCAGTGAGATTGAGAGAAAGAATGAGGCATGAAGGGCTACCACTTGCAAACCCTGTCTTTCTGCTGGCGAGTGGGGGCTGAACCTCATGGTTCCTAAGTTGGAGCCCTGTGTTGGGCTCTGTGCTGACACTCCAGAGCCTGGAGCCTGCTTAGGATTCTATGACTCCTCTCTCTGCCTCTCCCCTGTGCATGCTCTGTCTCTGTCTCTCAAAAATAAATAAACATTTAAAAAATTAAAAAAAAATCTTTTTAAAAAAAATTCCTGAGCTAACTTTCATGCCTTGTGCCTTGGAAGAAAACTAGGCTTACTTGGAGGAAAGAGTTAATTCCAGCCAAGATGTTGTAGAGTCTCCAAGCCCTGTGGCTGAGGGTCTAGATCCCCCCCTAGAAATACAAAGTTCACCCGTGTACTTGCTGTGAGCATATGTATTTCAGCTCCTTCTGGGTTCTTTTCTATTTTAGGTCTGCTTACCCCAGAGCCCTGTGTGTATTGTAGGCTCCTTTTCTCCTAGGAGACACACTGTCTCCTGAATTAAGAGGGTTTATGCACAGAACGGGCGGGGGGACACCGGTGTGAAGTTTGATTAATTCAGGAGTGAAGTACTAGCAGATTTTAGCCTCTCAATCCCCCAAATTATCTTTGTCAGTATGAAAGCTGATAATTTGATTTGATTTCTATATTTGGAGTCTTTATCTTCCATTTCCTCATGATTAGATTTAGGTTATGCACTCTCAGCAGGCATAACCACATTGGTGAGGTTTTGTCCTCAATACATCAACAGTATATAATTTGACCTAACATAAAGTAAACAGTTATTATATCTCACCTTACTCATATTTCTGATGGCAAGGAATTTCTCAACTTCTTTTTTGAAAAAGAAGTCCATGAGTTGATTTAATTAATAAAACTTGATTTATTTAGCATTTTATGTGTTACTGTGTTTGTCCCAAAGTTGATGATGAAATGTAAAACAGAAGTCAGGTTGCCTAAGACTGAGCATTCCAAGCAGCAAGTAGTAAGATGGTGTCCTCAGACCCAGCGAGGAAGCTTCAAGGAAACCGCTTGGAAAGTTTTCACGTGTTCCTTGAAGTTGGAGGAATACAGGGACTAGCATGTGACCCACAATCGCAGAGTCTAAAGGTGAGCGTCAGTGGCCTGAGCTCCACTGATTTGTAGTGGAATAAAGGAAGGCAGAGCTGCTGGAATCCACCACAACTTCTAGCCTCTGGTGTGACAAGGGATGGCTGAACTCCCCATGAACCTGTGAGGCCCCACAGGAGGGAATCCTACTGGGTTGTTTTGAATGGGACTCCACACAAGGGGACTGACCCAATGGAGGGGTGGGCTATAAGAAACCAGTGGCTAAAGAGGAAGTTTTAAGTGGCCAGCTGGAGGAGGCATGGTGTACGTCAAAGGAACCGTAGGCGAGAGATTTCCAGTGATGGAAGTTGTCTCTGAAAAAGCCACAAAACCACTCCAAGAAAGAAAGAATTGACATTTAGAACATGCCTCACAAAGAGGGTATCTCTGTTAGAGTATAACTGACTGTACTGAGAGGACACTTTTATTTACCCTGACTTCTTTTCACTCACCTTCTTCCAATCCCTGAAAGGTCCCAAAGCTGCAGCTAGGGAGTGAAGGAGAAGGTAGAAGAAGAGGTAGATATGAATCTAACCACACCTATTTTTTTTTTTATTATTATTGGCTTCCTAGCCTGCAGTAGGCCAAGAGCTCCAAGAAGAAAGAAGTTTTAAATTTGATGAGAATAGAATTTTGATTACTATGCTTGAATAGATTTTTGTTAATAGCGGAAAAAGAGATACTATGTTTCATTGACTCTAAGATGCTATCTATGACAAGGTGCTCCATTATTTTTATAAACTCTAAGAAAGGGAAAATAAACCCCTCCAATTATGATTATAATATGACATCAAGACTCAGAGATGAGATGTTAAAATGGAATGATATGCCCATTTAAACTAGATTAAAATATACTAATATTTTACTGTTTGAGAGTGACTGGAAAAACCAAGATCTGCTTGAGATTTCATTTAGGGGAGGGTAAATGAATTAATTATAGAGGATTTAAAGGGAGCAGTGGTGATAAAAAGTAAAATTTATTCCTGCTTGTATCCTACAGTGTCCAACTGGCTCTATAACTTGGTTAAACAATGTAACTTCTCAATCTAATGCCTAGCACACAAACACACATAGCTAAAGTTGTCTTTCATAGAAGCCCACACAGAAAAGAGTATCCAGGTGCTTGAAGGCTTGTTTAAGGTTCACATTCTCCAACTGAAACATGGTCTAATCCTGCTCCAAAAGAGAACAAACTCCCCGAATACTTTTGGAGTTAAAATTTGGAATACATGGAAATGATGAAATACTTGAGATGCTCTCATAGCTTATGAGGAATAACAGGAAAGATTTAGATCTTATGCTCTCATTAACAGAGCTGATAATGTGGGGGGTTCATAGTATCACTAAAATATCATCTGGCATCCTTGCCTCTCAGCTGTCTAGATAAGTGAAACCACCCACTTCTAAGGTCTGTGGAAGTCCAAATAATTCCCTTTTGCTTTTGTCAATTCCTGGAGAATTATGTCTCACATTCCCCTCAGGCTCTGGTTCTCATGGGCATCAATATGGATTTGAAACTGGGCTCCTGTGGTGGTTTTAAAATATGTCAATGAATTCTCTGACCCTCCCCTCTTCAGGAGATGGTACTTGAGTTCCTCTCTCTTTAAGTGTGATTTGGACTAAATGGCTTACTTCTAATGAAATGCGTGTGGTGGATGTGATATTGTGTGACTTCTGAGATTAGGTCCTAAAGCTAATTAGGCTTCCTCCTTGCCCTCTCTCTTGCTCTGGAGGGAGTAGCTTCTATGTCCTGAGGACATTCAAGTAGCCCTCTAGAGAGAAGTTCATGTGGTAAGGAACGAAAGCTTGGAAGTGAAGATCAGTTGTTAGACAATTAACTAAGGGTAAGAAACATTTTAGAAGTTAAGGTCAGAGTTTTTAGGGTTCTGTAAGCAGTGATTATATCAAGGCTTCGAGTCAACTTGTCCCAACAATACTTAATACATTAATAAAGTAAATAAAGTAATAGCTTTTTAAAAAGTAAAATATTAATAAAGTATAAACTTAAATCTTTAAAAGAAGTTTTCATTCATGAGCAACTGGGTCTCCCCACCCTTGGATTTTCTTCATTTTAAACTATTATCTTCAGCCCATGAGATCTTTCTATATCATTTATCTTATCATGCTGTCCCCCAGTTAAAGAACACATGTCCCACTGACTCCCAGTGCCTCCAGGATAAAGTCCAAAGTCTCTTACATGGTTTGTAAGAATTCTAAGTACTCTCATGATGTGAGATTGTGGTCACTTCTCTGGCTATGGGATATTGACTTTGAGCCTCATGCAATAGAGATTTTATTTTTCAAAAGTTCTTTATGAAGCAGAAGACTCCATAACCTTTACCTGAAGATCTTTTTGTTCTAGAAATGAGTACTTATTCTTTGTCAGTATTTCTTACAAACCCAGAATTAGTGGACGAAGTGACCAAAGCTTCTGGGAAAGAAAGAAATGACTGTTTTCACACCTATATAGTAGGAACTACTAAAACCGTGTGGGCAGTTTGAACTGGACAGGAGAATTTAAAAAAAAAAAGTATATATGATATATTCACTATGTAGCTATTGAAAAGATAATGGTAGATCTATTGTATTAACTGGAGACATTGTTGATCATAAAGAGTGGAAAAAAATGTCTAGAGAACAGTATGTAGAGAATGGTCACAAGCAGGTAAAAGTTTATACATGTATAAACAAATATAGTGTAGAAAGCAGCTATGTCAAGTTGTCTCTTGTAGGGTACTTTCTATATTATTCACTTCTGACTTTTAAAAAAATGTATAAAAATGTATCCTTTTATAATTTAAAAAGATAGTTCCATTTTATAAAGATCAAGGATCACAAGTAGAAACTTAAATTAACATCTATCCCTTTATCTTCACATAGATTCATTCAAATCCTTCTGAATGACAAAAGTTTTATATCAGAGTTTATTTTTATTTATTTATTTATTTTAATGTTTATTGTTTAATGTTTATTGTTTAATATTTAATGTTTATTTACTTTTCAAAATGAGAGAGACAGAGCGTGGTGGGGGAGGAGCAGAGAGAGGGAGACACAGAAACTGAAACAGGCTCCAGGCTTTGAGCTGTCAGCATAGAGCCCAAGTTGGGGCTCAAACCCACAAACCGTGAGATCCTGACCTGAGCTGAAGTTGGACACTCAATCAACTGAGCCACCCAGGTGTCCCAATGTCAGGGTTTACACACATCTTGGAACCCTATTCCAAAGGTATCTTTCATCAGCTTATTAGTGACTAAAACACTATTAAAGCTTTCCCCTTAGTGAACCTCACGTTGCTTCGCATACCTTTCCGCCCAGAGTACAACTGGGGAAAAAAAGAAAGAGTTGATAATTCTCCTTTTTTAAAAAATGATTGAGTGAGGGGCGCCTGGGTGGCTTAGTCGGTTAGGCGTCCGACTTTCGCTCAGGTCACGATCTCGCGGTTTGAGGGTTCGAGCCCCCCATCGGGCTCTGTGCTGACTGCCAGCTCAGAGCCTGGAGCCTGTTTCAGTCTGTGACTCCCTCTCTCTCTGACCCTCCCCTGCCCACGCTGTCTCTCTCTCTCTCTCCTAGAAATAAATAAAACATTAAAAAAATTAAAAAAAATGATTGAGTGATTAAAAATGTTATTTTTCATAGCATGTTTCTTTCCTCCCAAATTTTTTGCCCTTGATCATTTCTTGGAAACAACAGGGTGAAAACGAAGAGTGTAGGGTTTGAAGTGGGCACAACTGGACTCACAGCCCATTGACTCCATCTACCAGTAGGCTCCCTGTGGGGAAGCCATCGCGTTACACTCTCTGGACTTTTGTTTCCTCATTTATAAAGTGGGACAAGAGCGACTGAGAGGGTCACATCAACATTTTGTTGATGAAAGTTAGTGTGGATGAACAATAGCATCTTGCAAATACTGTTCCTGACATTTCTCTTCTTCCTGCCCCCTTCTCTATTTCCTTGCTCTTTTCTTAACAGAGTCAGAAGAACTCTGTACCTATCAGTATCCTTCTTTGTAAAACAATGAAAATAATCCCTGCTCTTCTGTACTTCAAAGGGTCATTTTTGTAAGACCCACCTGTGCAGATGCGTGTGAAGACTGTAATACGGAATAGTGTCTGAATGGCAGCTACATTTATGTCTTTGTATGTTTCTGCCACATACAAAGTGGGCTTGTCAGAGAGAACATCGTCCTTCCTATTTTATAGACAAGGACGTGGTCGGGGAGGTGTAGCTTGCACAGGGTCTCACAGCGCTAGAGCCCCGGCTTCCAGATGATTAAAGGCCATTTTCCATGGTTGTTTTGCTTCCGTGAGTTAAATGGTCTCACCTCTTTTCAGCTTTTCTTTCATTAATTCTGCACATCAACATAACCAACAAAGAAAAGCAAATAAGTTGTTCAAATGATTTTCTTCTCTGGAATTTTGCTATCCAAGTGAGGTTGAATTACGTGAGCCCTGAGTGAGTATAAGCCTGTACTGCACAGGGAGCATAGTGGTGAGAAGACTCGGTTCTTGCCTCAATGGAATGTGTGTTCCGGGGTGATTGGGCTGGAGTGAGTGAGCCAAAAATAAATGAGTAAACAAATACATGAAAAAGATGGCTTTGGGTAGTGATAAGCACTTCTGAATCAAATAAAGCATAGGGAACTACAGGGCTGACAGGGTAGTGTGTTGGATGGGGTGTGACCTAGACTCAAGTGGTCAGAGAAGGACTATCAAAGGAGATGGGCTCAGGGAGACAGGGTCTTTCTTCTCATCTTGTGTCCCTGTTCCCAGTGACTAGACCAGTGCCTTGTAAACAACGTGTGTTCAATAGATATTGGTTGAATGAATGAATCAGTGAGTGGAGGAGCCTTCCTTGTAAAGATCCAGGAGTGTTTGGAAATGCTTTTGCTGTAATAGCTAACACAAATAGCTGCTCTTGATTTGGTCTTATTATGTGCCAGGCACTTATGTTTAATGATTTTCATTTCTTTTAAACCTGAGTCATCACAACAATTCAAAGAATTAATTATGGTGTTACCCTGTTTTTCAGGTAAAGGCTATAATGACATTTGTGGTAACAGGAATGGAATTTTGTGTTATAAACTCTTTAATATTCTTGTCATTCCTTTTAATTTGAAATGCTTTAAAAACAACTGTCATATTTTATTTAGTCAAGATGTCAGGAAGTGTGGTGTTCTGATTCATCTAATTTTCTCTCAAACACATTTGTTAAAGTTCTATATAAAATAATAGTTTTCAGGGCCTGGGTGGCTCAGTGGATTCAGTGTCTGACTTCAGCTCAGGTAAAGACCTCACGGTTCACAGGTTCAAGCCCAGCATCAGGCTCTCTGCTGTCAGCACTGTGCATGCCTCAGATCCTCTGGTTCTTTCTCTGCCCCTGCCCCACTTGTGCTCGTTCTCTCTCTCTCTCTCAAAAATAAATAAAACCTTTAAAAAAAACTTTAAAAAATAATGGTTTCTCTATCTGCTTCATTCATATGTTAGTTACAACTGAACTATAGAAAGTCTGCATTGAAAGAAACTGTAGAATTTGATTAATCCTATAGTATTGTTTTATGCATAAAAACCCTTATTCATCAAGAAATTAAATGCACCTCTTTTTTCTTCTTTAATGACAGTGGGTTTTTGTAGTGAGTATTTGTAGTGAGTAAAACTATAACAAGAATGGTTATGAGGGATACTTGGGTGGCTCAGTTGGTTAAACGTCGGATGCTTGATTTCGGCTCAGGTCATGATCTCAGGGTTGTGAAATCAAGCCCTGAATGGGTGTGGAGACTGCATTGACTTCTCTCTCTCTCTCTCTTCCTCTCTTTCTCTCTCTCTCTCCCTTCCTCTCTCTCTGTCCCTCCCCTGCTTACACTTTTTTCTCACTCTCAAAATAAATAAATAAACATTTTTTTAAAAACCCAGAAGCACAGCAGAAACTAGCATCACATGTTTAATATATATATATATTTTTAAATTGACTATCATTTGGTCAGCACACAAGTCCTGTGTTTCACTAACAATTCCTTTCCTCTTCATAAGAACACAATGACATAGCCATTAGAATGCCCACTTTACTGATAGACACACCTGAGGCTCAGGGGCCTAAGTAACTTGCTCAGTGTGACATTAACCCTAACTGGTAGACCCGGGATTTGAAGTCAGACATATTCCTCCAATATACAATACTGCCTCTCCCCAAATGGGATAGGTTAATAGTAAAAATATTTTACAGACTGTTTGCAGGAATTATAGCTTTTGGATTGACAGTTTCCTTGTCCCTGGACACCGGAATTTATGTTCATTTTGTTTGCTTTTAAGGTTGTAGCAAACTTCTTTCCATCCCAAAAGAAAGCAAAGAGTAGGAAAAAAATTTCAGTTATTTATATTTCAGTTAATGCATGTAGTATCATACATCCAATGACCAACAAAATCCAGGTCATTTGGACAGTGAGACAGCTCTGGGCAACCAGAGACGGAAACTTGTCAGAGACTCTTGGGGAAATCCCTACCTTAAGAAAATCCCTCCATGATGACAAAGTGCCCCAGGGACCTTTGAGATTCTCTAAGGGCTGATAAAGTGCAATCTAAACACCAGTGGCCGATACTATCTTTCATGTCTTCTCTGAATGACTGAGGACTTCAGCCTCTGAGTCTTTTCTCCTCCTCTTCCTCATAGGAAGTTCCTGGCTGGAGAAACCCCCAATATCGGTGGGCTAATGAGAAAGGACTCTGGGACTGCTTGGTCTTCCCCAGGGGCTGCTTTAAAGATCAACTTCAGCTTTTATTTTATCTATCTATCTCTCCATGTCATCATCATCATATCTATATGTCATTACCTATTTTAGAGGAGTTGGGGGATTATCATGAACAGCTGTCAAACAACCAGTAGAACCTAGGAATTAAGGCCATAAAACATGCCTTCCAGAGATTGAAGAAGCCAGCCCAAAAGTAATTTTAGCCATGTGAGGTTGTTTGACCATGGATTTAAACATCACTTAGTCCTTGCAGTTGAGAAGTCCCTTTGCCCTGAAACTGTATCTCCCATCTGTCATCCCCCACACACATCCATTCTGGGAGCATGCTGGAATTCCAGTTTATCTAGTCATCACAGACTGAAAAGCAGATGAACTCTGCATTCATGATTACACATTTGATTATTTCCACAAAGTCATCGTTTTGAAAATGAACATTGGGAATGAAGCATTCCCAGAAAAAGCCTTCACTCAGGGTTACAAATCAGTCACTACAAAAAACACTTATGAATTACCAGCTGCAAATATTTAGATAAAATATGTTGAAATCTAGAAGTTAGGCTGTCCTAAACCAGTAGAAAAATATTTCAAGGAAACAGGCAGAAAAAAATTTTCATTCCTTTGAAATCATGTAAACGTCATGATCTTGGTTGAGCTCATCCTTTGGCCTTTTTTCTTCATACCCAACTGGATTACCAGAGCCTTCTTGACCATTGAAATTAGTGTTATGAGAGAAGAACCAAGGATGTCTACATTTTATAACAAAAGACTATCAAGGGATACACTATTTTCTGTGACTAGAATTTACACTTTGTCATCACTGTTCCTCCCTGGGCTTATAGCTCCATTGTAGTCATACCATCCTATACTGCAATTACTCCATTGTTTCTTTGGCACCCACCCCTCCCAACCAGGACAACTTCTTTAGTGGCAGCTTACAGTGCCTATCTCACTGTGCTTGTCCTCAATAGGATTCCACAGGAAAACATCTACATAAGACAGGGATTTGTGTGGGGGGTATTCTCACGCCTGAGAGGGAATGAAGGCAGTAGGTTGGGCAGAGGGAAGAGTTGAAATGGAAAACCTCATGAGATCCCATCGACACCTTCGGTAACTCTAAAGCTGGAATGACCCCTTCAGAATCCTCCCACCTTGAGGCAAGGGAATTGGGCTTTTATAACTCATCTGCTAGTCACCGGTTGCAGGTTGGCCCTCCCAGTGGGGAGGTATGACCTCAAGCAAGGCAGCTTCCACAGGCTGAGGGCAACTCCCAGGAAATAAGTCACCCAAGGCTGTCAGCTGATGCCCAAACCCCTCAAAGCACAGGGAATAATGACTGTGCTTTATTTAATTCTGGATGCAGGGATCTGGGCGGTAAGCCACAGCATCCACCAGAGCACTCAAAAGACATATCAACACAGATAGTGAAGTGGGGGAGGAACAGAGAGAGAAGGAGAGAGAGAATCCCAAGCAGGCCCGCACTGCCAGCTGCAGAGCCCGACGTGACTCAAACCCATGAAGCTGCGAGAGTGTGACCTGAGCTGCAACCAAGAGTTGGATGCTTAACTGAATGAGCTACACAGACACCCCTAAAAATATTCTTAAATAAGAGACATTATAGTCCAGTCATTTCTCCAAGTGACTAGTGTATTTGATGTCATATGTGTAAGAGGAATATTTTTAACCAACTGAAGATATAATATGCATACTGTTAGTGCAGAAGCATCACCTTTAGGAACCTGTGATATAGCTACCAGGTGTGAGCACAAATTTGGTTTGACATAGAATTAATTTCACTTATTCACTGTGAACTGCTTGAAGAAAGTCTGAGACTTGGAGTTGAAAGGCCTGGGTTCTTAGAACTCTGCCATTTACTACAAGCACAAGTCATTATACTTCTTTGTTCTCAGTGTTCTCATCTGTAAAATGGCAAAAATGGTACTTTGGCTCACCCCTCCACAGGGCTGTAGTGCACAATAACACAAAGGATGCTTGTCAAAGCCTTGGCATGAGGAGCCCTGGATGCTGAGGGTAGTGCAGATGTACAGACAGAGAGAAACGAGCAGGGGCTTGGGTGATTGCAAAGGGAAGGGATGAGGAAGAAAGGTGGAATTTTTCTGACATAACAAAACCCATGTCTTGCTGCTTCACCGCTGCAACTCAGGCTGGTCCAATGGAAATAAATTCAAAACAAAACAGAACAAAACACAAAAGAAACAGACAAAACAGTCAATTGAATTATATACATTAAGTAAGTCTTCATGTATTTTAGAACATGTTTCTCACTTCCTCCCCACCAGTAGAGGCTGCAACAATCCTATTTTTTGGAGTAAAGGAAAACCACTGTATTTGTTTAGTTCTGGGGGGTTCTTGGCTACATACAATATAGGATCTATCACCTCAACACCACTTTGACTCAACTTGTTCATCCGAAAGCAAGTGGGTGTTCATTTTCTAAGTCTCTCTTTATCTCTTTCTCTCTCTTTTTGTTGTGGTCGTGGTTTCTTTGGTCTCATTTTTAATCTTTCCTTGTGACAACCCTCTCTTAGTCCCTGTCCTGAAAGTAAGTGATCATCCTTCAGGTCAGGGTAGAGCTAACATGGACTTCCCCAGACCCTACCCGCAGTGGTGGAAATGTTTCCTTTGAATTTTAAGCTTTTCAGCACTGATGGCACAAACTTGGTTTTGGTTGAAAACTAGAGAAAAGTGTCATGTGGTCAACTCCAGGGAGGTGTAGTTGGCTTATTTCTAACCAGAGGCATTTCCCAACTGGTTGGCCACATGACACTAGCTTTCCCTTCTACCCCAGAAGATTTCTGGTGCACATTCTGCTCTTCTCCCTCTGCTCTTTCTTCTAATCATCCATTCATCCATCCGTCCATCCATCCATCCATCCATCCATCCACCCATCCATCCATCCATCTCCTTCCCATCTGGTTAAGAAGCCAGCTTTGGTTACATTACATATTTCATATTTTATAATTCCCTTTTGCAACCTCTTTCCTGGGGCCAGATGTAGATGAATTCTGCCTTCACCTTGCTCCTGGGACCCACAATTTTTCTGGCTTGGTCTCCAGCTCTGGGAGCTGGTGATTGGCTAGGATAGTTTCAACAAAATAGCAGGGCCAGTCAGGGTCAGGTCTGGTTTGTGCTTCCTGTTATTTCAAGATTTATGGATTAGATTAATCTAGAACCCAACCCTGGCCTTGGCAACAAGATGTTTGTTTTTATCCAGAAGGTGTCCTAGAAGGAGACCACACCAATGACTGGGAAAGTTGACTTTATTTGGGTTGTAGTAGATCTGACCTCCATACCAATGCTCTTTTTCCTGTGTAGCCAGATATCTCCTCCCTTAACCCCTGAACTTCTGCCCTCAGGTTTAAAGGAAACAAACATATCATTAGATGGAAGCATTTTTTTCATGGAAGCCTGCCATGATCCCCAACCTCCCCCCGCCACCACCACCCAAGGGTAGACTGGGTACCCTTCTTATGTACTTTAATGCCACCATGTACTTTCCCTTGTATTTTTTGTATCTTTTTCTTCTACTAGACCCCATGCAATTAAAAAAAAATCTCTTATTTGTCATTTATTCTCCAGTTTGGAGCACAGAAGTGTCAATATATATTTGTTCATGAATTAACTGCACTTTGGAAAGTGTAGATCCTCTTCCAGCTTTCTAAGAAGGAAGAAAAATAGCAATATCTGCTTTTCTGGGTGCTGTCAACCCAGGGCTCTGTGGCCCATTAACAGGCAGTGCTGAGGGTAAGAGGATATTGGCTTCTTACATGTGACTCTGTCTGCTCATCTCTTCTGTCCATCCACACCATCCTCCTTGCTGTACCTAGATCTTAGTAAGCACAGCTTTCTCCATGGGGAGTGGGGGGACCATGGCTGGCAATGGATAAAGGTGATCAGGAGGAAATAGCAAGCTGCTAATAAGTGCCTTTTTCTTCCTGCCTACCCACATCCATTAATATGGACAGGGAGATATGTGCTTAGCCATATATCCATGCTGTCAAGATCCTTGCCAAGCCTTGTTCTTTCCTTCTTCTGTCTTCCTACTTCTCCCTAAATTCTCTTCCAGTCTTCTCTTCTTCCAGTTAAAAAACCCACCAAATCTTATATAACTTAGAGTAAATAATCACTAGTATATGGCTTAGGTGGCTTCTAAAGCTGATATAGATATTATGCAACCTCTGCATAAATTTTTTTTTTTTGTCTTTAAGCTCTATCTCCCCACTGTGTTATGAGCTCCTCAAAAGCCTGGCTCTTTATCACACTCTCTTACCCCAATGAGTAGGACAGACACCTTCTCTGCAGTAGGACTTTAGTCAATATTTGTTGGGTGAAGTTGAAATGTACAGTGTTAGACATGTAGGTCGTGGTGGATAGATGTGCTTGATACCATCATCTTTTGTCTGCAAGGGGTCATAGCTTCTAGCTAAGTACATTCTCTTCGTAGCTGTGTGTCTGGCTACCTCGTACGTATCTTAAAATATATCTTCCTCTGAGAAACCCTCCAGGGTGATGCAGACTTGGGGTAGGTGGTCCTCCTATGTGGTTGCATAGAACCTTTTACTTCTCCATATCATGGGAGAATGCATTAGAATAATTCCACCATATCATAGTTGCTTGTGTAATTTGTCTTTTTCTGTCATGAGGTCAAACATTTCCTGAGGGCAGGGACCTTGTACAGCCCTTCTCTTTTTTGTGATCTGACTTGTTTGAGCAAAGCTGTCCAAGAAAACTTTCAGTGATAGGGGAATGTTCTTTTCTGCTCTGTCCAATGAGGTAGCCAGATGTGGCTATTGAGCCCTTGAAGTGTACCTAGCATAATGAGGTATTTAATTTCAATTCATCTATATTTAAATTTAAGTAGTCACAGATGACTAATGGTTGCAGTATTGAGCTGCACTGTTAGAAACTTGTCTATTTCTTTCCAAAGAACTTTTAGCCTTATTCTTTCTTTCCTTTCTTTCTTTTCTGTTTCAATCAGTTCTGCTCTAATCTTTGTTGTCTCCTTCTACTTTCTTTGCCTTTTTTCCTTCTTCTCCTTTTTCTAACTTCTTAGCTTGGAAGCTTATATCATTAATTTTAACATTTCTTTCTAATGTATGCATTCAAAGCTATACATTAGTCTATAGTATTTTAATCTATAGTAATTAATTTAATCTATAGTATTTTATTTTTTAAAGTTTATTTATTTTGAGTGAGAGTGGGCTAGAGGCAGAGAGCGAGGGTGAGAGAGAAAATCCCAAGCAGGCTTCCCACTGTCAGCATGGAGACCCATGCAGGGCTTGAACTCGCCAACCAGGAGATCACAGCCTGAGCCAAAGTTGGACACTTAACCAGGTGAGCCATCCAGCACCCCTATAGTATTTTATTTTATTTATTTATTTTTTAAATAGTTTATTGTCAAGTTGGTTTCCATATAATACCCAGTGCTCATCCCCACAAGTACCCTCCTCCATGCCCATCACCCTCTTCCCCTCCCCCCACCCCCTGTAGTATTTTAAATCAACTTTATTGAGATTTAATTTACACACATTAAAGTGCACCCTTTAAACATTTATTTATTTAAGTTCAAGTTAGTTAACATACAGTGTAGTATTGGTTTCAAGAGTAGAACCCAGTGACTCATCACCTACATATAACACCCAGTGCTCATCCCAGGAAGAGCCCTCCTTAACGTCCATCACTCCTCACTCCCCCCTTCCCCCCAGCAACCCTCAGTTTGTTCTCTGTATTTCAGAGTCTCTTATGGTTTGCTTCCCTCTGTTTTTATCTTATTTTTCCTTCTCTTCCGTTCCCATATGTTCATCTTTTTTTCCCTTAAATTCTACATATGAGTAAAATCATATATTTGTTTTTCACTCATTGACTATTTCGTTTAGCATAATACACTTGAGTTCTATCATTGTTACAAATGGCAAGATTTCATTCTTTTTGATTCCCAAGTAATATTTCATTACCAACACACACATACACACACACACACACACACACACACACACACACACACACACACACACCATACACCACGTCTTCTTTATCCATTCATCAGTCAATGGACATTTTTTTTTAAAGTTTATTTATTTTGAAGGAGACAGAATGTAAGTAGGGAAAGCAGGGGAGGGGCAGAGAGAGAGAGGGAGAATCTCTGTATTAGATGAGGGGCTCAAACTCACTAAACTGTGAGATCACCATTTGAGCCAAAATCAACCAACTGGGCCACCAGCCTCAGTTGCTGGACATTTACAGCAGTGCTATCAACAATAAAGTGCACCCTTTTTAAGGATACAGTTAGATGAGTTTCAGTGAGTGTATATACCTATTAAACCACAACCACAATTAAAATAAAATCTTTCCCATCATCTCCAAATGTACTTTCATGACTCTTTGCAGTCATTCTCTCTCCCATTAACCCATTGTTACTATAAATGGTTTTGTCTTTTGTAGGATTTCATGTACATTGAAATAATTATCATCTACTCTTTGCTTCTGTTTCTTTATTTCAGTAGAATGCTTTTGAGAGTTATCTGTGTTGGTGTATGTAACAATAATTACTTCCATCTTATTACAGATTGGTATTCTATGGGATGAATAGATCACACTTTGCTTATCCATTTATTTCTTGATGAACTTTGGGTTGTTTTCAGCTTTCGGCTATTATGAATAAAGCTGCTATGAATATGCACGTAGAGATATATTTTCATTTTTCTTGGGTGATTACTTAGGTGTGGAATTGTTGGGACATACGGTGCATGTAAGTTTAACTTTATAAGAAATGGCCCGAGTGCTTTAAAAAATGCTTGTATCATTTTCAATTTTCACCAGGAATATGTGAGAATTTCAGTTTCTCCATATCCTCATCAATACTTGCTACTGCCAGTCTTTCAAATTTTAGACATTCTAATGTGTGTAGTTATCTAACTGTGGTTTTATGTTGCAGTTCCCTGATGACTAATGATGTTGAACATCGTTTCAAGTGCTCATCAGACATTTGTGTAACTTTGTGGTATGACTATTTAAATACTTTGCCCATGTAAAAAATCGGACTATCTTCTTAAGCATTCAGTGTCAGAGCTCTTTATATATTGCCTTTTTTTTAGTCTTAGGGGGAAAACATTTAGTCTTTCAATATTAATTGTGCTACTAGCTGTGGGTTTCTTACAGATGCTCATTCTCGGGTTGAAAAAGTTAGTTCACTTCTAGTTTGTTGAGAGTTTTTATCATAAAACCTCTCTTATTGTTGAATTTTATGAAGTGCTTTTTCTTCACGTATTGAAATTATACAGTTTTTCTTATTTTGTTAGTATGGCCAATTTCATATAAATATACAACAAGTATTTTTGTGCCTTTTTGTTAGCATTATGATTTTGAAATTTATCTATATTGTTTTGTGTATCAGTAGATTTTTTTACTTTATTTTTTTATTCATTTAAAAAATGTTTATTATTTTTGAGAAAGAGAGACAGATAGAGTGTGAGCAGGGGAGGGGCAGGGAGATACAGAATTCAAAGCAGGCTCCAGGCTCTGAGCTGTCAGCACAGAGCCACGTGGGGCTCAAACTCATGAACTGTGAGAACCAAAGTTTGACACCTAACCAACTGACCCATCCAGGTGTCCCTGCAGATTTGTTTTTTAAAGTTGTTCTGAGGCGTGCCTGGGTGGCTCACTTGGTTAAGTGTCAGACTCTTGATCTAGGCTCAGGTCATGATCTCACAGTTCCTGAGATTCAGCCCCACGTCAGGCTCTGCTCTGACAGTGTGTGACCTGCTTGGGATTCTCTTTCTCCCTCCCTCTCTTTTTCACTCAAAATAAATAATAAAAACTTTAAAAATATTTAAAACAATTGTTTTGAAGAACTCCATTGTGTGAATATCTCTCCAGTCTATCTTCCCTAATCCTTTAGCTGGTTTCCACTGTGGAGCTATGATTAATAACCTTTCTACAAACATTGTTGTGCATGCTTTCTGTGGTGGGAATAAGCATTCATATTTATTGGTAAATGCCCAGGAGTAGAATTGCTAAGTCATAAAGTAAGTATGCATATCACCGTAGTAAATACTGCCAAATAGTTTTGTAAACTAAATCATACAATTTCCTCTCCTATTAGTACTGCACAAGAATTCCAGTTGCTCTATATCCTTGCAAACACTTGGTATTGTCTGTATTTTAATTTTATTAATTCTGGTGGTTGTGTGGTGATATCTCATTGTGGTTCTTTTTTTTTTTTTTTTAATGTTTTATTTATTTCTAGAGAGAGAGAGAGACAGCGTGAGCAGGGAGGGTCAGAGAGAGAGGGAGTCACAGACTGAAACAGGCTCCAGGCTCTGAGCTGGCAGTCAGCACAGAGCCCGACGCGGGGCTCGAACCCACGAACCGCGAGATCATGACCTAAGCGAAAGTCGGACGCTTAACCGACTAAGCCACCCAGGCGCCCCTCATTGTGGTTCTTAATTTGCATTTCTATGATGACTAATGATGTTGAGCACAGTTTCATATGCTTATTGGCCATTTGGATGTCTTTTTTGTTTTCTTAAGTGAGTATTCGGATTTTGGCTCATTCTCCCTCCCCTGCACTAGCTTGTCTGTCTTTTCCTAATTGATTTATAGAATTTTAGATATAGATAATAAGTCTTTGTCAAATACATGTATTTTAAAAATCTCTGTGTGGCTTGGCTTTTATTATATTAATAGTTACTTTTGATTTTAAGGAAGTCCAATATATCAATCTTTTCTTTAAGGTTAGTGCTTCTTGTGTCCTATTTAAAAGACCGTTCTCTTTTCCAAGTTCAAGAAGATATTCTTCTATATTTTTTTCTATGAGAATCTTTATTGTTTTAGCTTTCATATTTAGGCCTACAATCCATTCAGAATAGATTTTTAGATGTACTATAAACTTGGAGTCAAGGTTAATTTTTAAAAATGGATAGCCAAGTGATCTATCACTATTTTTTGAATTGACTATCCTTTCTCTACTGAACTGGCATCTTTGAAACAAGTCAGGTGACTGTGTATGTATGGGTATTTTTCTGACTCTATTCTTTACTGTTGCTCTATTTTTGTGACAGTGTAATATTGTCTTAATTTCTTCAATTTCATAATGTATTGATGTCAGATAATCATCTACCTTTGTATTCTTTTTCTACAAGACTACTTTGGCTATTCTAGAAATTTCCTATTTATATTTCCATATAAATTTTAGAATAAGCATGTCAAATCCAAAGCAAAACAAACCTCTTCTGGGAAATTAGACTGAGACTGAATTGAATCTATAGAACAATTTGGGGAGAAAATTTTAAGTTTTGTAATCCATAAGCATAGTATACTGTTCTATTTTCTTCTGTCGTCTTTTTTTTTTTTTTTAAGTTTACTTATTTTGAGAGAAAGAGAAGAGATAGAGAGTGGAGAGGGGGGAGAAGAAGAGGGAGAGGTAATCTCAAGCAGGCTCCACAATGTCAGCACAGAGCCCAGTGTGGAGCTGGATCCCATGAACTGTGAGATCATGACCTAAGCTGAAGTCCAGAGTCTAACACTTAATGGACTGAGCCACCCAGGTGCCCCAGATATGTTGTCTTTAATTTGTCTTGTCCAGGTTTTGTTACTTTCTGGGGCTACTTAGTTGCAAAGAGTTAATTTAAAAAATATCTTCTAGATTAACTGAATCTTTCAACCTTGCCATGTGTTTATTTCAGGTCAGGCATCAGCAAGCTTTCTTCTGTAAAGTTCCAGAATAAATATTTTCAGGTTTGCAGTGCATATACTGTTGTAGTGACACAACTCTGCTGTTGCAGAGTGAAAGCAGCCATAAGACAATATGTAAACAAATGGGCATGTCTTGTTCCAATAAAACTTCATAAAAACAGGCAGTGAGCATAATTTTGGCTTATAGGCCATAGTTTGCTGACGGTCTTAGAAAATTCTCTTGTAGATAGCCTTTACCTGGCTATTCTTGTGAATAGGATATAACCGAATTTTTAAAAATCTAAGTGAACAGTCTATATCTTTTAATTGCTGACTTTAGTTTGTCATTTTTATTTTTTTTAAAAGTTTTATTTATTTCTGAGAGAGAGAGACAGAGAGACAGAGAGAGAGAGACAGCGTGAGCAGGGTAGGGTGAGAGAGAGGGAGACACAGAATCTGAAACAGGCTCCAGGCTCTGAGCTGGCTGTCAGCACAAAGCCTGATGTGGGGCTTGAACCCATGAACCGTGAGAGTGTGACCTGAGCCGAAGTCGGATGCTTAGCCGACTGAGCCACCCAGGTGCCCCTAGTTTGTCACTTTTAAAAAATATTTATTCTCATATATATTAACTTTTTTCTCCACTCCATCTTACTGTTGCTTTGTATTTGTTCTATTTTTTCATGCTTTTCTCTTGTCTTTTTATTAATTAAATTTTTGTTTCTTTGCCTTCCAGTTTTTCATTTTTATTTCTGTTGCTTTCAGTAATTATTCTTGAAACTTAGCCATCAAATATCAAAGCCTAACTTTTCTGAACAAGATAAGGATCTAGGATATTTTACTTTCATTTACTTTTCTATTAGCTATTTACTATTACTGTCAAACACTTGCTTAGTTTCTTTCTATTTTAACCCATTGATTAGCCTTTATTATTATGGCTTTCCTATAAACAAAATGTTTAAATTCACCTATATTTTTACCATTCCTTGCTCATAACTTTTTCTAGCATCTTAGACTTCTTTCAGGAAACATTTTCCTTATTGCCTGAAACATATTCTTAGAAGTCTCTTTAGAAAGATCTGTTGGTGGTGACTACTAGTTTTATTTATCTGGAAATGTCTTTATTAAATTTAATTTTTGAAAGTCTTAATAGCATACAATTTTTGGTTGACAGTTATTTCCTTTCAACACCTTAAAAACACTAGCTTGGCTTCCATTGTTATAGTTGAAAAGTCAGCTGCTAGTTTAATCTAATTTTTTTGTAGGTGATCTTACTTTTCTCTCTGGTTTTCAAAACTCCTTCTCAACAATTATACTTTTTAATTTCTAAGACTCCTATTTTCATATCTGCCTGCCCAACTATGATAGTCTTTTGATTATTGCTCATTTTTGTAATTCCATTTCTAGAAGCATTTCATGCATAATTATTCTTTTTTTCTTTTTTTTTTAAAGATTTTTTTAAATGTTTTTATTTATTTCTAGGAGAGAGAGAGAGACAGCGTGAGCAGGGGAGGGTCAGAGAGAGAGGGAGTCACAAACTGAAACAGGCTCCAGGCTCTGAGCTGGCAGTCAGCACAGAGTCTGATGCGGGGCTCGAACCCACGAACCACGAGATCATGACCTAAGCGAAAGTCGAAAGTCGGACGCTTAACCGACTAAGCCACCCAGGCGCCCCCATACATAATTATTCTATATTAGGTATCAGCTAATTCCAGAGTTTTAGTAATTTGTCCTCTAAATCTACTGTTTTGTTTTGTTTTGTTTTGTTTTGTTTTGTTTTGTTTTGTTTTCCCTCCCAGTCATTGTGCTTTTGGTGACTGGAAACTAAACAATTTTTCTTTGATTTGCTAGCTGGTTGAAATTAATTTATGAAGATCCTGTGGCCATAAACTGCGAGTCCTTTCAGTTAGTAGAGGATTTCCAGTTGTTTTTACTAGCAGCAAGGAGGCACTACCAAACGGGAACCACTTTCACTTCTTTCTAGGTTTCTAACTTTCTGCATGAGTCTTTAATTTAGGTTGCCTTATCTGAGGCTTAGTTTCCTGTTTAGCTGCAGTTCTGATCAAATGACCTGCAGAAAATCTTACCTTTTTCTCTTGTTTATCACTCATGGATTCCCACTCTGGTTTCAACTCACTCTTTTTTTGGTAGGGGAGGGAGGATTTGGTTTTGTGGGGCTGTTATTGGTTGGAGCCTTAAGAGATATCCCAGAAATGCATTCAGGTTTGTTTCATCCAGGAAACATGAGAAGGAGGGTCTGCAGAGTATGTAGTCCACCACATAGACAAAAGTGGAGGTCTTTAAGAACCATGTTCAGATGAATCTAGTGTCTGTCACAACTATTTGTTGAATGAATAACTCACTTTTGACATAGGTAGAGAAGGTAGTCATCAGTATAGTATGTCTTGATGGATCTGGGACAGATTAGCTGCTGAAAGATGTTGCTGCCATTGGCTTGTAGTTGATGCTTCCAATTCTCTTTCAAAATGAGGTGTTTTTTTTTAATGAAAGTATTTATTACTTAATAAATGGCAAGTGCCTGCTCAGTTGGTCAGGACAGGTGACATACCAAAATTTTTATCAGTCACTTTTCACTTTTACCATAATAAGAATGTATTATATGCATAAAATCAAAGAACCATCACATGTCTAAGCTCAAAGGAACATAAGACTTCATAGAGTTTAACAATTTTATTGTAAATACCTATATACATATTCAGAGGCAGGGGGTTTAAATGTCTAGGCTAAGATCCAAAAATCGACTCTAGAACCACAAAGGAAAAGCAGATTTTTGATAAGAAGCTTGGGGTGGAGAGTGAGCAGGAGAAGGTCTGACATCAGACACACTTGGCTCTGCACTTGTGATGTGTGACTGGGCAGGTTCTCATGCTTTCTGTGCCTTAGTTCACACTTAGTTCACTGAAATAGGAATATTTTAGTATCTCCTTTACAAGATTGTTGCGAGTGTTAAATGAGATAAGATGTGTAAATCATTCAGCAAATATCTCCTGGATAATGAGTTCAATAACTGTCCTCTGTAGATGTTGTGATCACTCCATCCCTCTACCTGCAGCCTAAAGCTAACACAGAGAACCAAAGATTATATATATATACATATATGTATATATATATATATATATACATATATGTATATATATATTGATCACCTTGAGCCACCAGAAACTGTCAAACTGCTATCTTTAAAAAGGGGAGTAATTTTAATATGTTTTCACTTATAAATGAAACAGGAGAAACTTAACAGAGGACCATGGGGAAGGAGAGGGGAAAAATAGTTGGGGATAGGGAGGGAGGCAAACCATAAGAGACTCTTGAATACTGAGAACAAACTGAGAGGTAATAGGGGTGGGGGAGAGTGGAAGGGGAGTGATGGGCATGGAGGAGGGCGCTTGTTGGGATGAGCATTGGGTGTTATATATGGAAACCAACCAGACAAGCTATTTAAAAAAGAAGTAATTTTAGCATTGTTATGTAAACTAATTTAAATAATAATAATAAAATTTTGCAGTTTAAAGGGAGTATATAATAACTCCCTGTGAAATGCAGTCATGCATCAATGCTTATTCAATTCCTGATGATATATAAATAAAATCTAGTGTGTATCTACCACTCTGCCAGATTCCCATGTCCTCACTCTCACTCCAAAGATGAAAATATTGAAGCTTAGATGCACGGAATAATTTATCTAAGGTCATAGAGTCAAATCCAGAATTCTATACCAAAGCATCCAGGATTTAAGCATGAAATGTTTCCCTGTAGAATATAATGTATCCTTCTATATTTTGATTCTTCCATAACAAGAAATAGAGTGTCCAAGGAACCAGAAGAACAACCAGGAGAGGGGCACCTGGATCGCGCAGTCGGTTCAACGTTTGAGTTGATTTTGGCTCAGGTCATGATCTTACGGTTTGTGAAATCAACAGTGGAGCTTGCTTGGGTCTCTCTCTCTCTCTCTCTCATTCTCACTCAAAATAAATAAATAAACTTAAAAACAAAAGAAAAACCAGGAGAGAGCACAGCCTTAAACCAGGAGAGAGAGTTTTATAAAGGAAGAGTTGATCAATAGCATTGAATGTCACTGAGAGATTTAAAAAGAGATGAGAAAGGTAGATATATATTTGATTGAAATGTGGGGGTACCCTTGATTACCATTCCTTTAAAAAAAAACCCAGAAGTTGAAATTTTTACTTACAATTTGCTATAGGAAAGTAGCTGGCTAGCTCCTGAGAATCACCAAGTGATAATTGAGTCAGTGGCCAGGAAAAAAGAGAATTTCTCCTTTCTTATGCTCACTAGACAAGAAAGGTATCTCCTATGCTTCTTGTGTGCTAATAAGAATTTCTCTTCAAATACAGAGTTTTAATTTTATGTTTGAATTATAGAAGTGATGTTTCTCAAGATGTTTTCTGTTGACTGTGGGCAACATAATCTATTTTGTTTGCAGCCACTGTGGCTGATCTTACAACTTACATGGTTTCTAGGGCTTTTACTGGGAGTTCTGGTCTTGCCTTCCCCCCGTGATTAATTGGCCAAACTATATCATTATATCAATCTATTTCAAGGATGCTATGGTAGCTGAGTCATATATCCTGGAAATCTCCTCCCCAGCTAGAACGGAACTATCTTTTGTGTGGAAAGATAGTGTCTCCAGATTTATACAATCACTGATATACTAGCTGTGCTCTGGGATCATATTTGATTTGTTAAGATGTTAAGGGTAATTTTTTAAGAGCTTCATATTCCAGTGACAATTTCCTTGAGCTCTGCCTCTTAAAGAGTTTTCATGGTGGTGTGGAAATGACATATAGATGGTGGTAGTTACTTAATAAAGACAAAGACAGGAGCACCTGGGTAGCTCAGTCAGTTGAGTGACTCTTGATTTCAGCTCAGGTCATTATCCTAGGTTTCTGGGATTGAGTCCCATATCAGGGCTCAAGATTCTCTCTCTCTCCCTCTCCCTCTTCCCCTCTCACCATTTCTAAAGTAAAATTTAAAAAAAGAATAAAGACAAATATAAGTGTTATCAAAGTTTTCCATCCAAGCTGGAATCTGAAATAAATGGGAGTAAAAGAAAAATAAATATTTCTGCTAATCTCAAGGAGGCTAGAGATAACAAGAAGTGCATCATTTTAAAGGATCAGGAAGAAGATTTTAAGAGGTACATAAACTCATTTATTGATTCACGCATTACTTTAAACAATTAACTGAACATCTATTCTATAGCAAGCATTGTGCAATATGCTGGTGTGTAGTAGTTAAGAAGATAATCAAAATCTCTGGATGCATGTAATAGCAGAACATAGGAACATATACTTAATTTCAGATTGTCTAGGGAAAGTGAACATGAGACTTGGAGTCTCTCACTTAAATTATCTGAGAGGATTGGAATGATATTTTTCTTAGATGAGTAAATCTCACAGGGTACAGAATTTAGGTCTGCACAAGACATAGGAAGAATTTAGATGTAAACTAACGCGGGCGTACTGCCTGGAAATCTTTGTGGAGTCATTCTCCCCTGAGTATAATTCTCCTTTGAGCTTGATTGTATAACACAGTGGTTAAGACCATATGCCTGGAATCAGGCTGAGTAGGCCTCTAGTTCCAATTTGTCATTGATGAGCAATGTTATCACTAGTTAGAATACTTATTAGCTTTGAAATTCAGTTTCCTGTCCGTTATATATGGGGCAATAACTATGGTTAGTTCATAGGACTATTGTGAAGGTGTAATGAAATGCTTTCCCAAAGATTTTAGTGTAATATCTGATTCATACTTAGTAGCCATCATTATTGGAGTTGCGCTGAGTTCATTTACTAAGTAATTAATAGGTCCTAGCTTTATTCTAAGTAACTTACGTGTGAGTTGATAGTATCTCTTTCTTCTTATCACCTTTCACCCCTCATTTTTTATTCTTTTTTTTTTTTTTAAATGTTTTATTTATTTCTAGGAGAGAGACAGCGTGAGCAGGTGAGGGTCAGAGAGAGAGGGAGTCACAGACTGAAACAGGCTCCAGGCTCTGAGCTGGCTGTCAGCACAGAGCCCGACGCAGGGCTCGAACGCACGAACCGCGAGATCATGACCTAAGCGAAGTCGGACGCTTAACCGACTAAGCCACCCAGGCGCCCCTCTCATTTTTTATTCTTACTGTTGAAATTCCTAGGAGACCTAGAAATAAAGTGTTCCTAAAAATTGGAGTCGGTAGCCTAAAAGGGCTACATAGGCCATGGCTGATTTCTGATTCCTGAGTTTAAGATTCCACTTTCCTTTAGTTCTGTATTTGGTTGGGCCTGTTTCTGGTTATTCTCATGGTCAATATATGAGATGTTGATTGGACAAAACACATCTGGAGCAGTTACATTTATGACAGATAATAACTGCTACAAATTCCCCCGTGTTCTTCACTCCAGACAGGTTTCTGTCTCACCACTGTGGAAGGTGGTGGGGCGAGTACCATAAAACCATATGCTGCTTTCTTTTTTACCACAGGCAGAGTTTCACTCTGGTTGAACGGGTTCAAAGAAAAGGTTTCACTCTAACTGATGGCCTTACAAACACCTGGAACATTTGAAGCATTATGATTATAGCTGACTTGTTCTGAAAAATTAGGGTTCTTCTTATTTTGAGGACTATAACTGTATGTCCTTGGATGAAAGGGAGAGAAATTTTGTCTTCAGCAATCAAAGTTTTATCACAGCATTACATATAGATATTTGACTTAACACCCAGCTGCAGAAACTAAAGCAGCAGGTGCTGAGAGCCCTGGGGAGGCCGAGGGACTCAGGAGCCTGGTTCTTGGTTTGAGCCTGGTTCTTGGCTCACAGATGAGCAAGGTCCTCTTGTTATCCTGCGTTTGATTCACCTGGTTTAATCTCCCTTTCTAAAAATCAGATAAGTGATAATTTTCTTGTCCATATTTTTGCAAATTTGGAATGTAAAATAGAACATCTTTACCAGGTGGAGTCCATAAATTAATGATGGTCATGAGCGCTAACCAGGGATGCACCTGGGCTAGACATCAGCTTCTTTCCTTTTTTTTTTTTTAAATATTTTTATTTATTTCTAGGAGAGAGAGAGAGAGAGACAGCGTGGGCAGGGGAGGGTCAGAGAGAGAGGGAGTCACAGACTGAAACAGGCTCCAGGCTCTGAGCTGGCAGTCAGCACAGAGCCCGACGCGGGGCTTGAACCCACGAACCGTGAGATCATGACCTAAGCGAAAGTTGGACGCTTAATCGACTAAGCCACCCAGGTGCCCCAACATCACCTTCTTTCCTGTGGCCTGCAGATTCAGTGACTCCTCTTCTCTCTTTCCATACTCTGTGCTGATTCATTCACTTCCACCTTAAGGTACATTTTCCTTGAGCAAAATTACAGGGGACTGAACTGGTGTTTGAGAGTCTTTTCCAAACGTGGGAAATTGGGAACAACTGTGTACACTTTGAGGCTATTAGTAGTTAAGGCAAGGAGCGGAGGCGGAAGGAGACAGGTGAGGGAAAGTCTGGAGCCTAAAGCCTAGAGGATGTCTTCCTAAGGAAAAATTTCACTTACTGGATAGCAGAGTTAGAGATAGGGAAGATATGGGTTAATCTTTCTGTAAATCTGTATTGAAAAATTTTTACATAAAACAATTGTCATTGACTTCTGTCTTTTCTCTTTGTCATGGGATTAACACAATTACCTTTAGTTGTTGGCTTGAAATTGATGTTCTTTATCATTTTAAAGAAATATAGGAACGTATTATACATTTTCAAAGTGTTCTTTTAAAATCAAGAAGAAGTGTTTGGTTTTACACTATCTCTTGACTTAAAAGGAACTCTTATGAAAGCAACATAAGTGTCCACTGATAGATGAATAAAGAAGTTTAAATAATATACTTTATTATAGATATATTGTATACAATGTGGTATATATACATACATACACATAAAATAAAATATTACTTAGCCATTAAAAAATGACATTTGGGACAACATGGATGGAGTTAGAGGATATTACGTTAGGAGACATAAGTCTGTCTGAGAAAGAGAAATATCAAATGAGTTCACTTATGTGTGGAATCTAAAAACAAGATGAATAAACAAACAAAAAATAGACATAGACTCATAAGTACAGAGAACAAATGGATGTTTGCCAGAGGGAAGGGCATGGGGGGATGGGCAAGATGGATAGAGGGGAGTGGGAGATACATCCTCCAGTTGTGGAAGGAGTGAGTCATGGAGATGAAAGGTACAGCATAAGGAATATAATCAGTGGTACTGTAATCGTGTTGTATGGAAATTGCAGTTACACTTGTGGTGAACTAGCATAACACATAGAATTGAATCACTATGTTGTGCATCTGAAACTAATGCAATGGGTATAGGTAATGTGAAATCTGTGTGTCAATTGTATTTCAGTTAAAAAAGAAATGACAAAAAATGTTTGATTTTATCAAGTTTTTTACAACAACCAATTGAGATGCTTTTATTGTTTTACTTATTCAATATAGTGGTTTTATTATCAACCACACTGTTGTAAGATTTGAATGTGTGTGTGTATATACACTATATATATACACACACACACATATATACACTATATATATATATACACACACACATACATATATATATATACACACACACATATATATATATACACATACATATATATATATAGTCTTATAACTAGGTGCTTGTTATCTTTTTTTTTAATATTTTTTTATGTTTTATTTATTTCTAGGAGAGAGAGAGAGAGACAGCGTGAGCAGGGGAGGGTCAGAGAGAGAGGGAGTCACAGACTGAACAGGCTCCAGGCTCTGAGCTGGCAGTCAGCACAGAGCCCGACGCGGGGTTCGAACCCACGAACTGTGAGATCACGACCTAAGCGAAAGTCGGACGCTTAACCGACTAAGCCACCCAGGTGCCCCTAGGTGCTTCTTATCTTAATAAAATACAGATCCATCCTTACATTCTTGGAATTAAGCCCATTGACTGATGCATGTCCCAGTGGAAGAGGAGGGTCCCTAACAATAAAAATCACTTTTTTTCCAACAACTGAAAATACTTTTTCTCAGGGACACAATGTGTACCATTGGGATTGTGATTCTTGTGCATAATTCTTTCCTCTCTCCTAGAAAACACTGGTATTAAGAGATCTGCAAGTGTTTACAATTGAGAAGATGGGTCTTATCTCATTAGTCAGATTAGAGTGGCCAACAGAATGGTATACTCAGAGAAGTGTGGAAACAAGTGTGGTTTGTTTGGAGGCAATTCTCCATGGTGTTTTCACACATCATGCCAGCTTTTGTTCTAGATGATTTTTTCTAGGATCATATAGCACACAGCCTTCAAAACTAGAAATAGTGTCTTCCTCAGGGTCAGAGGGCAGATTTGCTTCTGGCCCAGCATAACAAAGATGGTATCTCTCTGTGGTACAGTTTGAACAGAACTGCTTGTAGCCCCTTAAAAGATTAGAGCTAAGCTTGGGGTTCCTCAGCTGGGACAGCACCCAGCTATGTGGCTGTCCACACAAGGCCTGCCCCTCCTGGCATGGGACGTGGAAACAAGTGGTGCAGATGTAAATGGGGAGCTCCTGATGCCCTCTGTACCTTGAGTAAAAACTGTCTAAATGCTTTGGGTTACTGTTTGCATCCTCACTCTATTTTGAAAGTGTGCAATAGGCCAATTTAGCAATGTGTCCTACTGCTTAGGGTTGCTTAAGCCCTTGACAAGAATTGGACAAATGACTCAAGAACAAAATGGTCAAAGTATGTGAATAGGCAACTCACGGAAGGATAAATCTAAACCATAAGGTGCTATCCAAGTGATGATAGGGTCTGGCAGCTTTTAAGGTGGCTTCAAAGAGCCCTAGGGAAAAGAGGCTCCCTGCTCATAGGTACCTGTTTGCAATCCCCCAGTAGCATGTTGCAGAAAAACTATTTCTGTTTTATTATGGAACTCTTCTGGGCACTGCTGTCTCCATTAGAACTGTTCTGTCTGCCAGAGAGAGGGGCAAAGAATGCATATGGCTATGAGGCAGATTCCCTGGGAGAAGGCCCTGCACATATCTGGCAAGTTGGACTGATGCCAGGAATCCCAGAAGGCTACAAATGGTTCCAGACAGGAATAGACAGTCTGGACTTAGCTTTGCATACCTGATAGTGGATGTAAGTGTGAAAAGTACTACAAAAGGACCACAATATAAAATGTTGCAACAATTTGGACCACTGAGTCACAATTCTTCAGACTAAGGAACACATTTCACAGTCCATATTGTCCAACCATGGCAGAGAGATATCTTCTTCATAAAAGATAATGTGAGGGGTGCCTTGTGGCTCAGTCAGTTAAGCACTCTTGATTTTGGCTCAGGTCATGATCTTATGTTTCATGAGACCTCTGAGTCAGGCTCTGTGCTGATAGCATGGAGCATGCTTGGGATTCTCTCTCTCCCTCTCTCTCTGCTCTTTGCCTATTCTCTCTCTCTCAAAATAAAGAAACATGAGAAAAATGAAAGAGAATTGGAATGGGTAGCTGGAACACTGCTTGTCTAAAACCAGTGAGAGGAGATGTAGAAATGAAGGGCTGGCTTATAAACCTTCATGAGTGTGTGCTCTCATTCAATACGAAGGGGGCCAAGGGAGGGTTCACACCACACAAATTCTGCTTTTCTGGTTTATCTGGGGGAAAAGAGATGGGGGAGGATGGTGGTATGAGAATGACCATATTTTTTCTTTCTTCCCCACATCTTCTCAACTTTTCCTTTCCCTAGTAATGCAGTGACCCTAGGATGAAGGATACCACTGCACCTATTGGAAACAGGGATGGTTTGTAAGCAAGAAACTGTAACTGTATCTTTAAACCTTTGGGGAAGAATTCCCACGGGCTTTTTGAGGTAGATTGTGCCTTAACTACATCTGGCAAAAACGATGTTGACAGTTTATGCAGCTGTACTACCTATTGGTAGAAACGGCTCATTCATTCTTCTGTAATCCTACCTTAAATGGATTGGAGTAGACTGAGGAGAGATACTTGCTAAATGAGTATATCTGGCAATCTAGACCAGACCAGTAGCTGAAACTAACATTTTTCCTTACACATGTCAAACATTTCGGGTATAAAAGGAGACAAGGAGAGATAATTGCCAAGGGAAAATGAATGAATGGGTTACACAATAAGGGAATTCCAGTGTATTATATTAACACTCGGAACAAGGCTCAGAACAAAAGATGGCATTCTTTTAGCTCTTAGACCAGATGCCTAAAAGGGTGATGCCATATATTCCTTAGTCTACTTCTGTTTTTTGAAAATGATACAATAACATGGAAGCCAGCAAACCTGAGTGGGTTTGCCCAGAGAGACATTTTGGTTATATGATATGATGATGAAAGGACTAATTGCTAATTGTCACCAGCTAGACCCTAAGACCTGACCTTTACTGCCCACCTGCTTGTACTCACCAACCTCTGTCCCACGCTTTTCCTTAAACTTCTTTTTATCTTATCTATTAACTCAGGGAAGTGGAAGCTGAAACCACCCCTCGAGCAATAACGACTGCCCTGACAAGACCTCCCACTGGCCCAGACCATTCAGACCAGTTTGAGTTAAACCCCTCCTGACTTGTTCCTGCACAGATGGACCATGCAGTGACCTCTAGAATGAATCACAACTAACTTTACCTCATTTCGATATAAAATATTAAATGAGCACAAGCCTTATTTACATAACATACAATGTGTGTATAGGCATGTTTATATAAGGCATATGCACTGCCTTATGCCCACCTCTACATAAGTAATATGTACCATATTTATGGTGTAACACTGAATCACTGGCAAGATTATACTGATTTTGGTGGTCAAAAGTACTGTGGCATTGAGTCAAAAGCCTCTTGTACCTACCACACACTGGTTATTGTAGATGTTAGACATATAAAGAGAACCATGGCCAAAGGCCAGTGGGTGGCATGTATATAAAGAACTTGGCTGACTTGTGTCTCTGGTTCCTGGGACACAGCCTCAAAACATTTGGAATTTCCTGAGTGATAGGAAGTGTTTTTGCTATTTATGGTCAGCCCTGATAACAAGCTGACTCAGGGTGGGCCCTTGGTCGTCTGTGTTGATGAGATGACTCAGGATGGGAGTCTGGACATGTGATTAGAGGGTTGCAGTTTTGAGCCACAGTGATATTAGTTAGATCTGCAGAGAGGGATGGTGGGACTAGAAATTGAATTCAGCAGATGATTCTCACAGTGATGCCTAAGTAATGAAATCCCCATAAAATTTTGGACACCAAAGCTTGAGTGCGTTTTCCTTGTTAGGAGTGTTCTGTTATTGAGTTTTCTACTGATGTGTAAGGAAGGTAATGCTTCTTGACTCCAAAGAGAGAGGACAATGAAAGATTTGAATTTAGTACCCTCCCAGAGCTCACTTTATGATTTGTATACTTTTGTTAAAACAATACTTTAATAAAAAATATAGTGGCTTTCTGAAGGTTCTTTGAATTGTTCTAGTGAATTATTGAACCTAAGAGGATACTGGGAAACCCCAAATTTGTAGACAGTTGGTCAGAAGTGAGGGAGACCTGGAGATCACTGCAGCTTGCAACTACTGTCTGAAATGAGGGCACTCTTGTGAGTGACTGTGCCCTTTATCTGAGAAGTTTGATCCAACTCCAGGTAGTTGATGCCAGAAGTCATTGCAATGTTCTCTCTACCCCCACTCCCCAAATTAATTCTGGTTAAGAATATTAGTAAAGTAGTATCTAAAGATATTCATCTCAATGTAGATGTGTATTCATAAAACCACAATTATGCTGAAAATGGGAGTCAATCATGTGGGACTAGAGTAACATCAGAATCCCTACCATGTAGCATTTGGAATTTTGTGAATTTATTTACGCTGAAGTTAAAGTCATTAGTGGGGTCATTAGTGCATAGTGGAAATTAGACTGGATCAAAACCTTTGGGAGACAGGGAAGAGGTTCTTTCTCAGGTGTCTGAAGTGGAAGGGTCAGACAGTGCTTTCTCCAGGAGAAAGGAAAATCTGGGCCCATCTTATCACATCAGTCATAGCAGCAATGAGTTCATAAGTAGAGATCAAAGTAGATCACTTTGATCTAAAGAACAAGCATCCAAGAAGATGATTTTAATCTCTTTTAATCATCCACCAAAAGGTTCAATGTTACCGGATATTATATTTGGAATGTGTTTATATTTGAAATGTATCAGAATACTTCTTTGAAGGGTTATGAACTCAAGAGTAAGGGGTGTGTTTAGATACTGGAGTGCCCATTAGAGGAAAGTATGAGCAGGAGGAATGGCCTATCCAGCCAGTTAAAAGGGTCTTCGCTGATAGATAAGGAAAGTGTTCTTTTTTTTCCTGTTTTTTTTTTTTGTTTTTTTTTTTTGGTTGTTGTAAGTTATGCTTCTAAGGTAGAATGACAGGCTAATGCACTAAGAGATGGAAGACTCATCCTATCTTCATTCTCTCCAATTTTACTCTTATTTCTAAGATCAGGATTTAAAGGCTATGAAAATTTCTCAATTTGATCCTCTCTCTTCTATGGACAGAATTGTGTTTCCCTAAAGTGCATATGTTGAAGCTCTTACTCCCAATGTGATGATATTTCAAGATGAGGCCTTTTGGAGACAATTAGGTTTAGATGAAATTATGCATATGGGGTCCTTATGATGGGATTAGTGCCTTTATAAGAAAAAGAAAAGACACACAGTACTCTCTCCCTGCCTTGTGAAGACAGTAAGAAGGCTGCTGTCTATAAGCCAGGAAGAGGGCTCTTACCAGAAATTGAATTTGCCAACACTTTGATCATAAACTCCCCAGTCTCCAGCTGTGAGAATAAATTTCCATTGTTTAAGCTAGCCAGTCTATGGTATTTTGCTATAGCAGCCCAAGCAAACAAAGACAATGGTTTGTGGCAATTTTGCTCAGCATTTGGTAAATCTTTTATTAAATATTAGCATTTTTATGTTTGTGTGCTTCTTTCAGTCTTCATAGGTATGCTGATAGACAGTTAAGGCAAAGTCAAGCACTGTTATTTTTCTATTGTTTAAACTCAGAAGTTCAGCCTTGATATTTTTGGCTTAACTTCCCTTATCTTTTTCAGGCTGAATGGCAACAACTATTGTCTCTTTCCAATGTCTTCTCTCTTAAAAAACAGACAAACAATACTGGGAGCACCTGGTTGGCTCGGTTGGTTGAGGGACTGACTCTTGGTTTTGGTTCAGGTTATGATCTCACAGTTCTTGAGTCTGAGCCCCGCGTGGGGCTCTGCACAGACAGTCTGGAGGCTGCTTGGCAATCTCTCTCTCTCTCTCCCTCTTGCTCTCTGCCTTTCCTGTGCAGACTCTCTCTCTCAAAATAAATAAATAAACCTAAAAAAAAAAAACCAACAACCCTCCCCCCTCATTGTGAGGATGGGGATGGGGATCTGGGAGGCAGACAAAACCTGACAGATGATGAAGATGGAGCAAGACAAGGCAAAGAAACATTAGGTTAAGTCCTAAGCCTAGTGCAGAACTCTAAGAGGTTTCAATGGAGCCATGAAGAACTCCTTTTTGCTCTGTTAATATGCACATATTTAGCCAACAGTTTAAATTATTGTCTCCTCCAGAAAAACTCAGCGGAAATCTTACTCTCTTTCTCCCTCACTTTCCAAGGACGAGAAGCCAAAATAGGCCACACTCACATTGTAACAGTATTGACTTTGCAATGTGATGCCATCTCATATCAAATAACCAATAAAATCCTAAACTTAAACCCAAGCAATTCTCCTTGGGGTCACCAAAGAAAGGAGGTAAGAGGAGAGTGCAGCTCCCCCTCGAGGTTAGCAATAATATTCCTGTAAAGTAGGTTTTCTGTTATAAATTGACGTTTGCTTTCTCATATAACTAAACTTTCTCGCATCTATCATATTGCCAAACTCTGTTCAATAATTTGAATTATAGTCATCAACAAATTGAAAAGAAAGTGTATATATAGCACAGGGGCTAAAAAAAAAGCACGAAGACACACTGTTGCCGTATGTCCCTTCTTTTTTATACTTGTTTCAAGCATCCTGTTGTGGACGTGAATATTGAGGATCCACTGATCTTAATTAGCAATATCAATCAGATATGACCATGTGAGTTGCTTGAAAAGGAGAAATGCTAATCTTACCTCATTTTCCAACTTCCCCTCTGACCAATTAATTAGAATTTCTGGAGGTGGGACCTAGGCATTACTACTTTAAAAAAATTCTCAAGGGATTCTAATGTGCAGCCAAGTTTGAGAATCAGTATACTGGGGGAAAGATGTGCTGGTCAAATCTACTTTCTTCATTCTGGGCCCTATGTTTCTTCTTTTATATTTAATGTTTTCATTTTCTGTGGTTCCATTTTGTTGCTGGCCGTTCCTCTTTTGATATCCTTTTTATTTTAATTTTATCAATCTTATTTTCCTGTTGAATATTTCCTTTTGACCTCTGTTCAAAAGATGTTTTAACTGCATTTAATAAACTCAAGATATTCTAGGTTTGCTCCATCATTCTTGATCTGGTAATTCCTACTCCTCCAGGACCCTGGACCTTGTTTATGAGAAATAAGGCAGAAATCTATACCCAGGGACATGGCCTCACATAAAGAATTTGAATGTTGGGGTGCCTCGGTGGCTCAGTCGGTTAAACGTCCAACTTTGGCTCAGGTCATGGTCTTACAGTTCGTGGGTTCGAGCCTTGTGTCGGGCTCTGTGCTGACAGCTAGCTCAGAGCCTGGAGCCTGCTTCGGATTCTGTATCTCCCTCACTCTCTGACCCTCCCCTGCTCAAAGTGCCTCTCTCTCTCTCAGAAATAAATAAAACATTAAAAATTGAAAAAAAGAGTTTGAATGTTGATGATTTTCCTGCATTCATCACACTGTCTTAGAGTTGCCTTTGCATTACACTTCTTTTTAAAAGTTGGTCCACTTAGAACTTGATTCTTTAATAGGACATCAAGGAGGTCTAATGCAGAGGTCTTATGCAGAAAGTCATCCAAACAACTAACCCCTAAACTCAGTACTAGATCTAAAACCTCCATGTGCTCAGTTTTATATGTCATTCTGGAATGCCTTTCAAAACAGCTAGGAAGATAGGACTGATGACCACATACTGATTTGTTGGCTACTGTGTCCACTTTCTCCTACAACTAATGTTTCTCTATGACCACAAAGACAGAGTAATTTGGAAGCTTTTGCGGAAACTCAGCTTACTTTAGTTTATGTGCTGATTCAGCTTAAGCAGGAAAACTCCATAATGCCAGAGGAGCTCACCTAATTGTCTCTCCAGGACATGTCTAGGGCAAAAGCAGAAGCCGATGCATCTTGGCTTTATCCTTTTTGCCAGCTCTCTCTTACCAGGCAAGAATCAGATGAGAAGTAGTTACGAGGTCTTGATGCTTTTGCTGAAATTTATGTTTGTGCTTGTTAGGCCAAATTGTAGGGCACGAGTCCTCCTCATTAGTCACCATCTCCAAGCTTCAACTTTAATTTTTTGAAGAGTCATACTCCCAGGTATCCTATGAGAACCCTTTGCCAGCATGGCGAAAGGCAGTAACTGGTCAGCTATGGATCCTTATTCTTCTGGTCTCTGCGGATCCTTTCCTTTGGCATATGCCCTTCTTATTCCATTCTTTTGCAAGTGAATATGTTTACTCATGTCTCAGGATCTTTGCTCTTGACCTTTCTTTTGGATAAGTGGAGATCACTGAGTTGAGCTCTTGTATTTGGAATGGATATGACTAGTCTATAGTTGTAGAACTTCAATTAAAATAAAGAAGGTCTGATAGATGAGCACTGAGGAAGATCTGGCTATGAGGGGAGATGAGAAATACAAGGTCCACCTGAGCAAGGAAACAGCAAGAAATTGATTAAAATTGAAGGGCTGGTAATAAACAAACGAACGAACAAACAAACAAAAAGAACCAGCAAGACAGAGTGAGTGGGTTCAAGAGAAAAAACTTGGATATATTTCCAAATGCAAGGAAGTGTAGAGGATGGGAGTCTTAAAGTTGCCCATGGTTAAAGCCATGGAATAGAAGCTTTTACGATTCCTAGGAAGTTCGGAAACTTATCCTGCTGGAGGTGAGCTAGTAATCATTTCATCTAGATCTTATATGTTTTAAGCCAAACCTCTATCAAAAATTTCAGTGGGGCTTTTCTACTTCTGAAGTGTTCTATGAAGTGACAGCTGCAGTTTCTTTTTAAACTGAGGAAATCTCTTTTGTTCTTGCTCTGATCAGGGTTCTCTCTGATGCCTGAGTTGCCACTTTCAGTGTTCAATGCTGGTCTGCTCACAGTTATGGAGCATGCATTCTACCCTGGTGGGAAGTGATGCTTCCTGACTGGGTTCAGGAATGATTCAATGAACGATTTTATATTTTAATAATTTCAACAATCTGAGCTTCAAATCTCTAATTAAATGTCTATGAAGATTGTATAAAGATATATCAAGAGATCCATAATGAAGGTGTTAGGACCTTAGGTTAGCATTCCTCCAACATGATTATTAACAACTGGATTTATCATCCTTTAAAACAGGGTTTCAGGGACCTTTTTATTTCTTATCTTTCTTCCTCCATCCCTCCCTCTTATCCTTTTGTATTTTTCTTTTCTATCATCAGAGCTAAGGACTGAAAGTATCATAAAATGTGGCTGAATCGGTACTTTGGCAGAGATGCCTCTATAAACATTAAAACCTTTGACCTTGCTAGCCAAGAGCAACCTGTCTCAAATTCAAGAGTCATACAATAATAAGGCATTTATCTTGTTCTCTGGTTGTAATTCTCCACCTTCTAGAAAGGACTTCAATAAGGAAAAGTTCCTATGCTTCTTACCCAGGTTGTCAGATGGGGTAGGCTTAAGTCCTTGTTAATGAACAAGACATGGACCTTATTCCTAATCATTGATTCCTTTAAAGTAGTACTACATTAATAACAACAAAAATAATAAATAGTAATCAAAAGAGCTTACATTAATTGACAGTTTCTTATGTCTTGGACATTCTGCTATGTATTTTACGTATATTTTTTTCTCTTTTTTAAAATCTTTATTTATTTATTTTGAGAGAGAGATACAGAGAGAGTGCATGTGGGGGAGAGGCAGTGAAAGAGGCAGATAGAATCCCAAGCAGGCTCTGTGCTGTCAGTGCAAAGCTTGACATGGGCTCCATCCCATGAACCTTGAGATCATGACTTGAGCCGAAATCAAGAGTCAGATGCTTAACCAAGTGAGCCATCCAGGCACCCCATATTTTCTATTTTAATCTTCAGAATAATGCTATGGGATAATATTTGTTGTAGATATAAGGGCAATAAAGCTTAGAGATTAAGTAATTAGTGCAGTTCACACAGCTGTAAGAGTCAGAACTGTGACTCAAGGCCAGGTGTTTATCATCAACTTCCCATTTTAACTATCTTGAGAAACAACCTGGGTCAGGCTTTACCACATGTGTAATATCCCATTCATTCTTCAGTTAGGTATTGAGTACCTTCTACATGACAGGCACTTTTGTAGAAAATAGGGGTCCAATAATGAACAACATTTGTCTCTTCCCTCAAGGAGTTCATAGATTAATTCAATTTATCCCTACTTCATTCTATAATAAAATTCCTCTTCAGATCTAAGTGGAAACTCAGATGTCTGCAAGGAATCTGCAGTTAACTTACATGGTGTGACATGTACTACATTAATGTAGAATTCTGGGAGCAGATCTGTTTGTATTTTGACCAAGACTTACACATCTGGTTAGTATTTTGCCATTTTAAACACCCAGCAGCTCCTTGGACTCACTTTGTGCCTCCCCCCTCAATGTTTTCCACCTGACATTGTTAAAACAGAATGCTTAGCACCAATTCCCACCCCCAAGTTTCTGATTCAGTGAGTCTTAGGGGGAACCTCAGAATTTGCATTTCTAAAAAGTTACCTGGTGATATAGATGATGCTTGTGTAGGAATCACACTCTGAAAACTCTATTGGATCATCTATGCATAATATTAGTCTTCTACTTATGTTATGAAATAATTCTGTCTGGTGGTAACTCTAATGAGTTTGGTCTCTCAACAGACATTGATCTCAATCTACTTTTCTCTCTTCCATTCTTCAAAGACTTTTATAGAAATCTTTGTTAAGAAACTTGAGATACTGTAGTGAATAAGACCCTATGGCTGGTAGTTTTGTATATAGAAGACAAACATTTCTATCTCTTAACCTCTATCTCCATATTTACTTTCAGTTGTAACCCATTAAAGTTTTTAAATAAGCATATTCTCTCTAATGTTTAATGTTTGTTTCAAGATGGTCAGCTAAATAAAAATGAAACTTAAGAATCATTTAAGTTTTATTAATGTGTTAAAATGATCAAAATTAGTTAAATTCTTTAAAAGTTTTCATAAGACAAAGAAACACAAAATATCAATCAAACAAATTGTAATAATGATCTCAACTTAGCCCTCAGGTGTCATATACATAGAATAGTTAAATATTGAATGGTTATCATCTGCATTAATGAAAAGGAAGTTGCCATATATGGATTATTAAATTTTGAATGCTTATAATACAACTACGGACACTCTGCACTAACTTTATTTGGTTTTTTGAATATACAAGAATGAAATGATTTGATGATTTAGGAGTTTCAGGATCACATAATGCCTATGAGTCATTAGTATGACCACCACCACCACCACTGTCATCACCACCCAACATTTATTGAGTACTTAGCAAGTGTCAAACACTGTGCTTAGTGCTAATTATGCATTATCTCTTACCCCTCCCAAACTCTGTGAGGCAGGTACTATTATTATCTCCATTCTAAGGCTTAAAAATATTTAGTACTAAGTATTGGTACTAACTGTTGGTGTTGTTGCTAAGGGAAGGAAGTTTTGGTGTCCAGGTGCACAAGCTTTGACTTCAGGGGAGGGAGTATATTGTGAAATGAGTGGGTAGACAGGCTCCTTCCCAGCAGTCACGAGTGCTCTGCCCAAGTCCTCCCACTGACTTTAAAACCAAGCTGAGCTTTGCCCTTTTCTGGGGTCCTCCCACCCTTTGGTGTGCAGGAAGGATGTGGCATTGTTACAAGAGTGATATCACAAGGAAGAGGACACGCAGTCCATCCAAAGGCACCAAGAGTAGAGCTTCCTCTTAGTCTGCCATTTTGGATGTTTCCCTCAACCTGCATTTTGATAATGTGAGGGATGTCCTTACATCCCTCACAAAGACCCTTTCCTTGATATGTAGAGCCACCTTCAGTACTCACAAGTCTTCTTGCTGCTTTAAAATGAATCTCAATTTTGGTATGTCCGTAACTGAACTTACCATCTCCTAGTCCCTGCAAACATGTGCCAAGCCTCTCCAGTGTTTAACACTTTGAGGAAGGGCCCTATCATGCACACAGCTGTCCAACCCAGAAACCTATCCTTCACTCTGGTTTCCTCCCAGTGCCTCATTCCAGTCTAATTAATCAAGTCTATTTCCTAAGACTCTTCCCATCCATCTACCATTCTTACCTTCTTTCCTTCTTGTTTGTTACTCTCTCATCTTTTATTCATGTTGTTGTCAAAGTGATTCTTCTAAAACTGCAATTATTATGTCATGTTCTCACTTAAACACCCACCACTAACTTTCCACTGCTATTAGTATAAGCTCCAAATTTTGTAATGTGGCTTACAAGATGCTCCACAACGAGCCTCTACCTACCTCTCCTGTTTGCCTCTGACCACTTAGACACTAACCATGATGGGTTTGTTTTTGCTTCTTGAGAGGGCCACATACTATCCCATCTGGGCCTTTATATGGAGTTTTCTCTATCTGAAACACTTTCCCCTCAATTCCTACTCATACTTCTGACGTCAACTTAAATATTCCTTTCTCCAGGAAGCTTTTTATTTTTCTATATTAAGGAAGATATGGATATTATATATATCTTGAACTTCTCTAACAAAACTCTTGTTCATGTTATTTTAAGTTGTTGTTTAATAGTCTACCTTGTCTGCTGGCCTGTAAGCTCAGAGATGGCAGGGACCACATCTAGTTTTTCATAAATGTATCACAGGGCTTGGCTTATGGTAGAGGCAAAACAAATAGCTATTTCATTAATTACTTAATGAAAGACTGAAGTAGGGGCAAGTATTGTACAGTCTTGTACCTTCCTAAGTCACTGGAAATATATACATAGTGCTTTTACCTTTGGTTTTCTATTACTGTTTGCTTTCCTCATTGGTTAAAAAAAAAAAAGCAAAAAAATTCCAAATGGTGTCAGAAGTGTCTGAAGCCTTGGTTTATCTCTAGGTAAAACTGTGAAATGAAGAAAGAATGAATTGAGTGGTCTCTATCATCAGGTGGCTGGAGTTCCAGTTTTGTTCCCTTCTGCCCAATTCTCTCAATCGAGAATCTTGGTAGGTCCAGGTTCCCCTAGAATTTGCAATTTTTCCTATTAATATTTTAAAAATCCCACTAAAACTCACCTGCATCCTTTTCCCCCCATTCTCCTCCAGAATACGTTCTGTATTCTGTTTTATCATGGATCCACTGAATCATAGGAAGGAACCTCACATGATATCTAGTCTACCTCACTATCTTACACTTTAATTCCTGCTTTTCATTTTCATGTTAAAAGTTACCCACAATCAGTGGCAAAAATACTCAGTGACAAGGAACTCCCAACTTCTGCAGGCTACCCATAAAGATGGTACTAATTGGTTGCAAGCCCCTATCGAAAAGTGACCCATGCCTGGAAGAGAGGAGACGTGTAGCTTCACTGTCAGTGTAAATTTTGAAGGGGTTTATCCATTTTTTTCTGAGGTCAGGTTTGGTAGCAAATAAGAGGAGATAACATTTAAGGCACTTGGTAAGGCAGAAGGGAACAGAGGTTGCAAACTTGTATTATTAATTATTATTATTTGTGCATACTTTATTATAGGTGGCAATTAGGTTTTGGGAGAATAAAAGGATTTTTGCAATTTAATATTTCAATATGTGTGTTCACAAATGGATGAAAATATTTTATGTCAGTCGTATTGCTAAATGTAGTCAGCAAATTTATGTTCCACTTTTCTTAAGAAATTCTTGTTAAGAATTTGTCATTTTGCACATAGATCAGTGGAACAGAATAGAACACCCAGAAATAAATCCACATTTATATGATTAATCTTTGACAAAGCAGGAAAGAATACCCAAATGCAAATGATGCTGGGAAAACCGGACAGCTACATGCAAAAGAATGAAACTGAATCACTTTCTTATACCATCACAAAAATAAACTCAAAGTGGATTTAAGGCCTAAATCTGGGACCTGAAATCATAGAAGTCCCAGAAGAGAACACAGGTAGTAATTTCTCTGACATTAGGTGTAGCAATACTTTTCTAAATGCATCTCCTGAGTCGAGTGAAATAAAAGCAAAAATACACTATTGGTATTGCATCAAAATAAAAAAGCTTCTGCACAGTGAAATAAAAAAAAATCAACAAAACTAAAAGGCAACCACTGGAAGATATTTGCATGTCATATCTAATGACATATCTAAAAAAGGATTAGTATCCAAAATATACAAAGAACTTGTACAACTCAAAACCCCCAAAACAAATGATACAATTAAAAAATGGGCAGAAGACATGAATACACATATCTCCAAAGAAGATAGATGACCAGCAGGCACATGAAAAGATGCTCAACATCACTGATCATCAGGAAAATGCAAATCAAAAGCACAATGAGATACTACGAGAAACAATAATTGTTGGCAAGGATGTGGAGAAAGGGGAATCCTTTTTCACTGTTTGTGGGAATCCATACTGGTGCAGCCACTGTGGAAAACAGTATGGAAGTTCCTCAGAAAGCTAAAAATAGTACTACCATTTGATCCAGTAATTGCACTACTGTGTATTGACCCCCAAAATACAAAAACACTAAATCAAGGGGATACATGCACCCCTATGTTTATTGCAGCATTGTTTACAATAACTAAACTGTGAAAGCAGCCCTAGTGTCCATCGACTGATGAACAGATAAAGAAAATTTGGTACGGATACACAATGGAATATTATTTAACTGTCAAAAGAATAAAATCTTACCATTATCAGCAACATGGATGGAGCTAGAGAGTATAATGCTAAGTGAAATAAGTCAATCAGAGAAAGACAAATACCATATGATTTCACTTATATGTAGAATTTAAGAACAAGACAAATAAGCAAAGGAAAAAGAGAGAGACAGAGAGACAGAGACAGACAAGAAACAGACTCTTACCTATAGAGAACAAACTGATGGTTACCAGGGGGGAGGGAGTTGGGATATGGGGGAAATAGGTGATGGAGATTAAGGAGTGCACTTGCTGAGATGATAACTTGGTAATGTATGGAAGGCTGAATCACTATATTTTATACCTGAAACTACTATTACACTGTATGTTAACTAACTGGATTAAATTTTAAAAAGAATTTGTTATTTTGTAATAAATTGAACATTATGAGTGATGAGAAGAACAAGTAAATCCATAATAATCTTTCCAAATGAAATATTATGCAAAATAATAAATAATAAAAAATACTGTCATCATCAACACTATTGATGACAGGCTTTACTCATCACCTAATCCAGTGGCTTCAAAATTTTTTATTTTTTTATTATTTTTTTAAAATTATTTTTTGTTTTTTATTTACTTTTGAGAGTCAGAGAGAGACAGCGCAAGCAGGGGAGAATCAGAGAGAGAGGGAGATACAGAATCCAAAGACAGGCTCCACACTCTGAGCTAGCTGTCAGCACAGCTGACAGAGCCCGATGCAGGGCTTGAACCCACGAGCCATGAGATCATGACCTGAGCTGAAGTCAGACGCTTAACAGACTGAGCCACCCAGGTGCCCCACTTCAAAACTTTTTAAAAGAAAGCTGATTTGTTTCTGTTTTTACTTTTTAAATGAAATACTCTTATGCCAAAACTAAATAGAAAGTTAAAAGCAAAGCTGTTTTTAATTGAAGTGAGGTAGGACCCTCTAAGTTCTGTCCACTTGTGTTTTTTTTTTTTTTTTACAAATAGTTTATTGTCAAATTAGTTTCCACACAACACTCAGTGCTCATCCCCACAAGTGATGAGCCCTCCTCCATGCCCACCCCACCTCCCCCCACATCCATCAGTCCTCAGTTTTTGTCAGCATTCAAGAGTCTCTCATGGTTTGCCTCTCTCCCTTTTCCCCACCATTTCCCCCTTCTTCTCCCCCTTGTTCCTCCGTCAAGTTCCTCCTAATCCTCCTATACGTGCAAACATATGATATTTGTCCTTCTCTGCCTGACTTATTTCGCTCGGCATAACACCCTCAGGATCCATCCATGTTGCTACACATGGCCAGATTTCATTGTTTCTCATTGCCATGTAGTATTCCATGGTATAGATAAACCACATCTTCTTGATCCATTCATCTGTTGATGGACACTTAGGCTCTTTCCATGTTTCAGCTATTGTCTGTCCACTTGTTTTTAATTCCTCTCCTCTGTAGGAACTGAAGGCTCTTTGGTGGAAGTTAGTTTGAAAACTACTTATCTAGCATAAACCATCATAATTCAGATAAAGTTAAGATCATGCCAGTTTTATCTTACTATATCAGATACCCTTCTAAAGTAGCATAGGCAAGAAAATATCCAGTCACACAGGAACATATTATAAGCATGTATTACTTACATACACATATACATACATACATGTGATATAGACACACCTGCAAAAAGATATTCAGAGCATGCTATTATAGTACAAAATAACAAACATGTGTGTACACATATCCAAGTGTCACCTGGGCAGATGGAGGTCACCTTGAACCTTACAGAAAATTTCATATGCTCCTCAAGGTTTTTACTGATTTCAGAGCTGATATTACCTCTATCTCAAAGCTCTTGCTTCAGAGGGATTAGTTACATTTATGAACTGTTACAGTCTAGCTGATATTTTCCTGCCTTCCTACCATGTCACTCAGCCCTAAGACATAGCAAATAATCCACTTTATTTGAAATGTCTTTATTTGATTCTAGTATTACAACTCCCAAAATGACAGGCTTAAATTTATTCTGCATATACATCCTTATTATAGTTTGAGCTTTATGATTTAAATGTTTAATATTTCTCCCTTAATATGTAAACACTTGTATGATTAGTGGAAGAAAGAGTGATTTTGACAGGGTTTATAAAAGATTAGAGCACAGATGTAATTTTGAAATTACAAGTGACTACTCCCAGTTCTGGAAAACTTGCAATGACAAAGACAAATTTTGCCCTTTCTACTCTAAAGAGAAGGAGGTGATTAAAACTGTTTCAGAATATAAGGGGACAAACCTAAAAGTCGAGACACGAAAGAGGAGACTGGAGAGATTCTTTATGACAGAGAAGAAACTGAGGGTTGATGGAGGGAAGCAGCTGGGGGGATGAGCTAGATGGGTGATGGGTATCAAGGAGAGCACTTGTGATGAGCACTGGGTGTTGTATGTAAGTGATAATTCATGAATTCTACTTCTGAAGCCAATATTGCACTCTCTGTTATCTAACTGAAATATTAAAAAAAAGGCTCACCACAAGCCAGTGGAATGGTGAAGACAGGTATACGGAAAGCATGGACAGGTCAGTGTGTCTTGAAACCTGGAGTCAAAGGAGAGAAGAGATGGAGATGCCATCACTGTGAGCTGATGAATGAGATATGAGAATGTGGTGGGAGAGAGCAGACAGAAGGGTGATGATATAAAAGGGGAAGTCAGAAGGAAATGGAAAGATTTTTATCTTTGACTTTTCATGTTCTGTTTTGGAGATGGCTACATGCCTTTTATTTTCAGACTTGCCAAAATTAGAAATGTGTATTAGTTTTCTATTGCTAGCGTAATGAATTAGCACAAATGTAATGACAAAACAACACGATTTTATGATTTTACATGGAAGTCTGACATGAGTGTCACTAGGCCCAAATCAAGGTGTCAGCAGAACAGTTCTCCTTGAGTTCTAGGAGATAATTCATTTCCTTGCCCTTTCCAACTTCTAGAGGCTGCCCATCTTCATTGGCTCATGACCCTCTTCCTCCGTCTTCAAGGTCAGCAACATTGTACCTCTCTGACCATTCTCCATGGTCACATCTCCCTCTGAAAAGTTAATCTGCTTTTAGGAAGGCATATGATTAATTTGGATTTACCTGGATAATGGATTATAATCTCTCAAAGACCTTACTTTAATCACATCTGCAAAGCCCCTTTTGCTATGTAAGGTAACATTCTCAGGTCATTCTTCTGCCTACTCTCTAGACTATTCTAAATCTTTTATTCAAAATAAAACAAGAACATTAATATGAGCCAAAGGAATTCTATTCTCTCTCTGTTTCCTTTAAGAGTCATAGTCAAGCAATGCTCAGCCAGCCACAATCTGTTTTTCTCCTGCCCTGTCTAAACACGAGAATCTGTAAGTACCTGAATGGTACAGGACCTCAGGCCTGGCTGAGTTTCTTGGTGTCTAGAGAGTCATTTACAAAGCAGAAGTAACTGTGACTGGCAAGCAGTCTTCTGTCAAGATAACCACATTATTCCAAAAAGAGAAAGACTATTTCAAACATTTTCGTTCTTTCCTCAGGGACAATATTGTTGGCTGTAGTGCTATCCAAATACAACAGTCGTTTCTCATTTTTGACTGAGAGGGCTACATTTTTCCCTTTTCTTAAGTTTAAAACCAAGCAAGCATAATCAGTAGAGAAAAAGGACATTTAATGGTGAAACTACAAGCATGGCACAGTGTAAGACTAAAATGTTAAGTGAGGCTTTGACATCTTGGAGCCTCACAAGACCCAAAAAATCTCACCATGACTTCTCCTGCTCTTGCCAGATATGCCCCCAACCCAGTGGGAAGGCTCTCAACTGGCTGGCTCCCATCTCAGCCAGACTTGCTGCAACTACCTAGTCCTCAACCTAATGGGCTTTGTTTTCCTGCAGGCCCATACAATTATTCAAACAAGCAAATCATATTCCTCCACAGAAGCCAGGAGTCACCCCCTCCTCTCATTACTCCAAAGCTTGCCTCTCATAGCCCCTGCTGGTTCACTCTGTTCTTGAATGCCATCCCCATGTGGCCCTGCATCTCATGTGGTATACATACCCCCTGGATGGAAAGTATGTGACATCCAATCTCATCTGTCCAGTGTCAGGTGTCATGTGTTCTGCCATCTTGTCTATTTAGGGTGGGAAACTCCCCCTTCACCAATGGTATGAATAGAAAGTGATCAGAACTTGTTTGCTTTCCTTGTGAAAGATTCGGTCTATGCACTAAAAAAGACACGCAAATGGTCAAGTCCCATAAAAGAACCATGGATCCAATCTTCCTCATGCAAAAGGGAAAAAAAAGTCAATATATGATGCTATTATGTATTCTTGGGATTTTTCCAAGGTGTTCCAGTAACACAGCTGAAATGTGGCAGAGCATAGAACACACGAAAATTGGTTTCACATGCAGCTCACTAGCTTCTTTGGGAATATCATAGCCTTTCAAACACCAAATTAATGGACACTGGAGTATGTTCAGGAGTAAGAGGTTCTTGGCAAGAGAAGCCACATTCCATCTTACTTTTTCATGAAAGCTTTTTGTCTTGAATTTTGTAGAAATAGGAAATACGTGTGCAATAGTAAGATCTAAGCTTAGGTTGATATCTAGAATATATAGAAAAAACCTCCTACAAATCACCAAGATAGAAAGTTTAAGAGAAAAAAATAGAAAAAGATGTGGCTAGGTAACTGACAGAAATGAAAACACTGACAGTGAATAAATATTTAAAGAGAAGCTAAATCTCACCAGTAATCAAGGAAATGCAAATTAAAATAAAAATACCACTTCGTACTCATCATTTGGCAAAAATAAGAAAGTCAGATAATATCAAGGGCTGGTAAGGATGTGGAGAAACCTCGTACACTGCTGGTATAGCTAACTACAGATCACAATCTGACATAATTAGTGACATTAAGCAAGCCCATATAACCTCTGATTAGCACCTTTATCCCAGAGATGTCCTCAGGGAGATGTTTATGAGGGTGTTCACCCAAGTGTTATTTATGGTAGCAAAGGATTGGGAGCAAACTAACTGAGCATTGATTTCCAAGGCAATGGACAAATAAAATGTGATGAGAAGATCAGATTCTCAGCATTAGCCAAAAATCTAAATGATTATTTAGATTTACATTTAGTGACATTGACAGATCTCAAAAACAATTATTGAATAAAAAATGACTCTAGAAACAGGATGATGCTTATATCCAGTCTCTTTTATTGAAATTAAAACACAAACACAAAACATGCCATATGCTTTAAAAATACACATGTGTTGGGGCTCCTGGGTGGCTTAGTTGGTTAAGAGTCTGACTTCGGCTCAGGTCATGATTTCGCAGTTTGTGAGTTGGAGCCCTGTGTTGGGCTCTGTGCTGATAGCTCAGAGCCTGGAGCCTGCTTCAGATTCTGTGTCTCTCCCTCTCTCTGCCCCTCCCATGCTCATGCTCTATTTCTCAATAATTAATAAACATTAAAAATTTTTCTTTTAAAAATACACATGTCTTTAAGTAAGAATGTGAAAAATGGACTAGAAAGAAAATGTTTGGCTATGGAATAGGTGAGGGACACGGGATTGTGGATGGGAGATGAAGATGAAAAATAATAAAATAAGATACCACAAATGAAGAGACATAACCCTAACTGGTAATGTTAATATACCACACACGAGAGCTCTGATTAACTTGGTTCTGTGTACCTGATTCCAAAGAAACAGGAAAGAAGGAAGGAATAGAAAGAAAGAAGGGAGGAAAGAAGGGGCAGAATGTGTGTGATTGCAGTCTATGGGACCCTGGCTTTTGAAGAGTGCATTTCCAACCACTGAACCAATTCTCTTGTAGGCATCTTGGATTCCTAGTGAGGACAAACAGGAAGGCATCCTGGCCAAGCAGACGGAAACTTGGAGTTCAAGACAAGAGACCTGTACCTCTCTTTGTCACAAGCTGGTTGAATAATCTTTGGTGGGTCACAGGTATCTCTGTTACATGGACCTGCTCTGTGTGCCCTGCAGGGTTTTTGTGAGGGTGAAGTTAGGGGGAACTGTGGCAGAAAGTGTCAGCTTTGCATAAATATCAGATGATGTGTCTGTTGAAAGACTGAGGGTAGACAGATGAGTGTCGTTGAGAGAAGGAGAGTGGAACTAAGTTTCCTATGCCTTTAACTTGCCTGGGTCTTTGACTTCTTAGAAGAGTGAGGGGACAAAAACCAAATCTAAGGGAGATTTTTAAAAAAAATTACAGTATATTGTTATATTTGTCCCATTTTATTATTACTTATTGTTGTTAATTTATTACTGTGCCTAATTTATAAATAAAACTTTACTGTAGGTGTGTACATACAGAAAAAATCATAGTAAATATAGGATTTGGTACTACCTGTGATTCCAGGCATCCACTGGGGGTTTTGGAACATATTTCCTGTAGAATAAGGGGGACTCCTGTGGTTCAGTACTGTTATGATCTCCCCCAAACCTCTAAATACTCTCCTTTCAGTTCTTCTTTTTACTGATTCTCCTTTTAATTTGGCCTTGGTCACATTATTATACTTAGAAGTGTCCCTGGATCTGATTGTCCCCAGGTATTTCTCTGGATTCTCATATCCTACAGTTGGAAAATACTGGAGAAGATGTTATGTACTGACTGAATTTCAGTGATATGACAGCCTTTTAATTCTCTAATCTCTCAGAAGGTTTAAAAACAAAATTAGTTAATCAAAATCCACAGAGGTAAAGAGGAGGCCTTTTGGTGTGAGAACTATGAGTCCTTTCCCACTGGGTGCTGAGATTAAGTCTCAGGAATCCTCAGGATCTCAGGCAAGCTCTGCTCCCCCAGGCTTGTGAACAGCACTAGTGCCAAGGAACCTTAAGGGATATTCTCTTATCTGCCCTCCCATCCCAGCTTATTTCCTTCTACCTTCTCTCCCTCCTTTGCTTCAAAGTTCATGCTGTTAATTTTGGGTGGTAAGAGCTAGATCTTTGAGTCAGGAGATCTGTTTGGGGAAACACCAGGGAAGGTTTAGCTCCTGAGCAAATGTGGAGATATTAGTTTCCAGGAATGGGTCACTGATGAAGAAGGGAGGGGGTATTGCATTTCCTGAGTGCCAAGAATTGATATTAGAGACATCATATTACATACACAATAGTCCAGTGAGGCAGCAATCATTGTCCTCATTGGAGAGAAGAATGGCAGGCTCACAGAGGCTTAAAATGTGCTCAGTGACACACAGTATAACACGCAAAGTGACAGAATTGGATTTTGTATCTGATTGATGCCAAAGCCCATTATTCTCTTCTATATTCCTATGAGGTATTGGAGACCCAGAGTCTACAATAAAGGATCAGAAGCTGGATTTGAAGGCACTGTAAGGAAGACATTTCTTACAAAGTAACCCACAGATGGAATTGTTCTCCAGGTAGGCAATGCACCCAGACTATTGAGTTTCTTGAAGCTGAGACTGAAACACTTGGTGGGAACACTCAAAGGTGACTTAAACACAAATAGAAACTGGGGTATAGATGGTTGGCCAGTTTATTTCTAATTTGAACTTAAATTATGTAGGAAAGGAATGGTTCTTCAGTAGAAAAATAAATGCACGTATCAACAATGCCCACAAGTCCCAAGTAGCCACTCTGAATTTTACGTAAATCTTGTTTTCTTTAAAGGGGCTTCAAAGTACTGAGAAGCAATGGATGATTGTTCCGTGCCTCTTGTCTCAAGGATGTAGAAACCACTATGTTACAGGAGACCTGAAGTTATCCAGCTCATTTTCCCTTTCCCTCCTAATCCTGGCTCTCATTTCAGGATCATAGGAGATTTATGTAAAAGTCTGCTAGCTTCCCTAATCAGGGAAAAGAGATGAGATACCAGTTCCTGGCCAGTCGATGCTGCTCTTGAGCAGAAGGGAATGTGAGGCTTGTCTAGGAAAGAGAAGGTGGGTGTGAGACTAATTGTACCTTCTCAGGAAAGACAGATAATATTATAGAGTATTACCTATGTTCTGGATGAAAGGCTGCAGAAGAGGGATTGACATAGAGAGTGCCATGGCCGGCCCTGGGTTGGGGGAAGGACTTGGGGAAAGGTAACTTACTGGGAAGAGGTGATCAGATGATTGGGGACTGGCTGGCAGGTCTTCAGACGGCCAGTGGTAAGTCTGTAATATGTGTTAGATTTCAGCAGATTGCTTCTGAAATTATTGAACAACATTAGGTGTCTGAGTGTCCCTTTGTAGAGGGGTGGTGGCAGAGTTGATGGATGTGGATGAATTCCAGTGATATGTATCAGAGGAAAATTTTCTTTCTAAACCTGGAGTGATGTGATTCTCTGACTCTAGAAGTTAAAGAGCAAGCAAGATTATTGAAACCCTCTTATAGCCCTGTTCTGATCAAAGGAATAAGTAACGTTTCATCTTTACTTTTGTATTCATTCTGTATTCCTTTCAGTACTAACATTTCTAAAGAAGATGACTTTTGCTGATCAATTAGGAGTCTCAAAGTCATAAGGGTGAGAGAAAATTCTCGCTCACTCAAGCTTCATATAAGTCATACTTTGAAATTCCTTTCAACAAAAGGTCCTCTACCAGGTTTCTCTTTAGCCCATTCTGGAAAAGTCTTCTTTTTCCTTTCATTAAATGTTTATTTATTTTTGAGAGAGAGAGGGAGAGCATGAGTAGGGGAGAGGCAAAGAGAGGGGGGACAGAGAATCTAAAGTGGGCTCTTGCGTTGTCAGCAGTGAGCTCGATGTGGGGCTTGAACTCACGAAATAGGGTCATGACCTGAGCTACCCAGGCCCCTCTAAGGCAGGTATTATTTTAGTGGAGGAACAGACAATAAAAGGCACTCAAACAAAAAATCAAACAAACAAACAAACAAATAAGTAATATGTCAAGTATTATAAAAGCTATGAAGAAAAAACTAAGCAGGGTAGGAAGCGAGGGAGTGGACAGAGACTCACATGATATGAAGGAGAAATCTTTGGAAAGAAGAAACAGGAAGCAGAGCACTTCTGAGGCAGAAACATGGCCATTAAGTACTGGAAGTAGGATTTACAATCAGGGGTATCTGACATGCAAAGTTTGTGGCTTTCTACCATGCTCAAAACACAGAGGCACACTTAATTTATTTCTGTGGAATAGGCTGCGAGGGTAAAATCTCAAAATACCTTCAGAAAAAAAAAAATGTACTCCATCTTTCCTGGAAAGAGCAATCTAGAAAAAGCAGCCTCAAGGGTATCTGCTTAGAAGTGAAGAAAACTCTTCCAGGGGAAAAATGAATAAACATTTAAAAATGAATAAACATTAAAAAGTAGTATCTGCCATAGAGCACATGCTCAATATGTATTTAGTATATGGATGACTAAATGAGTCCATTAGGGATCTTGGGCAATTTAATTAACTTTCTGTGAGCTTCGGTCTCTTTTTCCTGTTAAACAAGGATTATTAAATATCACTCAATGGATAGCAGTAAAGACTAAATGGCACAATGCAACATACCTCGCCCAGCATCTGTCTCATTGAACACATTCAAGACTTCTCGCTTTTTCTTTCACTGGCAAAAAATGATTCCCTTATAGTGTTTACCAAATGGATACCCAAGGATCTGTACCACTGAGAGATTATTATGTTCATACTGGGTGCCCAAAGGACAAAACAAAATACAAAAAGAACAAAGAAAAATCTCAATGCTTTTGATGGGTTATCTGACAACACACAGAAAAAAATGAAAAGTGACAAGGACATTTTACAAGACATGTTTGCTGGGAAGAAACTTTGAGGTCTTTGGTTTTCTGATTTAATTCTGCTATGATGAAGACAGTAATGGTGCAGGGAGGTTGGGTCATTTGACAGGTAACTAGAAGCAGAGCTGGGTCTGGAACCCAGATGCTCAAGACTTGCTTTGTGCTCCTGCCTCCTACACGTCACTTGCCTCTAAACCTGAATTGGCTCAAACTAGTTTCAGAGTTTAGAGACACTACAGATGGAAAATATTAATCATTATGGTTTCAGATTCTTGGCTGATTCCAGCTTTCTGACTCTTTAGTTATAAACATGTCTTAACCTTTGTCACAATCAGCACCTTAATAACAGTAAAGATTAGGAGATTATTTTTTTCCCTTATTAGATTAGGTGACCTCTTCAAAGTTTTCTTTGTTGGTAGGCCTACAATTATATTGGAGAAAAGAGTTGAAAGAAGTCCTAGAGGAATAAAACAAATGCATGCAAGATGAAAATAAGAGAACATAATGCTGGAAATATTTTAACATCAAACAGTATCAAATCAGAGACTTATGATCTGAAAGTGCTAACACCAATCAGTAAAATGGTGTGAAATGAAGAGATAAAGCTATGAACATGATCTGAAACTGTGGTAGAAAATAAGCTCAATAATAATAGTAAGAAAGTCTGCTTTAAAATATCACTTCCAATTTTTTAGACATGGGCAATTTTCTATGACATTTGACTTGTTTGCAATAAAGGCTTTAAAATTTAGTTTTAACATAGACATGATTTATGCTAAATTAGCTTTACAAAAACATTGAAAATGAAGTGTACATACACAACCACAGTTTCCATCTCGCTTTTTCTGGGTGGAATCAGAATCGATACCTTTTAAAAACATAGTTCCTAAAAAGTGAGCTAAATTTGTTTCTAATGGGCTCCTAATAACTTGGCTGGTTCAGGTTACATTTTGCTGGGGCTTAGTCATTAGTGATTTCCCTCACACATGCCCTCCTCAGGCCCTCCTCTCTCCCGTCTCCTTCTTCCCACCCTCCCTCCCTCTCATCCTTTGACCCATTTCCCCCTTCATCCTTTCCCCCATGACATTCCTTCCCATTCTCATAATTTTCTTACTATTACTCTCTGTCTTTCTTTTCTTTTATTGGCCCACGCTAATTTGAAGAAATCATAAACAAAGATGATGAAAAAACACAGAGGTAAGCCTTTTAATTTAAAATATGCTACAATTGTTTTTTTACAAATAGTTTATTGTCAAATTAGTTTCCACACAACACTCAGTGCTCATCCCCACAAGTGTCCTCCTCCATGCCCATCCCCCCTCCCCCCCACATCCATCAGTCCTCAGTTTTTGTCAGCATTCAAGAGTCTCTCATGATTTGTCTCTCTCCCTTTCCCCCACCATTTCCCCCCTTCTTCTCTCCCTTGTTCCTCTGTAAAATATGCTATAATTTTTTACTAGAGGTAGTGACTTTAGATACAAATTGTAGTATATTGCATGAATGGTCCGAGTTCTTCCCTATCACCACACCCTGCCACGTAACTGTGAAGTTCTACTCTTCCACAGGGTGGAGGTATATTTCTCCACTCTTCCACTTTGTTTTGGCTACCTGACTTGCTTTGGTCAATAGAATGAGGCTGCTGGTATGCCAGGTCTGAAGCCTGGGCTGAAAGATCGTGTACAATTCCGTTTTGCATTCTTGCACCTCCACCATTTCCATGAGAAGAAAATGCCCAGACTTTTTCTGGGGGTCCCAGAAAGAGAATGAGAGACACGTGGAGCAGAACCACACACCCAAGTTAACTCTCAGTCAGCTGAGCCCCAGCTGACACACAAATTCATGAGCTCAATAAATGGTATTGTTATGTACCACTGACATTTGGTGGTTGTTTGTTACACAATGTTACTATAACAATAGGAAATTGATACACTATCTAACTCGGTGTCTTCCATTTTGAACATAAGGAGACTTCAGTCCAGAGAGGTCTAAGGTTACAAGCTAGTTAAGGACAGATCTGAAACTAGGGCTCAGAATTCCATGTAGGTGGACTTACACTTGTTCAGTAACCATATCTTGTTGTGAAGTGCATTTGCATATGCCTAAAACTCATAACACCCTTCTGCTTAACTTCTATTAAAACCTCATTATTTATTTCTTGAACTAATTTGAATCTATCATTTGGGCAATCAGTTGGGTTAACCTGATTTTTCAATTTATGGTAAAAGGCAGGAAACAGAAGGTAGTACTGTATTGCTAAGACTTACCAGTCTTGCTGTGGTATATATGTATATGTATATCGTGTGTGTGTGTGTGTGTGTGTGTGTGTGTGTGTGTGTGTGGTGCAGAGCTATGAAATCTTATCATAGCTACCATTGGCTGAGGAATTGATATGTATTATGTTACGTATTTTTTTATTCAAGTACAAACACAGTGTTATATTGGTTTCAGGTGTGCAATATAATGATTCAGCAATTCTACACATTACTAAGTGCTCATCATGATAAATGTAGTCTTTTTTTTAATTTTTTTTTTAATTTTTTTTAATGTTTTATTTATTTCTAGGAGAGAGAGAAAGAGACAGCATGAGCAGGGGAGGGTCAGAGAGAGAGGGAGTCACAGACTGAAACAGGCTCCAGGCTCTGAGCTGGCAGTCAGCACAGAGCCCGACGCGGGGCTCGAACCCACGAACCGCGAGATCATGACCTAAGCGAAAGTCGGACGCTTAACCGACTAAGCCACCCAGGCGCCCCGATAAATGTAGTCTTAATCTCCTTCACCTATTTCACCCATCCCCCCACCTACTTCCCCTCTGTAACCACCAGTTTGTTCTCTATATGTAAGAGTCTGTTTTTCTTTTTGTCTCTTTTTTCCTTTGTTCATTTGTTTTGTTTCTTGAATTCATTTGTTTTGTTTCTTGAATTCCACATATGAGTGAAATCGTATGGTATTTGTCTTTCTATGACTGACTTATTTCACTTAGCATAATACTCTCTGGATCCGTCCATATTGTTATAAATGGCAAGATTTAATTCTTTTTTTATAGCTAATATTCCTGTGTGTGTGTGTGTGTGTGTGTGTGTGTGTGTGTGTGTGTGACAACCCCTTTATCCATTCATCTATAGATGGATACTTGGGTTGCTTCCATATCTTGGCTATTGTTAATAATGCTGCAATAAACTAGGGGTACACATATCTCTTTGAATTATTGTTTTCATTTGGGGGGAGTAAATACAGTGGAATATTCATTTTCTCATTCGGTCTATATTAAGGCTTAATATCCTATGGTGTATGCCAGTTCCTGTCTGCTGCTTGTTTTTAGAGAGAATTTGATAGGAACACAGTCATATTTATTTGTTATGTACTGCCTGCAGCTCCTTGTGTGCTGCAGTGACAAAAGTGAGTAAGTGAAGCACAGTTATCTGGCCTGTAAAGTTGAACATGTTACTATCTGGCCCTTTACAGAAAAAGTTTGCTGATACCTGGTCTTCCAATAGCTTTCAAGTATCCTCTGGTGCCTTAAGAGGTTTGTGAGGCCAAAACTATTTCATGACAATACTGTCACATATTTGTCTTTTTCACCATGAGGGTATTTGCACTGATGGTGGATAAAACTGCTGTCACTCTGGCATCAGTTAAGGCAATGGTGCCATTCTGTACAGTCACCATCTTCTCTAAATACAGTACACAGAAAAGCCAGTTTCACTTAAGAATGTCCCAATGAGGACATTAATTTTATTGAATTTGGACTTTTTCAGTATCCATATTTTTTTAATATTCTAAGTGATGAAATGGGAAGTATCATGGGGCTTGTGCTATAGACTGAAATATGGTAGTCTAAAGGGAATGTCTATGTAATTGGGTGAGGAGTTCAACAGCTGTTTTTTCACAAACCACAATTTTTACTTGGGGAAAAATACTGAAAAACAGTCTTTTTGATTTTTCAGATGAGTATTTGGCAGATATTTTTCTTGTATTTATTTTATTTTTTAAAAGAAATTTATTTTTTTAAAAATTGTTTATTTTTGAGAGAAAGGAGAGAGAGTGCATGTTCATACAAGCAGGGAGGGGCAGAGAGAGAGGGAGACAGGATCCTAATTGGGCTCTCTACTGAGAGCAGGGAGCTGAACGCAGGGCTTGAACTCACAAACCCAGAGATGATGTGAGCTGAAGTTGGATGCTTAACCGACGGAGCCACCCAGTCACCCCAAAGCAGATATTTTTCTTTTAAATAAAAGAAATTAACCTGTTACTTCAAGAAAAACATTTGGCAATTTTTTTGCCAATGATAAAATTCAAGCTTTCAAGTGAAACTTTTCCAAAAACTTGTATCTACCATGTTGAGAGTGACAGCTTTCCAATACTTAAAGACCTTTCTGGCGACCACAGTGATGAGATATTCATGATTGTGATTGGTTTTTGTTTGTTTGTTTTTTGACTGTTAAATAATGTAATGGGTCAGTGTTAGGAAGATCTGTAGAATTCAGTAAGCCAGTATTTAAATGACCAATGAATCATGTTCAAATTCATGGATAAGTAAAAGATTCTTTCAAAATGCAAGATATTCCAATGGATCTTAAAGTAACAGTATAAATTCATTGATATAATTTTTTATTTACATGGCAACTAACTCTTAAGAAACAATCTCTTAAGTTCTGTTATGTAATCAAATGATGATATCCACAATTTCTTGAAAAGAATATGAAAACACTTCTCTCTTTTCCAACTACACGTTCATAGTTTACTAGATTTTCTTCACATACATCAGCCAAAGCAGCAGGTCACAACAGATTGAATGCAGCAGATATGTGAATGCAGTTGCCTTTCCTTAAGCCAGATATTTTTAAAAAATATATAAAACATAAATTATTCTCCTTATGTTTTTGAAAATACAAGTTTTTCTATAAAAATTTGTCATTGATGTTAGCATATAATAGGGTTAATTTTAAATGAGTAAATATTTAAAATATTTTGTTTTAATATTGCTGTAGTAAATTTTGATAGATATAGCACACATAAATAAAAATTCTTATGGGTCCTTGATAATATTTAAGAGTATAAAGAGGTTCTGAGATAAAAACATTTTGAGAATTGCTGGTCTATATACTCTATGATACAGTTGTAACTATTATCCCCATTTATTTTATTTTATTTTATTTTATTTTATTTTATTTTATTTTATATTTATTTTTTACAAATAGTTTATTGTCAAATTAGTTTCCACATAACACCCAGTGCTCATCCCCACAAGTGTCCTCCTCCATGCCAATCCCCCCTCCCCCCCACATCCACCAGTCCTCAGCTATTATCCCCATTTTACAGATGTTGAAGCTAAGGCTAAGAGATACTAAGTAATTTGCCTGAGATCAAATAGCTTGTGGTTGTACAGTTAAGATTCAAACAGTGGCAGAATTATTCTGGAACTTACACTTGTCACCACTAAAAATGCCTCTTACCACTTCTGGATTTAGAAAGCTCAGAAAATCAGGACAGTCTCTCTACCCTCCCTTCCCAACATTTAGAACTTTTCTATGTTCACTTTTTTATCTTATTCACCTTACCTCCTTTTAAGTTTTGAAGACAGGCCAGTTTATATGCAAAGCTGCACTTAATAAAGTTAGGTAGAGCATAGCCCAGAGAAATGGACTGTGGAGAGAGGGTGACTACAGACATACCTGGGTGAGGCTTTTCCTTTTCTGCGAATTAGAAAAAGGAGAGATCTAAGGCAGAACTTCTCGGGGGGGGGTGGTGGAGTAGGGAGGGAGTGGGCTCAGTTGCCAGGGTAGGTGGCAGGAAGATCTGACTCAGTGACTGGGTTGTGTGCTGTTTCATGGTGTCAGTTTAGGAGTATTCCAGAGATGGCACTTTTGCATCCTAGTCCATGCAGACACTGAGAATCAGTTAGAACCCTCCTTTCAATTGGGCTTAGAGACAGCCTCAAGGCCTGGCCCTGCCTAAAGGATGTGGCATATATGGAGAACCTTATTACTGTGCCAGGTGTGAGTCTCTCAGAGTCCATCATGAGGCTGTAGGTGACTCATTCCCAGTACTAGAAAAGCAACTCCTGACACGTCTGTGGTGTTTTCACTGGATGTATTAGTTAAGAAAAGATCTGTCTATCTATCTATCTATCTATCTATCTATCTATCTATCTATCTATCTGTCTGTCTATTTTTCCTCCTATGCATATGAAGTGAAGTGGAACCCTCTTTTATCATCCATGTCCTGTAGACAATTATACTGTAGTTAGTAGTATGGGCTGTGGAGTCAAATGATCTGAGTTTGACCCTCTAGTGATGTTGTGAAGATTACATGACTTAATATAAATGGTACACATTTAACAGTATCCAGCTTATAGTAATGCTCAGTGAATATTAGCTGTCATTTTCTTTTTCCTCTTCTTCTTTTTCTTCTTCCTTCTTCCTCCATCTTCTCCTCCTCCTCCTCCTTCTTGTTCTTATTCTTATCCATATACTGTGTCAGAGTCCTTATTTAAGAAAATGTTAATTGTTTAACTCAAGGAACTGCAGACTTTCAGCTTCAGCAGCAAGGGGATTATGTATCCTGAATTACTCTCTAGTTGAAAGCAACCAAAAGAAGTGGAAAGAATATATAGAACATTTATATTCTTGAGCCAGCAAGAAAGGAGGACATCCACAGAGGTTGAAAACTCAGGGACAGTGGGAAGCTGGAGGGTAAATGAACATCAAAGCAGATTTAATTTGGGGTTATCTGACAAGCTGTGGTGACCCTGATGCTTTGTTTGGATGGGTGCACAGGACTTAGAAGACAAGAGAAAAAGCCCAAGATTGGACTAAAGTGTGATCTTGTGAGAAACAAATAAAGCTGTGGCATCAAACTGCTATGGTCTCAGTTTAAAGTTAAACTTAAATCTTCCCTGTAGGGACAACAAGGAAACTGCCTGGTTTGACCTTGGTTTGAGTGGAGGAAAAAAAATCTCCCCTGAGAATTTATAACCACAAGCCAGTCTTCTCTGGGGTTTGAGCATGAATGGAAAGTATGAACTGCAAAAAGAAATGGTGAACAAGTATGTGATTAAAGATGTGGTTAAATAGAAACAAACACTGACTGTATAAAATAATAACAGCAGTGATAATACCTCACTGGTAGGATGAATCAAAATAAGACAGAACCAAAAACTACACAGCTATAGCATTTAAATTCAGGGAGTCATGTTGATTAGAGTTAAAACATTCTAAGATCCATGTAGCATTTAAGAGGAGAGTAAAAATATGAAATTTAGAATTTGTTAAGTATGTATGCTAAAAAATCTAGGTTAACCACCAGAAGAGCCAACAAGAAGTTATTCTCCTTCTGAACATCTTTTGAAAGTCTTCTCAGGTATGATGGCATTTATCCAAGGCCCTACAGTTAGGTTGCAAAGAGAAGGAAAAGTTTTTACAGCATAAAATATTCGCTAATGAACTGCCTGATAATGAAATCAGTTCCCACATAGATATCATTCTCTGTCTTTTCTAAGTCCATGGTTGTGAACATTTGAATGCAAAGCAAATTGATGAGTACAACTGCAAATCTGTCAAGAGAGTTGAGATGTTAAGCAGTCTGTGAAAGTACAATTGGAGCTTTTTAGAAAGGAGGCCCTGGCATGTTCTGATAGGTTAACACCTGAGGAAGAGGGTATCAACAAAGATGGTAGCACGATCAATCGGGTGATTCAAAGAGGAAGGATTTTGATACACAAAACCCTTTAGCCCTTGAAGAAACTAATGAATCTCTCTTTCATTGTATTGATTATGGAAAAAGCTAAGATGCTAAAAAAGGGACCCCAAAATACAGTGACATAAGATAGAAGTTATATCGCTCTCATATAATAGTTTAGCTCTATGAGGTCAGTTGAAGTGTGGGCTCCTTCTATCTTGTCCCAGGGAATGAAGCTCATTTGCTTAGTCAAAGGTAAATCATGTGGCATATTTATGTTTCAGTTAAAAGGAAGAGAAAAGAGAGGAAGTCTAGGACAAGCAATTTCCTTTTAAGCAAGTGATGCAGAAGATACACACACACACACACACACACACACACACACACACACGTCTATCTATCTATCTCTCTATCTATCTCTCTATCTATCTATGTCTATCACTTCCTTTCACATTCCACTGGAGAGAACTAAGTCACATGAACCACAACTGCTCTTGAAGCTGAGAAGTGTACTCTCTATGTGGATGACAAACGGTTGAGCATAAGAGGAGAACAGATTTTTTGGGGACCACTAGTAATCTGCCCCATGAATATCTGTGTAAAACTGATTCTGTGATACCTTCTGAAAAAAACCCATAAAAAATGTTGTGCTATCTATACAGAGATGTAAGATAATTACGCCTGATAAATTATGCCCATCCAAATCAATACACAATTTATTCTTTAACTTGAAAAGTCATCATATCATTATACTTATAGTTTGTGAGTCAGATAAAATACACTCATTAAAAATAATAAAGCAAGGGCTTATTAGACCAGGTGCTTAATAATTGTTTTTTCTTTAAATTTTAAAGTTTATTTGTTTATTTTGAGAGAGAGGGGGAGTGAGCCCATGCATCAATGGGGTAGGGGCAGAAAGAGAGGGAGAGAGGATTTTAAGCAGGCTCCGTGTTGTCAGAGCAGACACACCCCTGATGTGGGGCTTGAACTCACAAACCATAAGATCGTGACCTGAGCTGAGCTAAGTCAGCTGCTTCACTGATGGAGCCACCCAGGTGCCCCTTGTTTTCTAATTTTCTAGTAAAATGTCTAGAAGACTCTTATTTTTCCTCCACATCTGTAGTTGAAATGGTTCTTGATCCACAACCTCTGTGTTCAAGAATTGTAACAAACCTAATTTCTATGTTTCTATTTTTAACCTCCATATATTCTGGTCTAAGCAGTGGCAATTTAATTTCACTTCATAGTTCCTCTTTTCACTCTGGTTACACCTAAATTCTGGCACCCAGAAATTACTGGGGCTTTGTTGAACCTGGCATTTGCCGGGCCAGCCATCTTCCATCCGGGCTTCATTCATTCAAAAAGTACTTCAAACACGGAGATGGGCCAGGCACTGAGAAATACATCAGCCCTTTCCCTTCACTCCCGACTTTTGGGGCATTGCAAAGCCAGGTCAAACATGCACACATGTTAGAGAGAGAAGTTAATTTAAAAGACTGGCTCAGGGGCACCTGGGTGGCTCAGTTGATTGGCTGTCAGACTCTTGATTTCCACACAGGTCATGATCTCACGGTTCTTGACTTCGAATCCCACATCAGGCTCTCTGCTGTCAGCACAGAGCCTGCTACAGATCCTCTGTGTCCCTCTCTCTGCCCCTCCCTTGCTCATGCTCTCTCTGTTCTCAGAAACAAAATAAACATTAAAAGACTGGCTCAAAGTGAAGAGGAAGAAAGTTAATGACTAAGTAGAAATATGGGGGTTATTTATGATTTTTCATTTTCAATGAATTTTTTATTCCACCATGTTTTATGAAAATTGAGAGCTGGTGGTATTTGGAAGTCAGAAAAGATTTAGAGAAGATGTGTATTTATAAGAAAGAGTGATTTCTGTTTCTCCTGGGGAATTTCTCTTTCAATGTTGAGGTTAGGGGTTAAGATCTCTGCAAACATTCAACCGAATGCAGTGGAGTTCAGCCCACCTCTTACCACATGCCTGTAGCTTCCTCACTGCTGTGGGATAATGAAGGGAGGAAGAGTCACCATTGTGAAAGTCACTTAGAGTCTCCTTGGAAAGATACATGACATCCAGGACAGGCAGGAAACAGAACCGCACTAATAAAACACTGTGGTGGAAATAAAGCGCATGACCCTGAAGGCGCATATAAATAGGTAGAGAGGAAGGGGAGGTGATTATAAGATGGAAGAATGGTGTGGTCAATTAGTTGCAAAGGGGTGGCAAGGAGCGTGGGGGAGTCGAGGGTGAAGGTCTAGGACAGGCCTAGCTGGAGCCAAGATCTGGGTGGGAAGATTTGCTCTGTGGTTATGGTCTCTCTTCCCTGCTCTTGCTGCACAGCTGCAAGGCCACTCTGGCATTCGGTTTAATTGTGTCACCCTTTCTATAGTCCTAGTGAATGAGAACAGGGGTCCTGTGGCCAGACAGACCTGGGTTTGAATTCTGACTCCGGTACTTACTGGTGTATGAGCTTGGGGAAGTTACTTAACCTCTATGAACCTCGGTTTCCTCATCGCCTTGCAGGTTTTCCGATTACTGTCATGAGCTATCATACATAAAGTATCTTGTAGAGTTTTCAGATACTCAGTAAGTGCAGCGGCCATTGCCATGACCTTCGGCTAAGGTGAAGGGTGCTGGGGTGGGGGGCAATAAAGGATGAAGCCCGGCTTCAAACCTTCCCGAGTTCCCACTGCCATCCCATCACTTTTCTAGAATTCCCACTCTGCTGGAAGTAAACGAGATCACAAACATAAAGTGCTCCACATAGGCCTGGTCTGGCACAGGGCTTTAAAAAATGTCTGCTGCCTGGGGCGCCTGGGTGGCTCAGTCGGTTAAGCATCCGACTTCAGCTCAGGTCATGATCTCACGGTTCCTTGGCTTGAGTCCTGCGTCGGGCTCTGTGCTGACAGCCAGCTCAGAGCCTGGAGCCTGTTTCAGAGTCTGTGTCTCCCTTTCTTGCTGTCTCTCTGTCTCTCTCAGAAATAAATAAAACACTAATAGAAAAAAATTTTTAAATATCTGCTTCCTTCCCCTTCACTTATCCACCGTTTTTTTCCTTTTGTTCTCCCTGCATAGATGTCCTGGCCTCCTAGCTTTGTGTTTGTTCATTGATCAGGACAATGGACTAGGGCGGTTGGGTCTCGGCTTCATTCACAAAGTGCCCCAGTTTGGCGGTTGATCACCCTAGTGCTACCTTTGGCTTTCTGCCCTGCTATCCAACATGCTAGCCATGATCCGGGCTGCCTTTTCTGCAGGGGAAATCACCTGGGGGCTTTGGGCTGGGGCATATCCCTCCAGACTTGCTGCAGAGCTGACAGGCATCTCCCCAGGCAACCCCCTTATTTGTATCTTCTTCACTGTCTGGGGGTCCCCAGGATTACCTGGCCAGCTGCGCCTGACCACCGCATAGTCTTTCCCCCGGAGATCTCACTGAAGTAAGATACAGACGCACAATAGAGTTTCTCCCCAATTCTTTCCTGTTTCTTTCCAGCCAACGCAGGATTGCTGCCTGAGTTTCTATGATATGTTTCGAAAAAGAAAGAAGGGGGATGAAAATAATGTACAGGAGGAAATCACAACTCAAAATTGGAACAATATTGGAAATGTCCCTAACCTTTTTTTTTTAAGTTTATTTCTTTTTGAGAGAGAGAGAGCATGAGCAGAGGAGAGGCAGAGAGAGAGGAGACAAAGAATCCCATGCAGACTCCGTGCTCTGACAGTGCAGGACCCGATGTGGGACTCGAATTCATGAGCTGTGAGATCATGACCTGAGCTGAAATCAAGAGTCAGATGTTTAACCAACTGAGCTACCCAGGCAACCCCTGGCCCTTATAAGCATATGAAAGTTGGCCTTTCTTAGCCCTCACTGATTCACCTCTTCCAGTGAACTTCTGAAATTCACCTTTGTCTAATCTTCCTGTCTCGATTTTTTTATTCTTGGAACTTTATGCAACAGTTTCCCCACTATTTTCTTTAGCAACTTATTTCTGGCACGTATGGTGTGCTCAATAAATATTTTTTTCTAGAATAGTGGCAAGCAAAGAAACAGATTGAAAAGAAATAAATTCCTGACAGTGTTGTTGTTATTATTATTTTTTTTTCTGAAAAGGTCCATTCCCTGAGAAATCATCTAATCAGAATGAAACTCCACACAAGGATGGAATGTGCTTAGTGAATGTAAATGCTTAGTGAAAGTTATGTGCCAGGTGCTTCACAAGCATTACCTCACTGACCTCTCACAACAACCCTGTTATTATACCTTTTCCCACTTTTATTATACAATCATTATATTTTTCACATGTTAATTAACGAGGAAACAAAGGCTTCAGAAGGTTAAGTAGTTTGCCCAATTATTCCAATAATTCTTCCATTATTACTGAAAAGGTTGAGGCAAGCAGTGATTCAGACTCAGGCAATCTCCAAAGCACCTGCTCTTAATCCTTATAGCCAGAGATTCCATCCCAGATTTGTAACTAGGATCCAGCCTGGAGAAAGCCTGCCTGGTATGGGGCTGAATTTGTGGTGGGGTAGGCCCTATACTTCTGAGAAAAGGCTCAACAATCTAGCCATTTCTATTTGTCTCTCAGTGGTCCTGCTTTGCCCTGTTTTCTCAGACAGCTTTTCATACCGGTCTTAATGATCTTTTCCTCAATTTTACCTTTAAAGAAATGAGACAGATGAACATAGGGTAAAGAAGTAAAAATAAGATTAAAACAGAGAGGGAGACAAACCATAAGAGACTCTTTTTTTTTTCCTTTATAGTTTATTGTCAAGTTGGTTTCTATATAACACCCAGTGCTCATCCCAACATGTGCCCTCCTCCATGCCCATCACCCCCCTCCCCTCTCCCTCACCCCCATAAGCCCTCAGTTTGTTCTCAGTATTCAAGAGAAGAGACTCTTAAATACAGAAAACAAACTGAGGGTTGCTGGAGGGGTGGAGGGTGGGGAGATGGGCTGGGCTAAATGGGTGATGGGCATTAAGGAGGGCACTTGTTGGGATGAGCCCTGGGTGTTATATGTAAGTGATGAATCACTAAATTCTACTCCTGAAACCATTGTCACATATGTTACTAACTTGAATTTAAATAAAATCAATCAATCAAACAAATAAATAAACGTTATTGAAAAGGCATCATGTGGTGATTGTTCAGAAGGGTCACCCTTTTCCCCCTTCCCCTCTGCCACCTCAGTTGGCACCGATTTTCCACTGCTATTTACTCTTAGCAGACAAAGTGCCCTGAGGGATAAGGGAAAGTGTCACACAGGCCATTCTGATGTTAGGTTGTACCGTGGGAAGTAGAGGAGGCCTGCTGCAGCTGGGTGGGCTCAGGGAAGGAGTTTTCCAGGCATTTAAGCTAAACCTCTCAATTTTGCTAATTTCAGACCAGTTCTTCCTGTGAGGTCAGCATGGGGGAAATGCTCTTGAGTACTCTTCACCTCTAGCTTTCCGGGATCAAGATCTCTACTGCCTGATGATATCGTGTGTGGTTATTTTTTTTTTTTTTTCACTGAGACAACTAACTTTCCCTGATCAAGGCTGGGACTTTTTCTCTTTGGTCATTTCAGACCCTCTCAGTGGAGTTTTTGTATCTTGTCTTTTGCCTTTGATGTTTCCTTTACTTAATCAGGCTTTATTTCAGGTCTCACTTACTTTTTCCCCCGCCCTAATCTTTAGATGTCAGAGAGCATCCATCATAGGCAATTGAGTTCTCATTCTGTAATGTAGTCTTAACAATGAGAAACAAAACCAGGATCTAAGCTGAAGGCCAACTGGAGGGAGAAAATATATCTTCTTGAGGAGTTCTTTTAGTTAGAGTAATCCAGGATCACAGTGCTATAATATTCCAAGCTTTGGAAGTGGCCAACTATAACATTAGCCAACACCATACATTTAATATTCATAATATCATGCAAATTGCCAATCTTGCCGCATTTAACCCTCACACAAACTCTGAGCAGGAAACTTTCCATTCAGGAGGACAAAATCAAGGCTTAGAGAACTTAAGGGCTTTGCCAAAGAGTCACACGGCAGATAAATGGCTTAGGATTTAGACATCTTAAACTCGATGATGCTGTTTAAGGGAAAATAGCCCATGGAGTGAGTCAGCCAAATGACCTTATCCTTGTTACATAACCTCCCTGTGCTTTAGTTTCCTTGTCTGTAAAATGGGAAGAATAAAATGAGTCTGGGAGTCATCGTAAGCACCTTTATGATGCTTAAATGAGGAGCTGTCCAAAATAGTTCTCTTTATTTGCAAACTGTCTCCAGGATCTGTTCCTCTTAACTCCGTCAATGGCACCACTACAGAGTGACTCAGTCAAGTTGCCCAGAAGTCACTTTTGATTCCTTGAATTCCTTTGCTTACCATACATATCTAATCCAGCAAGTCTTATTGCTCAATCTTTAAAATACATCCCAAATTCTGATCATCTGTCAATATCTCTACTGCCGGAAACCTGGTCCTCATCTTACTAGGATTACTGTGTCTTACTACTTACAGAAATTGTGAGGATTCATTCACCTCTTATGCAAGTAGAAAAAGAAAATAAATTAAACTTTCACTCTTTTTTCTTTCTAAGCAGTGACTAAAATACCAATGAAAAACCTTTTTTACTAACCTTGTAATAATAGAATCCCCCATTTTACACATTATGAAGGAGCTTTAATGTAATGTGAAGGTTAGAGGTGGGGGCAGCTAGGAATCAGCAAAGGTAGTTTTTTATGTGTTAGGGGAATTTTGTTTCCCTTGTCTGGGCCAGGAATAGAAGATGAGATCTTAGTAATTGGAAAGAGAGACTGAGAGTGTCAAGGAAAAGGGGGCTACTGTATGCAAGGAGCCTTAGAATTTTTCCATTGTTGGGCATGGAGTTGGCCCTTTCCTTGCCATATGGAAACTGAGATGAAGAGGGTAAGGGTCCTTCATGTCAGGTAGGGAAATATATTGGGTTCTTGGGCATTATCAGTAGACATTTCTAGTAGGTATGGAGGGGAACCCACCTACAGTCAATGGAAACACGGATCTAGAGAGATCAGTCCGGAATGTCAAGGTGATAAGACCATGTAAGGCGCCTTAAGATCTAGGAGGAACAGTGGTTCAAAGAAAGAACTGCCCACAAAAGTGAGAGACATCAATCTAGACTGATTTGTGGAGCATTTGAGCTCTTCCTGGGATGCCCAGAAATACTTGGGACCACACTATGGGGTGTGATAAGGTCAGGTTTCCACGTGGGTTAGGATTTATCTAGTCCAATACTATCCATTGGAAATATCACGTGTAATCTAAAATTTTTTAGTAGCCACACACAAAAGCAAACAGTGAAGTTAATTGTAATAATGCTGCATTTAGATGCAAAATATTATTATTTCAATATACGGCACTAGTCTAGTAGTATACTGGTAAAGCAGCACTCTCTGAAAAAAGAAAAAGTCCCAGTTTGTAGTGTTTACCAATTTCCATGATGTAAGCACAACCACTATGGTCAATTTCAAGCTGCAGTAATGATACTGATGATGACAAGTAAAAATTATGGAATGCTACCATGTGTCAAACACTTCCTCCTTCAGCACTGTACTTTGTTCTTTTTTGTTAAGAAACTAGCATTTATACTGTTTTCCAGAGAAACAGTGTGGAGGTTCCTAAGGAAACTAACAATAGAACTCCCCTATGACCCAGCAATAGCACTGCTAGGAATTAACCCAAGGGATACAGAAATGTTGATGCATAGGAGCACATGTACCCCAATGTTCATAGCAGCACTCTCCACAATAGCTAAAACCTGGAAAGAGCCTAAGTGTCCATCAACAGATGAATGGATCAAGAAGATGTGGTTTATCTATACCATGGAATACTACATGGCAATGAGAAACAATGAAATCTGGCCATGTGTAGCAACATGGATGGACCTTGAGGGTGTTATGCTGAGCGAAATAAGTCAGGCAGAGAAAGACAAATATCATATGTGTGCACGTATAGGAGGATTAGGAGGAGCTTAACAGAGGACCAAGGGGGAGAAGAAGGGCGGAAATGGTGGGGGAAAGGGGAGAGGCAAACCATGAGAGACTCTTGAATGCTGACAAAAACTGAGGACTGGTGGATGTGGGGGGGAGGAGGGGGGGGCATGGAGGAGGGCACTTGTGGGGATGAGCACTGGGTGTTATGTGGAAACTAATTTGACAATAAACTATTTGTAAAAAAAAAAAGAAAGAAACTAGCATTTATATATTAAAAAAGCAACCCCATTTAAAGTTGTTTCTTAAATCTGATATAGCTTGTATATTTCAGTCATGTGTAAGTCTCTTCATACTGTAGTGTTTTCTCCTTTTTTAATGACTGATACAGGATTCTATTTATAAGGTTATTATCTACCTATCTACTTATTGATCATAGATAACTAAGTGAAGGCTGGGATGTTAAATTACTTGTCCAATAGAAAGCTTTTATTTGCAAACAAGTCTTTTGATTTCTTCCCAGAATGTCAAGAATAAAAGCAAAATGGGATTCAAAGAAGGGAAGGGAATTATGGAGCTAAAAGGATAGAAAGATTGAATAATAGATGCTCCAGAGAACTAGAATAAGACTATAGCCCTCCATCCAATTGAATGCAGTCCCTATATTGAGTACAGCCACAGACTGGTGTTGGAGGGAGCAGGGGCATATGACAATGGCTAGGACTTCTACTCTCTTCCCTGGGAGGGGACAGGTACATCCATACAGAACTCTGACACAAGGTAGACTGTAATTGGTGCTGAAAAAAGAGCCTAATTCAGCTTCCCCAGACTGTGCCTAGCACAGAGGGAAATTGCTGTGGGGGAACACTACATTGGGGCAGAGCAATTTTGGGAAGTGAGCCTGAGGAATTCCTACCAGGGCATCCTTTGGGATCTCTGGGTCAGTGGTGAAACAGGAAGTAGACATCTGGGATCTGAATTTAACCAAGACAAGTTGAGAAGTTTGAGCTAAGATAGGAAGGAAAGGGAGAGGAAATGCAGAAAGCATCAAGGAACACAGCAGAAAGTAGGCAGGAGAGGCCTAGAGGAATTCTCTAAACCAATTTGCATAAAGTTGCAGGGTGTGTGTGTGTGTTTGTGTGTGTGTGTGTGAGTCTTGCAGAAAGGTCATACCCCTAGGACTTATTAGTACAGCTTAGGGAGGTGGAAATGAGTGAACAAACCATATACAGTGGTATTAAGTGTGGGGAGATAAGGGGAAACTACCTTCAAAAAGAGAGAGACTGTTGATTGGGCCTACAGAAAAGCTTTAAGAGGTGGTTAATGAACATATGTCTGAGTGGAAGAAGTGCTGTAATACCCTTACAGGTTAAACCAAAAAACCCACACTACACAGCAACATCTGTTGTAGGCCTACTATGCCTAGATACATTACTTGGTGCATTCTTTTTTTTTTTTTTTAAGTTTATGTATTTATTTTGAGAGAGAGAGACAGAGAGAGAGAATCCCAAGCAGCCCTCATGCTGTTAGTGCGGAGCTCAATTGTTTATGGGGCTTGATCCCATAAACCACAAGATCATGACCTAAGCCGAAATCAAGGGTCAGATGTTCAACCAACTGAGCCACACAGGGCCCCTGCTCCATGTATTCTACAGATCCTTTTAGTCTAGCACTGAAGTAGAAGTACATTCAGAAATGAGTTCCCTAGAAGTGCATGGAAGATGACAAGGTAAAACTCTTGTTATCCTGAGTGGATGCATCTGAAGGTAGAAACAAGAGAGTTGAAGAAACAATGCTCTTTTGGTACAGTTTTTATAATTTCCAGCTGTCTCAGTCCCTTTGGGCCGCCATAATAAAATACTATGCAGTGGGCACTTAAATAAAGAAATTTATTTTTTCACAGTTTGGAGGCGGAAAGGGATCAACATGGTTGGATTCTGGAGAGAGCTCTCTTCTGTCTTGTGACTGATTTCTCACTGTATCCCTTACTTGTCAGGTAGAGAGAGAGAGCAAGATCTTTAGTGCCTCTTATAAGGGCATTTACCCTATCAGACAAGGCTCTGCCTTTATGATCTAATTACCCTCCATCTCCAAACACCATCCTTTGGAGGTTAGGGTTTCAACAGTGAATTTTGGAGGGACCCAAGTTTTCAGTCTAGAACACCAGCTGTTAAAGGTTTGGTACAGGTAAACAAACAGACAGACCCAGATGATGGTTTAAATCCCAACACAATTGTGGTTAAGTTACTCTGAGATTCTGGTTCCTCATCTTAAAGATGTGGTTTGTAATAACCACGCACAGTGTTCCCAGCAGAATTGAATGAAGGGAGGCTTGTTTTCCTGGCACACAGAAGGCATACAAGAAACATGAGAATGTATCCCATTCATTAGTAATTTGGGAAAGAAAATCAGATCCAGTTATAAGAAGAAGCTATTTTGTTACTGAATTAGCGACTGTGTGCATTTGGCAATGTTAACATCTGCTTAGATGGACTGATTGCTTACTAAGTGTATAGGCCAGACACAGAGCTTGTTTATTTTCATTTAAAAAATTAATAGTATCACATAGAGTTTAAGAACAGGCTTCAGAATTAAAGGATCTGGATTCAAGTCACAAGGTCATCATGTGATAACAAGAATCACTGGTTTACATGAATTCCAATTTAGTTGTAATTAAATGTATTTTGGAAAGAGGAGGGAATTTCTCATGTACTCTGTTTAGATTTGCTTTTGGAATGATTATTATTTAAAGATAATTATCTTTTGGGTGTGAATAAAGGTTCTGTATATGATGGTGGTTTCAGAGTATATACTGTCAAAATGCATCTAATTTTTTACTTTAAGTTTTTTCTTGTTTGTAATCACATTTAAATGAAGCTGATTTTAAAAAAGAAAACCACCCATTTCTTTATGTATTGAAAGACCTGCTTACCAATTTTTATATATTCTTCGTGGTGAACACATATTTTGCAAACACAATTTAAAAAGTAATGTCATGTCTAGATATTTTCTTTTCATAACAGTGTAATGGGCATATTTCCTTTATGGGCATCTTTCCACAGAGAGAAACATTTCTGTGGCTGTTTAGTGCCACTAAGTTTTAGAATCTATCATCATGCTCTAAAATAACGGCCAATGTTCAACTCAAGATACAGAAAAGTAGCAAATATGAAGAATGAAAGGGAAAATCAGCATCGGAAGGAAAGGGGTTGACAAGTGTAGGGGACTAATGAGTCTGAAACCCAAATGAAATATCACTAGAAGAGTTCACATTTGCATTTGAAATAATGGTGTTCATCCGGTTTCAATGAAAAGTACACATTTCAGGTTTGCTAATCTTTCACATGTAAGACCTAAGTCCAGCTATCAGGAACTTCTGTATTTAATAGTGCCATTTTCAGTTTTGTTTAGACTCTCATTCTTTTCTGGTCTTGAAAATAGCATGCTTCAGATCTATTGCAAACGAATTCAATTTAATTTAGTACATTCTCTGTAGAAAGACTATTTGTTTTGGCCCTTGAGAGTGAGCACATCATAAGACTCTTAGCCTTACAGTCACACAACATCATGGAAGAGACTGAAATAAATTTAAACCATTATAAGATAAGACAGACCATGATCAATGCTCTCAATAGAGGGGTGGAAAGGCCTACATTCTGGGAGGCCCAGGGAAGTTTCCTCATCATAGGGATGTAATAGCAAAAGAGATCCTAAGTGTTCATTTGGGGAAAGTCACAAATGTGGCTCTTAGCAAGTTTTAGGAATACAGATTCACAAGACACTACTCCAAACGTCTCTAATCAGAATTTCTAGAGTAAGGGGATCAGGAATCTGAATCTTTTAAAAACTATGCTAGTGATTCTGACGATCAGCGAGGCTTTGGAAACTACTGTTTGTACAACACCCCCCACTCAATACTAGTGTTCCCGAAACAGGATTCTCTCAGGGCTTTTGTTTAACCTTTCTGGAGCACTGCAAGCTTACTGCCTCACAAGACACACTTCATGGAAAGTGTGTATGTAGTGTGAAGGTTTCAATTGTCAGAGATGGAGGGTAGGGATATTTGAGGCACAGTGACTATCAGAAATCAGGAAACAGAGGAAGATAAGTTTGTAGAGGAAAACTGGGATTCCATTACAAGGTGCTTTGAATGTCAAGCTAATGAACTGCAAGCTGTATTCTCTTTGAGACGGAGGCCCTTGATAGGATTTTGGTCATCACTGGGTTTAAACAGCCTGCCAAAGCAGAATGGATTGGAAATTGACGGTAATGGAAGTAGGAAGAAGAGCTTGAAGTTTCATTCAGGAGTTCAGGAGAAGTAAGAAAGGCAAAGTGGAAGAAAGTATGAGCTGTGTTACAGGGATAGCCCCACAAAGCTTGACCGATTGGGGCCAAAGGGAGAGGTAAAGCTGATTCTGGGGCTTTGAAATTCTGGAGGGCTGAACCGGAATGAGTACATTAGGATCAAGGGCAGGTTGAGAAGGCAGATGTCAAATCAGGCTTCTGACTTTTGAAATGCATTTGTTTCCATCACCAACTATCTTACTCTGTCACCCATCCCAGGACAGAGATTAGTTATAATTTCTTTCATATGTTCAGAGGTTGGCACAGAATAGAGCCCCAAAACATTTGGTGAATTAATAGCCACTGTAAATATCTTCTCCCTGCTTCAGTATAGGACCTTATTATTTCTCACTTAAATAATGAAAGCCCAGGGTCCCACCCCAGCTCATACTTTGTGTGAATTAGAACAAAGTGCTCTCTCTGAATTTATAAATTAAAAAAGGGGGATTTTACCTGGGTGGGTGAAGCTCTTTGTTCAAGCCTTGGGAAGCCACACATAACCTTTGTGGGAGGATAAAGCCTGCCCTTCCTATAGGGAGAAGCCTCCTGCTCAAGGAAGGAGGATGTGGACAGCTCAGGGAAGAGCTGGGTTTAGACCGCACTCCCCTCCTCAGCAGGCACAGGGTGTCCTGGAAAAGTCCCCCAACTGGACCCCCTGATCCCACCCTGCCATTTCTACTTTACCCAAAGAGATTTTTCTAAAATGTAATCATATCACAGTCTGCTTCAAACCTTTCCTTGTTACCCCAGTGTCTTCAGGATAAAGTTCAAAGTTTTTAACTTAGAACAAAAGGCCATGTGTGACAGCTTCTCAGCCTCTTTCCTGGGGCCACTGTCCTTCCTAGTTCCCTTCTCCAGTTGTATTTCCCAAACAGGTGAGGCACAAGGGGCTTCACTGGGCTGTGTTGCCCTCACTCCCTGCCCAGCTATTGCCGCTCTTCCTTTCTTGGCTGTGATCATCCTGCTCCCTGCCTGTGATCTCCTTGAGGGTTAAGAACCTGTTTCGTTCATGTCATTTCCCCTGCACAAGCATACACGCACATGGCTCATGCTTGCTGAATGGACACATGACTTGGAAACCAATGAAAAACCAGATTTTACCACCCCTGCCAACTAACGAAACAAAACAAAACAAAACAGAACAACACAAAACAAATACCCCCCCAATCAAAAAAAATTTTTTTAAAAAGGTTTTGCTGCTTTCTAAACATAAAGTATACTGTCAGCTATCAAAGCCTTTTTATTTTCCAGTCTTGAAATGGTTATTCATTCAGAGGTCAAGATCTATGGGAAGATAATCTTTGGAATGAAGTCCAAGCCTTCTGTTCCAAGGTTGGTTTGCTCTGGTGCGTCTGTGTGTGTGTCTCTGTGAGAAGCTTTACAAAATGGCCCCTAGATTCAGGTAACATACCTGACACCATTGAAAATGTCAACCTGGAAGATGGAGGACTTTGCTCATCTGCTTAAGAAGAATGCCATCAATGAGACCTTGGATGGCGGTTTCACTTGTTCCAAATGCCAGCCCAGCCCAACGTTGAAATGCTTATGTGGTCTGTCAAAGGGTCTTGCCTGGAACTTCCAGGGCAAGTTAGATTTATTTTTCTAGGTGTATTCCTCTGCTTCCCACAGAGAATGTGAAAAGGCTGTCAGAATGTTGGCAGTGAAAGAAGAAATGATTCAATGTATGCCATCACTTAAACTTCAACAAAAATTTACAAGAAAGCAAAATACAGCAGTGAGAGACTGTCACAGGGAGGTGAGGGGCTGTGACAGTTGTCCCTGTGCCTTCTTGGGACAACACAAAACATGGACGCTTATGGGGCGCCTGCGTGGCTCAGTCAGTTAAGTATCCGACTTCAGCTCAGGTCATGATCCCATGGTTCGTGGGTTCGAGCCCAGGTCGGGAGGGCTCTGCGCTGACAGCTCAAAGCCTGGAGCCTGCATTGGACTTTTTGTCTCTCCCTCTCTCTGCCCCTCTTCCATTCGCGCGCACACACGCAAGCTCTCTCTCAAAAATAAAAAACATTGGGGCACCTGGGTGGCTCAGTCGGTTAAGCGACCCACTTCGGCTCAGGTCATGATCTCATGGTTCGTGGGTTCGACCCCCATGTCGGGCTCTGTGCTAACAGCTAGCTCAGAGCCTGGAGCCTGTTTTCAGATTCTGTATCTCCCTGTCTGTCTGTCTGTCTGTCTCTCTCTCTCCGAAAAAAAAATTTTAAAATAAATAAACATTAAAGAAAAACAAAGAAACTTATTCCATAGCACAGTCTTCTCTCATGAAAACCAGCAATGGCAGTTTTGCTTCACAGAAGCCATAACAGGGAGAAGAGATGTGGCTCAGGGAGCAGGTACATACTCTAAGTGTTCATTTTTTTCCACGATTTTTGATAGTTATTTAAAAACATTTTCTGTGATTTCAGCATTAATAGTTTTCATGCAATCTTGGTCAGCTAGTCTCTATAGTTTCTGACAGTATTTTAAGCTTTTCTCCTTTGATTCTTTTAGTCAGGCTTTGAAAATAAATGAGTAAATAGTTACTGAGTTTAATGTTTACTTATGACTATTAACTATTACACAAGAATTGGGGTCTACACATGATTATTTCTTTCATTTTTTTCTCCCTCCATACCCTGTATGTAATACATACTTTGCTCATAGAAAGTTTCAGTGGAACTTGCTTTCTAATTTTGGCTTGGAGTCTATGATACAGTGTCTGCTACCTTATCTTCAGACAAAATCTTGAATTTCTGAAGACCAAAATGTTCTCCAAATGCAAGGCATAATGATCATAATGAGGATATTAATCCGTACGTTCCTCAATTAATGCTGTAACAGCAAATGTATTTTCCACTTCCCTCATGTCCACTTTCTCTAAAATTAAGTTGATATGGCTTCTCATATTGTTGATATAAAAATATTTCTCCTCCCTTCTTTCTTTAAATAGGTGTTGAATGACTCACGGAGAGATTAGAGAGAACTACTTGCTCAGAGAAGAGACAGAATTGTGCCTCAAACATCCCCTCCCCTGCATGCCCATGTCCTCCAATACAGCACTGGCTTAGTACTCAGCAAATATTTGTTAATTTGGACTTGACATTCTAAATCATTACATGATTTATTTCATCATTTACCTCAATGCTAAAGGGTAAGTAGTGCCCGTCTATTGGTAGAATACTCTTACTTTCCAAGTTATGAGTCCCACCCCTGACCTCAAAGGAAGGAACAATCTTCAAAGATTCTTACTTGAATCTATGAATTTCTTCATTCATGCACAAATTATGTAGGGGGAAATGAGAAGTAGAAGGAAGAGGAAAAAGGGTACTCTTCTGCTTCTTTTCTGTTATACTTAAAATTAATCATATCAGCATTTACTATCTTTGCCTCAGGGGATCCAGTGAGAAAAAGACTGTAAGGCTGTCTAGCACAGTGTCTGACAATAATGAGTGCTTGATATATACTAGTTTATTTATGATAATATAATGTACTAAAATTAGAGGATCTCACTTCTTTATTGTTCCATGATCCACCATCCTGTTTTCTTCTTTTCTCTCTTTCACTTAAAAACTGGTCTGTGAGTGCTTTTTAAATATATATATATATAATATATATTATATAAATATATAATTATTTTAAAATATTGTGTGTGTATATGTGTATATATATTTATATATATTATATATATATATATTTATATATATATTTGCACGATGGTTCAAAGCTTAGTTACCTAATAAAGTGCAGATGAGAAATTAAGTCCAGCATTTTCCTTAAATCTCTTCTGTGATTTCTGACATCTCAGGGAGGGAATAGAGGAACTCCTCCATCAACGGATGATGATTTTTATCTCTATCAAGTGACCCACAATTTGGTTACTGGTGCAATGAGAAATTAAGAAATTAGCACACTTTTATGACTGTCATTTTGCAGTCACTCAAATCAGAACTGGAATGCCACAAAAACAACTCCCTGTTAGCCCAGAGAAAAAAAAAGAAAGAAAGTAAAGGGGAAATTCAGATTAGTCACAAAGAAGTTCCCCCGCCTGCCTGCAGAAGCTGCAGTGTTAAAACTGAGAGAGTGCGCTCTGCTCTTTCAATTGCCTCTTATCTCTGGTCCCAGGACCTTCGTGTATTTTCTGATTGATAAGCTTTGTTTTCCCTTCCCCTCCTTCTTTGTGGAGAAGAGGTCATTCCTCCCTCAGTCTCCCCATTGCTACATTTTTCATCTTCCTTGCATCCAGATTATGAAGATGGAAGGGGTCCAACCCCTGGATGAGAATGTGGGAAATGCAGCAGGGCGAAGATTCCAGAGCAATAAGTTACTGCTGGTGGCGGCTGTAATCCAGGGTCTGGGTTTGCTCCTGTGTTTCACCTACATCTGCCTGCACTTCTATGCCTCCCAGGTAAGATGCTCCATTGGGCCCTTTGTTCCCTCCAGCTTGTGCTGATGGATGGTAGCCTAGCAGCCAAGAACAGTCATTTGGAAATAGTCTGATGTCAAAATTTTTGATGGACCCCCAACCTGTCCCTCAGTGATTGTAAAGTGTGGTCAAACACTCTCCTGTCTTTCTTTTCCTTCCTTTTTTTTCAGTGGTGGCAGTGGTGGGGCGCAGTGGAAGTAGGGCAAGGGTGCTGCTTCTGGATTCTTCTTTTTTTCCCAGTGGAAGAATCCTGGCATTCCTTTGTGAGCTGTCACTTTGAAGCACGGAGTCAAACCCATTCTGCCAGTAAGCATCTGATCAGGGGACTAATATGAAAAGGAAATAAGAAAGGGATCAGTTCCACCTTTCCACTGTGTTCATAAATCCCATAGGTGATTTGCTTTTTGAAGAATGCTGAAGGTACCAATATTAAGTTCCTTTAAATAGCTAACCTGAGTATTTTAAGGGCAGAGATGTCCATGTTCATGTGCAGATGCATACATGATCAAATATTGACCCCAACAACTTAATCAGAGATTGTTTTTCAGCCATTCTCTGCCAGTCACAACCTACAGACATCACTTTGTCTTTTTCTTTCTTTGTCCAATGCAATGATCATCTTTCTAAGTATTTCCCCTGCTTAGTGAAGATATTCTTTCCTTTTTTCCTTCTCTTTGTTCTGGTCCCTTTTCCATTATTTTTAAAATGTACTTGTTTATATCTACAAACATTATCAGGTTTTTAAGGATGCTTTTGATTTCAGGAGATTCCACTGAAAAGGAAATAAATGTATAGTCATCCCATGGACCCTTGCTGGGGCTAGTCTGACCATTCTTGTTTTCCTGGCAGGTTGCTTTAGGTTAGAAAAGTCTTTCCCTGGGAAAGGTGAAATAGGAACTTTCATTTCTGATAGCCATGTCAGAGACTGGGTACCTTAAAATTAGACCAGGATAAGATAAGCAGAGTCCTAGCCAATGCCTGGGCTTGTCTTTGTCTACAGGAAGTAGGGGGTTTTGGTGCACAGAGGCCGGTGGGAGTGCGGTTGTGATCACTGTACCGCAGAGAGGGCTCATGTTCCTAAATTCCAGAAGTGTAGCCGGTGTCCTGTCGGGTCTGCAGACCAGTGAGTAGAGGTGCCAGTCCTCTCTTTATCCTGCCACACATTTCCTTTTCAGTGCAGAGCCCCTTGGGTGAAATTAGAGTAGGCGATTAGAGGGGAGGGCTGGGGGAGGAGCAATGTGTCCATGGCAGGATGCCTAAGACACAGACCGGAATTAGGCTTTTCTGAGAAGAAAACAAAGAGAATGACCAAAAATAGAACAGCTGAGTGCATTCATCAGGTCCGGGAGCCCTGAGAATGCTTTTCAAACAACCACAGTGTTACATATTTCCTTACACTGTGGGATGATAAAAAGACAAGACAGATGGCCCCAGTCAAGGCTGAACAATTGTACCAGGGCTCTGAGCAGGAGAGAAGAAAAGGTGAAACAGATCTATAGCCAGCTGGTGGTGGGGCCGCCCTGGACTGTCGATACCCAGGAGATGCTGAGAAGAAGGGTCCTTTCTGGCAAGTCACCAGTGACTCTGTGGACAGAGCTTGAAAGGAAAGCTAAGCGCGGGTTTCCCGGATGCTAGAATTCACAGTGAGCTGATCGTTGGGAGAGAATTAGCTTTCTCTGGTCCTGACACAGAAATGGAAGCAAAGACATAGGAGGTATGTTAGAGCTGTTTTCTCAAGAAATGTACTCTCATATACTTAGGATACAGAATTTTTTTGGCACAGATATTTGGAATTCTTCACTTGACATTACCTTTATTTTTTTTTTCTTATTTCTTAGCTAGACTGTCTTAGCTAACATAATTTTTTGTACTGTTGTAGGACCAAGGGCAGCGTAATGGGTCCTTATGTTTAATATCATTTAGTCTATTAGAGGGAAGGATAGCATAGATGGGTCAGGTGTATTCTCCCTGGAATTTGATCAAATGGTTGTGGTGGCAGTGAGTGTGTGAGTGTGTATGAGAGAGAGGAGAAAGGAGAGAAGGGTGTAGAGTAGCTCTTGAAAAAGGGACATAGACTGGTAACCTTCCTAAACTCATTAATAGGACTGTTATCAGTCAAATGATGAGGTCTGTGGTGATGTAAATCAAACCCCTACTTTTATAAAACATGATATTCCAGACACGCCTGAGTGACTCAGTCAGTTGAGTGTCCAACTCTTGATTTAGGCTCAGGTCATAATCCCAGGGTCATGGGATCAAGCCTCGTACTGGGCTCCATGCTCAGCATGGAGCCTACTTAAGATCCTCTCCTCTTGCTCTGCCCCTCTCCCCCTCTCACACACACTCTCTCACTAAAATAAAATAAAAAACAAAAAGCAACCACATGATATTCCAGTGATGTGTTTAAAGGGTGAAACTGAGCTGAAATGCTGATCATTTGTCCAGTTAAACTGGATCTCTTTAATTGTAGGAAAACATATTTGGAGAATAATCGTGATTTTTTTTTTCATTTCCTAGATATACCTTTTAACTTCATAAAATAACTGCCTACTTGAAGAGCTCTATAAAAAATACAGTTATAGCTATTAACCTTCATTTGACAGTGGACTTTCTCTTCAACAGAGTTTATTTAATAACCTTTTCCCCCCTCACCACTCTGTTAAGTTTTATTTACTTATGTGAAAAGCAGAAGTTTGAGTTTTTGAGATGCGAGAAAAAAAGATAGATCTTACCCACTCCTTCTGTAACTTCCCTCTTTGGGCCTTGATTTACTCATTTTAACACAAAGCAGTTGGATCACATGAACAGAAAGATCTCTTTCAGCTCAATATCCTGTGAGTATGTAGTTCATACATATATTTGTAGAATCGGTATGAGGATTTGAGAAATATAAAATATTAAGTAAACAGATTTTTGTGTCTAAGCTACTGGATTTATGCTTCTTAAGAAGGGACTGGGGTAAATGAAATTTGCACATATATTTGTAATTTGTATTTATTCATATATTATGCACATACTAGATAAACTAATATGGGTTAGCTAAATGCCTTATTTAGAAAGGGGAAAGAAGTGGATGACTTAGAAGAATATTCATGATACAAATTATAAAATTGAGTGTTTCTGTCACTAAAACCAATACACATTATTAGATATGTATTGGGACTACCATTTAAAATATCAGGTTCCCAACTGTACCTGTGGTTTCAGCGGGGAACAATGGCAGAAAAAAGCTGACCGATGATGCATGGAGTTTGTGTACAGTATATCCATGTGTCTCAGGGCTTTTGAGGCCAGGGCTCTTCCAAGATTTGTACCACCTTTACTATAGCACTTTATATAGATGAGGGATTTTAGTGATAATTTTGTTTTCAGAGAGAGACAGAGAGAGAGAGCTCATACATGCATAAGTGCATGCTTGAACAGGGAAGGGGCAGAGAAAGGGAGATAGACCATCTTAAGGAGGCTCCACGCTCAACAGAGTCTGATGCGGAGCTCGATCTTATCACCCTGAGATCTTGACCTGAGCTGAAATCAAGAGTCCAACACTGAACTGGCTGAGCCACCCAGGTCCCCTCTTTCAGTGATAATTCTTCAGCAAACCCCACAGTGAAAGGTTTACATTCTTACCGCTTTTACTGCCGGGAAGAACAGAATTTGAGGTACTTGAAAACTGAGTTGACCTCTTCTGTACCAACAATGCCCAGGTTTCGAATTCACGGTTTCTTGATGAAATGTCAGGCTGTAACGTGGAATTTTTATTTGTATCATTTAGGAAGAAAAAGAGGTGTTTTTTCCTGAAAAAATCTTGTCTCAGATTAGCTCAATTTAAATGCATCCCCATACAATCTAACAAGTGTTTAGAAATTCTTTTTTTTTAGTGACATGCAAATAAGTGATTACTGATACAACTGAGTTTGCATTTCATAAACAATTCTGTGAGAATTAAAAAGAAATATCTGAAGTATTGAACTGATTTGTCATTAAGTATTTTTCAGGGTTTTAGGGGAGATACTGACAAAAACATATAGAATCTTTGGATTTTTGAGCAGGCATTAGACATTGTCTATTTAGAGATAAAAATCCCAGAAACTCAGAGCCAGTAGAAGCTTGGGGAGCAGGTAATGCTTCAGCTGATATTAGAAGAAAGAGGGGAAATTTTTTAAATGAACAAGAGAGATGGTTGGGCAGGGGCAGAAGACTTCCTTGTTTAGAATGGCTGAAGTGAAGTGTTTATAGGGGAAAGTGGCAGATGAAGCTGAAAACTTTGACGAGGGCAGATCACAAGAGTCTTGTCACTCATGCTAAGGAGCACACTTTATTCACTAATATGCAAAAGAAAATACAGGAGAAATTACTAAAAGTGTTGCTTCTCCAAATTTCGCTTCTCTTGAGTGGCCTACTTATTGGCAAATACAGACAGTGAATGAAATCTCATATGGCACTAGGGGGCACCATAGTAAAACTAACCAATCTCAGGTTTATTTATTTATTTTTAAAGAGCCTATTTCTCTGGAAGGTAAGTGTTGATCCATGTGTAAGAGAATGAACAGTACCTGGGGACCTAATATTGTTGACTATTTACACAGTGATGAGATTTTCTAAGAGAAAAGTTTAGATATATGTTCTGTACAGTGATGAGAGTTTCTAAATGAACAATTTAGATCTATGTTCTCATCCACATATTCAAAATAAGGATAGAGTAATTAGGACAGAGATCATGCTGGAAAATGCCACATACATATACAGATATGGAAACAAACATGTATACCCACATACAGGAGATCTGGGAAGTTAGCAGAAGGGCCGGCTCTTGGTATAGACCCAAGAATATATTCTCCTGATTCTTTTTCTCTGATGTCAACACCTAGCTACTAGCAACAAGTAGACCCAGCCTTGCCCAGGGCTGACCATCCTGCCCTTCCAATTCTATTTCTTTCTTTTTTTTTTTTAATTTTTTTAAATGTTTTATTTATTTCTAGGAGAGAGAGAGAGAGAGACAGCGTGAGCAGGGGAGGGTCAGAGAGAGAGGGATTCACAGACTGAAACAGGCTCCAGGCTCTGAACTGGCAGTCAGCACAGAGCCCGATGCGGGGATCGAACCCACGAACCGCGAGATCATGACCTAAGTGAAAGTCGGACGCCCAACTGACTAAACCACCCAGGCGCCCCTCAATTCTATTTCTTTTAGTGCAATTCCCTTTTAGTAATTTCCCTTGAAATTACTTTTGTGCCCTTCACTCTTACAGAAACTGCAGCTTTCCACCCTGTTCAGGGATTCTTCATGGAAAACGAACATTAATCTTCTGGAGACATCTAGGTTAGAGAAGCCATGTACCATGTTGTCTTTATGTTATATTTGATGAGTGAAAAGAAACAAGTGAACTACAAAGTAGATAGGTTATTACCCAGTCCCAGGTGAAATAGGTGGTCCCCGACACCCTATAGCTTGTGTTTGTAACCATCCATACTTTTGATATCCGTATCTTTTCAAATGAAGGAATCGAAACACTTCCTTATATGAAATTACAAAACATCTTCTCAAACTTTTGGAGGAGCTGTTGGTATACAATAGAGAATGTGTTGGACCAGAAACTAGATGACTGTTTCAGTCCAGCCTTTTAACTTCGTGACTGTGGGTAAATTCTGTAAAATTCCCAGAGCATCAGTTTAATCATTTTACAAAATCAGAATTTGGTTGTCGTGAGGAGCAAATGTTGTGTTACAGAGCTTTGTAAATTATTATATTTTTCTTCTTATTATTATTATTAATGAACACGTTTCCATAAGCACAGGACCACTAAAATGTTTACTTTGTGACATGTGTATACACAGGCACACCCTGTGATTCAAACCTCAGAAAGCATAGTTAAGGTTAACCTCAGCTTCGTGAACCTTGACATTGATACTATAATTTTTAGGATTAAAAACAAGCCCCCAAAGCCTTGTAATAATTCTAACATTTTTGAACATAGATTTCTAAGTGAGAGCTCATGACTGTGTTAGAGAAGAAAAGAAGAGCAAAGGGGAGAATTTATGAAGGGATTACAGTGTTACAGGGTTAGTGTCTGAAAGGGGTTCAGAGATCTAAAATGACACACTTAGAACATGCCTCTTGCGTCTCCCTCCAGTTTGATATATTTTATCCAATTCTCCAATGACGTGGTTGCCAAATAAGGTAGAAAAGTATGTCTAGAGGGGTGCCTGGGTGGCTTAGTCGGTTAAGCATCCGACTTTTGCTTAGGTCATGATCTCGCGGTTCGTGGGTTCGAGCCCCGCGTTGGGCTCTGTGCTGACTGCCAGCTCAGAGCCTGGAGCCTGTTTCAGTCTGTGACTCCCTCTCTCTCTGACCCTCCCCCTGCTCACGCTGTCTCTGTCTCCTTGAAATAAATAAAACATTAAAAAAATAAAAATAAAAAAAGAAAAGTATGTCTAGAAAAGGCATGCCATCTTTTTCACAATACTGGAAACATTGGGGGTATGACTGCCATAATTAAAAATGGCTTTCAGCAGACCTTTCATTCTAAAATGTACCTTAGGTGGCTTATTAACTTGTATAAATTTGTCTAGCTTTGATAACATGTGAATGCTACTTAAGAACATACTCTGACTGATAGAAGAATGGACAATACACTCAACTTTAATTTTCCCAACACTAATGTTGTAAGCATTACATATGATAGTAAGGCTTCCTTCATTCCTTAAATGTTGCACTGTATATGTGGGGAAGTGAGGATACAGTGACTTTAAATGCTGTGTCCCCAGGGCTGGGCTTCCCTGTAGGTATAGCTCCTGCACGGCTCCAGAGAGCCAGAGAAACCATCAAAGATCTAGATGAAGATGACAGTCACAAAAAATTAAAAGCAAGCACCAAAATAGTCATTAAGGGCAAATATAAAAACCTGCTGGGTTATAAAATAAGTTGTAAAATACATACTCAGTTAAGTATATATAAAATATATTTATAAATATATTTATAAATTTTATATTTATATAAATATTTTATAACTTTTCTAAATTTATAAATATATATTTTACATATAAAATACATTTATAAACACTCATGTGTTGGCTGCTAATGTTTTTAGCTTTAAACTACCCCAAAGTTCTTAACCTGGCCCTGTATATAATACAATGAAGACTGGTAACTTCAAGATCTTTTTGGAGGGATAACGGAGGGCTATCACTCCTGCTGTTATTTGCAGTAACGGTCCCTTGTTTTTGCAGATCGTTTCCATACTTTCGTCCTCGCTAATTCACTACCACCTTAGAGGCAGTTAGATAAATATTTGTGTCCAGTTTTCCAATGAGAAAATTCGAGGCATGAGAGACCTACCTAGGTTTACATAGAAAAGTCAGGGTTAGAAATTAGGGCTAGGTGTAAATTCTAGTGTTGTCCCTTTCTATTACACTTAACTAAGATTCTATGACTCTCAGCTTTAAAAATTTTGTCTGCTTGTTTTAAAGTTTGTTTCCTTTTCTGACATTAGTAGTTTTTGAGGAAAAATTGAGGGAAAGATTTATGACTTAGTATCAAGGAGGAAGATTCTTTTTTAAAACAGTTAAATCTATTTATGTGAACGTAGATAACATGATCAATGAAGCTTTAACAGTTGCATAATACCTTATAGGTTATTTTTATGAGACGGAATATTGCATGTGTGGTATATTCATAGATGAGAAAGGGGACCCCAATTTGGGTACCAGCTCATCTTTTCTTTTCTCTGAGCCTTATTTTCTCTCTTTTATCATATATTTTTTAAATTATAAGGAGATTAGACTACATTCTAGAAATGTCTAATCTAATTCCGTCAGACTCTGATTCAAAGATTTACTTTAATGTGAAAGTGTGATTTGCCCACTATTTGTAGATACCTATTCAACCATGTGTTAGTTTTTTGGAGCTGCTATAATGAATTACCATAAACTGGGTGTCTTAAAACAACAAACATGTATTCTCTCACAGTGCTGAAGGGTAGAAGTTTAAAATCAGAGTGTTGCCAGGACCATGCTTCCTCAGAGGCTGTAGAGAAGAATGAATCTTTCCTTGCCTCTTTCTGGTTTCTGGTGACTCTTGGGAGTCCTTGACCTTTCTTGGCTTGTAGTTGCATTACCCCAAGCTCTGCCTCCATCCTCGCCTCACCATCTCTGTGTGTGTACCACTGCGTCCTCTCCTTTTGCTTTATGGACCGGTCATATCGGATGTAGGGCCCACCCTAATCTAGTTAGTCCTATGTTAACTTAACTAATAACATCTGAAAAGTCTCTATTTCCAAATGAAGTCAAATACTGAGCTTCCAGATGGACGTGAAAGGTGGGGGGAACACTATTCAAACCATGACAAACCACTTATTCATTTACTTGTTTAACGGTATCTATGGATTATTAGTTACCTGTCAGACACTGAGGGAATAGTGGCACCCTCCCAGAGCTTCCAACACAGTGGAGAAACAAGATGGTTCAAGAAGCAATAATTACAGTGTGTGAGACGTATTAGGTGACCATGTAGGGTACAGTGAGAAACTGTAGTAAGAAGCTTCAATACCTGGTTTCTTGACTGGGATTATAAAGTGAGCATACTTTTCTTTTGCCTTAGGTGCTTTATTTCTCTTCCATTTATTAAAATGTAGGCTTTAGTTTTTTAAAACCTTTTTGAGTATTTTTGACATAAAATGTTACATTAGTTTCAGGCATACCACAGAGTGATTCAACTTCTTTATATATTTGCTATGTTCACCACCCATCTCCATACATTCCTTTACTTTTTACTGCCATGACTTATTCATGCCATAACTGGAAGCCCCTATCTCCCACTCCCCTCACCCATTTTTCTGAACTCCCCACATCCCTTAATTGTTCTCTGTATATTATAGATATGATTCTGCTATTGTTTTTTTATTCGTTTTGTTTTTTAGATTCCATATAGGAGTGGAAACATATAGTATTTGTCTTTCTATGATTTATTTCACTTAGGAATGTATACTCTAGTCCATCTAGATTGTTGCAAATGGCAAGATCTCATCTTTTTTATGGCTGCATAATATTCTATTATCTATTTCTATGCCTATGCTTATGCCTCTGGCTGGCTGGCTAGCTGGCTCTATATCTGTCTATCTATCTATCTATCTATCTATCTATCTATCTATCTATCTATCATCTATCTATCTATCTATCCATCTGCCTGTCTATCTGTCTACTGACCCACCTACCTACCTACCTATCTTTATACCTATTAGGAAGGGCTTTAGTTTAAAATGTCATTGTTATAGCTCAGATCATAATCTGACAGTTGTGAGATAAGCCCCACATTGGGCTCCATGCTGAGCATGGATCCTGCTTGGGATTTTCTCTCACCTTCTCTCTCTCCCCCTCCCCTCTACTTGTGTGTGCATTCTCTGTCTCCCAAAATAAATAAATAAACTTAAAATAAATAAAAAACAATAAAATGTCATTGTCATCACCATGATCATCCCACTGATAATTTAAAAAAAATTTTTTTAGTGTTTTATTTATTTCTAGGAAAGAGAGAGACAGCATGAGCAGGGGAGAGTCAGAGAGAGAGGGAGTCACAGACCGAAAGAGGCTCCAGGCTCTGAGCTGGCAGTCAGCACAGAGCCTGACACGGGGCTCGAACCCACGAACCGCGAGATCTTGACCTAAGCGAAAGTCGGACGCTTAACCGACTAAGCCACCCAGGCGCCCCAGCCCACTAATAATTTTTATCAGTCACCAATCCCAGCTTGCAGCAGAATATAGGTTGAGGATTATTTAGGTTCATGCAAATGAGGTTAAGAGCTTCACTGCACAAAGAACACTACTAGAGAGATCTTTGGTTGTCCACTAACCATCAGAGGGGGCCACTTGGGGAGGAGGCCTACTGCTTTTATTACAGCAGAGGGATTTGTTGTGTTGAAAAGATGTGTTCAAAGGTTTTCTTATCACCCAGTCTCTTGGGATTTCTCTTGAAGGTTGTGATTTGTTGAATTTCTGACATGGAAGAGTCCATGGGCATTGCTTAGTCCACAGTGTGAATTAACATTTCTTATTCCTTACTTCTTTTTCCATTAGTTTAACTGAGGTTGGACATCAAGATGAGGAAATTAGAAACTGAGGAAGGGAAGGGACTTGTAGACGGCTTCAGACCACACTCAGGTGTTCCTATTCCCAAACCAATGCATTTCTGTTCTACTAAGTTGCCCTCCCAAGGCAATAATCTCTCCTTTTTGTATAGCAAGTGACCCGGGGAATGAGTGACTTCAATAGAAAGATATTGCTTGTAATAATTTTGCTATTCCTTTTGTACTCAAGGAAGAATGGGGCAGTTTCAAAAAACCATGAACAATGTATAGTGTTGGCTAGAGCCAGTGTCAGATATTATGTGAATGTGTAGCCACTAGCTAAGTTCTGGCATAGTCTGAGGGCCTAAGTTACACCTTAGCTCAGCAAACATTTATTTATTGAATGCCATTGTGTTTGAGGCACTGTAAGACTCATGATCATGCAGTGGGTACATTGTTAACAGACCTTTCCAGTTGCTTAGCGGACAATGCAACCACATTTCTTGTTCTCTGAGATAGGAAACGGTCAGTAAATGCTTCTTTGAGAGATATACATTGCTAGGTAAGTTTTGCAGGAAGAATAGAAGTGGTTAAGGCTGCATTAGGATTTCACATGGGTTGTGTAGTGTAGAGCAGAATAAGCAGTAAGAGAAAGATTACAGCAAAAAGGTGCCAGCAGTCACGGTGAAAGGTGGGAATGGAGAAGGAGAAAGTGTTTGGACAACAATTAAAATGGCTCTTCTTTGTGTTTACTAAATCTCCCACAAAAGACTCTTTACTCAAAGAGGTTTTCAAAGCCACCCATCTTGATCTCTAAGAAGTGCACATTTGGGGATACAGTTTTATGAATACATAGGTATCCATGGACAAAGTACCAATTTTTGCCCATTCTTTCCATTCCTTTCTCTGAGTGGGCTTGTGAGCCTTCCTGATCAGAAGTGGGCCCTTCCCTTTGCAAGGAGGCTGTTTCCACTGAGTGCACACACACTTTTAGCAGGATGAGAGTCTACCTCCCCAGCCTACTGTGATGAGTTAAATATGGAAATTTCCACCTTTCATTTCAGAGGCTGCTTGAGACACACCCCGACAGCTTGTGAGGTTGTGCTTTCATGAACTTTCAGGTCTTCTCTACTGACATGCAGCCCAAGGTGGAGGAAGGAGAGGTTCACATCCCAGTGGAGATGGCATGGTGAACCGGGGAGTCCCTCTTACAGATCTGTTTCCCCACCATCCAACATTGATTCACACCTCAGAGCACTCCCACGTAGGATTCTGACACTGTGGCCTGATATCAAGTGAGGAAGGGCAAGGCCCACATAGTTGAGTGCGAGCCCACTTCCTGCTTTCGTATTTGATGAGTATCATTCCCTCCTGCCACAGATGTCCCTCTCCAGGACAAATGCCAAATGCATATAAAGGTGGTAGCTTCCTGCCACATCCCAGTGAGTCAGAATTAGAAACTCACTCTCTCCACAGATGAGCCCCTGAAAGAAGCAACACGTTTTTGGGAACTTGGTACAGGCTGCTAGGTAAATACTAGCCATCAGACATGTCCCATCTATGTTCTTGGACAGTTCAGTGCTCAAGATGCTAAGAGAGGCCAGGAAAGCACTTAATTCTGTCTCCGATTTGCAGCACCTGCTTGCTGCCTACTTTGTACTTGTTCATGGGCCTGCTGCTCCATGCCAGGACAACTGTACCTAATCAGAGCCTAGCTAGAAGTTTTGCCAACCTGTACAGTCCAGATAACCTTGTGGAATTGTCTGAAGAGCTTTTTTTTTTTAATGGAGAACTTCTGGATATTTTTGAGATATATCTGAATATTTTGACAACCATCTAAAACCTAATATTGTATTCCTCATTAGGAATAATTGAAATTATCTTGGAAAATAATTGAAATTAATCTCGGAACCTCAGACAAATGTTTTCATAGGTTTTTTTTTTGGTGGTTGTTTTGTTTTTTTTTTTACTCTTAAATAGTATAAGATAAAGCAAAAAGTTATTATCAGGGACTGGAGTTCAACCAAATTCAAGTTAATACCTGTTTATTCATAAGCAAGTTCTTAAGAGCACTGATTCTCATTTTCCTATCTGCAAAACATGGGTTATTATTCATACTTAATAGGATTATTTTGAGCAGCAAATGAGGTAATGATTCTGAGAAAGAAAGAACAATCTAATGCATGGCATGTTGTAAGTTCTTAATGAATTTTAATTCTTTTTCTTGAATACCAAGAATAGTCTCATTTCTAGACCTTTCTTCCTTAGAATGTCTTTGCTTTCTCTCTTTCAAGGCCTCTGTCCAAGTCTTTCCTCCTTGAGCTGCCAAAGCCTTCAGTGATTTTCCTGTTCTCTGGAACTTTATTGCATACACTGTGTCTATTGATGTACCCCAAAGGTTTTATGTAGAGGGAGGATTTTGTCTCCTCAACTGGCATATAAATTCATCAAAAATAAGAATTATGTGTTCTATTCCTTTGTGTTCCCAGAGTTGAACTGAATGCCCACCACACAGCAGATACTCAGTGATTGTTGATGCTGTTTCAAACCACCAAATAATATGACAATCATATTACTCAATCAACTACCAAATAACTCAGTAGAACAAACATTTCTTGTTTGCATCAAGGAAATAATTTCCTTCATACTCATGCTTCATTCCAACATCAGTACTATACTTTTTCCTCATGTGCTTGACCTACATGAGTCTGCATTTCACCTTAGAGAATGATGTGGGCTCTTCAGACTTTCCAGATTGAAGAAGCTTTATTCTACAGCTTGTTCTTACCTGGAAGCTCTCTGGGACCTTTGATATTTTCCCTTTTCTTTTAGTATATGGAGAGGATCTGAGGATTTTGCTTTTCTTGAGGTTAAAAAAATACCAGGTTTGTTTGCATGTGGGTAAAATAAATATCTTCTGATTTTTCTCTGCCATCTTTCTCATGAAGCCCAGATCCTTTTGTACTATTTCATTGGGTTACAGAAGAGCCAGAGAGCTAATATTTCAGGGACTTTGATAGTCTTTATTCATTATTTTATTAATTCCTTCATTTTATACTCATATATAAGGCTTGAGTAGTGTTGTGCTGAATAAATTAAGAACATGGCATGGATCCTGTCTTCCATGTGCCTCTGAGAATAATAGCTGACGTTTGTCAACTCCTACAATATTCCAGGCCATTTGCTGAAAATTCACACATATTATCTTATTCAATCTTCATTCACTCTAAGATACAGATTTTATTATTTCCATTTTATAGATGAAAAAACTGAAAATCATCAAGTTAGTACTATTTACCAAGGCCACATAGCTTAATAGTCTTGTAGAGCAGATGAGACTTATATCCAATGGCGGGAGAATGGAAGTCAATAGAGAGTTTTTGTTTTATTTTGTTTTTTACTTTAGGATCCACTATTGGTTTTGTACATTTTATGGGTTTTAACAAATGAATAATGGCATGTACCCACCATTACAGTATCATACAGAATAGTCTTACTACTCTAAAACTTTTGTACTCTACCTATTTATCTCACCCTCCTCACTAATTCCTGGTAACCACTGATCTTTAACTGACTCTATAGTTTTGTCTTTTTCAGGATATTCTATATTTACAATCATGCAGTACATAGCCTTTTCAGATTGGCTTCTTTCACTTGGTAATATGCCTTTAAGATTCCTCCATGTCTTTTCATGGCTTCATAGCTCATTTCTTATCAGCACTAAGAGTCCAATGCAAGTGCAGAAGCCCAAAATCAGGGACCTGATTCAGGCCTTGATGGTGGTGATATTTTGATGGATGGACACAAATGGAGAGACAGTCTTGGTAGAGAGAACAAAGGAGGCAGTTATTTTTTAAATGCTTGCCAGGCTGACTGCTGGGTGTTTTCACATGTTTTCTTACTTAAACTTCGCAGTCATCTGGAACACTCCAATAGCAATATTATGCCATATTTTCATACAGATGAAAACTAATGCTCAGAAAGAGTATATACTATCTCCAAATTCACAAAGCTAGATAAGTCACAATTTGAACTGAATCTGACTCCCAAGTCTGTGCTCTCTGTCTCATCCTACCAGGCTCTAGTCAAGGGCAAAAAGATTAGAGAAAACAGTTGGCTAAAGCATAAGACATGGAAAGGATATGTGTGGCAATAAAGCTTAACAAGGAGGCTGGAGCCAGGCCATGGAAGGTCTGTTGGGAGGGGAGTTCAGGGCACTGGGGTAGTGAGCGTGAAGTAATTAAATATGGAGGATGAAGGGAAAAGTGGAAGGGCAAGGAAGAAGAAGAAAGAAGGAACATCTTACTTTATTTTACAACATTGCCTTGGCTTGATGGTATTAATGCCAGGAAGAAAACTTCTGAGAATATGTAAATGTCTAATACTGGTTAGTCTTGAGGAGAAGGAGCAGGAAACAGAAACCTGAGTCTGGAGTTCTGGTAGACCTACTCTAGAGAGGAAGCCATGTGCGCTTTCCTTGTTGCCTCTCAGCATTACAGTCTCAGAGAATGTCCTCTGGGTTACAACCACCCCTACTTCATTGGGGTACTTCAAAACATTTAGAATTTCCTTTGATTTGCAGAAGTTTGGAACTTTTGCAGAGTCAGTCAAATAATTAAGTCATGAAGGCTTTTGATGTAAATTTGGATGAAGAGCCTTTGTGTTTTTTCTTTTATTAAAATTGACTTAGCATTGAACTTTTAAAATCCAAATCATGGACAGTTAATGCTGAAAGAAATGCCTGTGATCTTCTGGTGATTTCTAAAGATGGAAAAACTGACTTCTAGGGAAGTTATGAAACTTGCCTCGGATGACACTGTACTTGCCCCACTAACATTAAAACCCAGGTTGCTGTGTGCTGAGTCCTGTGCTCTGTGCTCTTCCACAGGCTGCTTCTGATTCTAGTCACGTGGTCACTCATGGTAGGACAAACCAGCTAGAGAGCGGTGGGGGGTGGGGGTGGGGGGGCAATTATTTACCCAGGGAATTACGGTGATAATGTAGTATGCCCTTTGAGAGGCCCTCTTCCAGAACACTGCCTTAACCACGAAGGATACTAATTAAGCTATCACAAACAGTTCACGGAGGGGAGGGAACCACAGACTCTCAAATCATCCCAGGTCAACACCTCTCGCCTTTGTGTTTACCACTGGCAGGCCTCAGAAAGACTCTCCCTTCTTCCTACACTTCCTGTTAGTTTCAGCTTGGTAAGGCTTGTGATGTGACTTAGAAGGGAAGTGGGAGATTCCTCATGTGTGTGGGCAGCCACCAGTGGAATCTGTGTGACTGCAGCCAGTCCTGTGCCAGGAGAGTGGGAAGCAGGGAATACACACCCCAGGGTACGAAAACAAATCCCTTCCCATGCCTTTGAGTAAAATGTCTTGCCAAAAATCATCTGCGAGAAGAGATGTTGTTCTTGGCAGGAGCAATAGGTGGTGCTTTTTGTTTTTCTTTTTCCTTTCCTTTTTTTTTTTTTTTTTTTATATTTTTTTTTAGCAGGTAACACAGGCATATGGTACAACATTTTAAAATATATTTAAAAAGTAGACCACGAAAAGTAAGTGTTGCCCCATTCCTGACCTCAGGCTTCCAATTCCATTTTCCAGAGGCAATATTTATGACCTATTTTCTGAAAATTCTTTCAGATATATTCAATGCCCATACAAGCATAATTAATATTTCTTTAATGTGCATGGTGATATATTTTATACATGATTCTGCTCTCCCTGTTTTTTCTACTTCGTGTATTTTGGAGATTGCTCCATATTGAGCTGCTTTGTTCTGTTAACCATCATATTACTATAGACATTTTATTTATTCAGGCTTCTTTTCTTCATTATTTTACCTCTCTCTTGCTGTTGAGTACTCGCTTGGTTCAAGTTAGGTTTTTCAAGCCATTAAACAAAAGAGAAAGAGTCAATGTTAGAAATGTATGCACTCAAATCTACTGAATTCTTAAGGATTAGACCAGTTTCTATGGCCCATATGAACTGAAGACAGGACAATCTTACTCCTGTGTTGCAGTAAAAGAACAAGTAGCCAGAAAGCTTCCATAATTCACTCCTAGTGTGTTCTGGAAGTTTGTGGCCATGGTGTATTGATTGGTCACAGCCTTCTGCATGAGGGAATCTGTATGACTGAATGGATTTCTCAAGATGACTATTAAATGCTCTGTTATCCAAAATGGGAAAGTGGGGTTCAGAGAGCCAAAACAATATACTAAAGACGAGTTTGGTAGAGCTGAGGACAGATCTTAGATGCTTGCATGACAGAATACTCCTGGCTCATCTGAGACGTTTTAGAAAAGCAAGGGAGCAGGTATAAGTCTAGGTCTAATCTTCACAGAAAAAATGGTCTCTTGTAACATCATTCCTTCTAGAGCTCCTGCATTTCTGCTTCATAGGATATGACTTGACAATTTCATTTGTTCATTTTTTTCCCCTAAAAATATATCCTTTTTCCTCCATCAGGTGCCACCTCAGTATCCTCCAATTCAAAGTATCAAAGTACAATTTACCAGTAAGTATTGTTCAATTGATTCATGTTTTTCTTTTCTCTTTTTTTAAAATGTTTATCCATTCATTCTGAGAGAGAGAGAGTGAGCAGGGGAGGGGCAGAGAGAGAGGGAGACAGAGAGTCCTAAACAGGCTCCACACTGCCAGCGTGGAGACCTTCGCAGGGCTCAGTCTCATGAACTGTGAGATCATGACCTGAGCCAAAATCAAGAGTTAGAAGCTTAACTGACTGGGTTACCCAGGTGTCTCTGATTCATGCTTTTAAAAGAATCTCCTTTCTAGTCTCTTAATTTCTTCCAGAAAACAGGGTCTCTCCCTATCCTTTGGTAAGTATGAAATCCTGTAATTGTTAGAGACTGCATGCTGTTTTCATTAGGGACAAAGAAAATTTATAAAGAAGAAAAGAGTAATTAGTTACTAAATATATGCTAGTCACTGTGTTAATCACTTTACACACCTCTCAGGAACCCTCTGAGTAAGAATTATTCTCATTTTTTTAGGTAAGAAAACTAAGGCTTTACTTCTTACAAGGATGACTTTATGACACGTCATTTTCCACTAAATTGATTCTAAGACAAGATTCTGTCTTAATGAGAGCTGGGGGAGTTCCCAGATATGAAGGCAAGGTGATCCTCCAATTGTCAGGAGAGTATTATTTGGATCCATGATTAACATTAGGACAATCACCAGTAGTTTCTAGATGGATTTTCATTTGTTAATTAATAAGTTCTTCTGAGCCTGAAGGGAAGTGTATCTTGCCCTCCAAAAGTGGTTCTCATTTTCAATTCAGAGTATACCATCTGGGCCTGATGCAAAGCAAGAATTACATGAATTGTGCCCAAGAGTGGGGACTATTTTTCTTATGACTAAGGGACATGGACCACAGTGGTGTATCTGAGATGTGGTTGCCCAATCCATTCAGGATGATATTGTGGCTGAGGTAGAAAGAAAAGAAATTTAGTCTTTTTGCCTTACACTTGGAATGGCCCTACACAAAGCTATCCATCTGTGTCCTCCCCCTTCCCTTATCTTCTTTCTCCTGTGGTAGTAACCCCTCCCAAAGCACTTTCTGGGAAAAACTAGCAAAAAAAAAAAAAAAAAAGAGTAAAATGTAGAAACAAGTCTATGTTCTTGAACTCTTCCACTTGCATCTTATTGAGTAGAACTGAGCCCACAGACATTCTTGGCATAATGGCATTATTGAGCTTAAGTGCTATCAAAGGTCAGTAGTAAATGCTGTTGATAAATCCAATGCCCGGGGCATGTAGTAAATTTACATTTCACAGTCAGGTGGAGAGAGGATAGGACAGTGTTAAGAGAAATTGTTTTGTGTGAAGGTGGTGTGCAGGGCTGGGGCAGGGGGCACTCCTGCTACCCTTTGCCCTCATCTATCCATCGAAAAAAAAAATGGAGGCAGTGAAGTGGTAACACCTCCTGGTTTTTAAAAAATCAGGGAAACTTCGAAGTTCCATTTCCTGCCACTGGTCTGTTGTGACCACTGCCAATTGCTCTAACCTCTTAGTTTTTGCATCCCAAACCCATTCTGAAACGCTCTCGGCTGCTAGTATTAGCTTTGCCTCTTCTTCCATTCCCCAGGTGAAGCCGACTCCAACCCTTATGTGGAAACACAATACTCTTTTCTTTATTCTTTTCAAAATCTTTCCCTATCATGTTCTCTTCATGTTTTTAGATGTATTGGAAGATTGTTGGCCATTGCTGTGCTTAGAAATCATTCTTTTTTTTCCTTCTTGCCCTCCCCTCCTTAGAGTGTGGGAATGGGACAGGTTGCATCATCACATCTCCAGACAGCGATGAAACTATGAAGGTGCAAGACAACTCAATCATCATCAACTGTGATGGGTTTTATCTCATCTCCCTGAAGGGCTACTTCTCTGAGGAGCTCAGCCTCAGCCTTTATTACCGGAAGGGTCGGAAACCTCTCTTCTCCCTGAGCAAGGTCAAATCTGTCGACTCCATTGGAGTGGCTTATCTGGCTTTTAAGGACAAAGTCTACTTTAACGTGACCACTCACAATACCTCCTACAAAGACATCCAGGTGAATGGTGGGGAATTGATTCTCATTCTTCAAACTCCTGGTGGATTCTGTGCCTATTGAGGATCTGAGGGCTGCACCTAAGCCAGTCACAAGCAAGAACACTGAACTGGGGTTGAACAGGACTCTGGTTCTTCCTTGGGAGTGGAGAAGTCGTCCTAGCTTAGCCCCCATATGTGGCCACACGGGATGTGACCAGAAGCAGATCCCCTAACTCAGGGATATTTAAAACTTATTATGCAAATGAATTAACTTTATTTATCTTCACATCTTCTAAATCACCTATCCCTCATCCCTCCTGGTTGCCTCAAGCCTACTAGTTACCTCTACAAAATGAGAAAATAGGTGCCTCTTCCTTAAGGCACATTGTTTCTATTGGTCAGGAAATTGTCCTAATAAACTTTCTTTATCAAAAAAGACACTTGACTACCATTGGCTGGAAATTTGACATCTGGCTTTATCAGAATGAAGAAGACCAAGGAAGGGGCCACGAATCTGCCAAAGGTGGTATGGACCAACCCTTGGCAGTCAGAACTGTCTCTCCAAGATGAAATTAGTTTCTGTTTGCATAGTACCTAAATACTTCTCTCAGTTGGTGGAGTTCAAAATGAAAATCATCTTGAGAACAGCTGTCAAGACTTGAAGACAGCCAGCTAAAGAATACACTGTGCTCTGGGCTTTTTTTTTTTTCCTTTACCACTTTGCTTTTCCAGCCTCCAGTGTAATTAATAGAGATGCCCCATCAAAGATGCTATGAAAAATCTAAACAGTGAATTCAGGAAAACTGAAAGAGATTTTTCTAAACTTGGGAGAGTGAGATAATTTATTGTGAGGGTTATCTTTATTGCATAGGAGAGCAGTGAAACTGGACATCTCAGGGTAAAAGTCAGTAAGAATTTAAATAGTCTGGGAAGGAAAAGACATGCTTTGTCACTGTTAGGCAAAACAACCCATGTGCATTCTCCTGTTTATGCTGAATACACAATCAGCCCCATTCCTTGTGCATGTATACCACACTGCTAGTTTAAAAAATGAAGCAGTTCCTTTTTAAATGCAATTTTATGTCAAGACATTGAGAAACTCTTATGTGAAAAATACTGACATCTGTCTACAAACACCATCATATCATATATGATCTCACACTGATAATTGAGACTAGGATGACCAATAATCAGCCAACACCAGTAAGGGGAAAGATTCCCTTATTTTTAATTTAAATATACCTCTTGATGCATCAGGCTTGTGGCACTGTGGACAAATTTCCAGATGATTTGTAAGTTTTCAAATTTTTGATAATTTTTTTAAATGGCAGTGAATGTTTTCCTTCCATTTTAAATGGAGTGTATAACATAACATAGAATCTTTCTGGATTCTGTGTCATCACAGTGATTGTACTATGCTGCAGTACAGTGATATCTTCAGGATCTCCAAGAAGGTGGAAGGCAGTGTTCCCTACACTAAATGGTCTCAATTACATTTGGATTTTTTTCTATCTATTTAACACAATTTTCCATGTGTTTTATCTATGTCCAACTACATTCCTGCCCCTCTATTTTAATCTGTTATGGAGAGAAGCTAAACAAAGATGCATCAAAGAAAGAAGTTAAATAAGAGAAATTGTGCATAAGAGTAACCAAACTGAGTGGCTGCCAAGGCACTCACAGAATCATGATCATGATCATAATCATAGGTAAACATTAGTGGAGAGTCTGCTAATGACCAGGCATTGGGCTAAATGCTTTACATGAATTTTTCTGAGCAAGATACTCTGTGACATTTGTCTTGACTACTCAGAAGATTTAAATCTCTTGTGTGTGTGTGTGTGTGTGTGTGTGTGTGTGTGTATTTCTTTGTTATTGACTATGGTTTGCAAAGTTGAAGTTACTCAATGGGTGATATCTAATAAGTAAATGTTTATGACTTAGATAATATTTAAGAAAATATATATTTACTTTTAGAAGTTTGGAATTTCTAACTATATTTCTCCTGGACATGCACATTCCAGGCCTAAGCATAATTGTTGTGTGGATCATCTGTCTTTGAGTCATGGTCCTTCCTCACAGATGCCCACTCCCTTTGGGTACACATGGCTTGCTCTTTCCATGCTGGCCTCCTGTGGCCATGCAGGGATTTTATTTTGTCATGTACCAGCTTCACCCCCTCTCCCACTTCTACCCATCAAAATATGTTTGTCCTCTTTAAGTCATTCCTTCAGAAAGATAATTAACCCTTCTCCGGAGACAACAAAGTTTTGTGGAAAGAAAGCTGAATGAGAAATCAGGAGATTGAAAATCTAATTTGATTCTGTCACTAACTAGCTAAGTGACCTTAAACATGTAATTTCCCATTTTTTGACTCCTGTTTTCCTTCCTTGTTAGATGATCATTTTAGAATCTTATAGTGCTAACTGTGAATGTATGTACTAAATGTCTATGTACTGGTTGCTGTGAGTTAAGATGTATAGTCTTCTCTTATACTATGTGGAATTTTTTTTCTTAGACAAACTAACATTTTCCCTCATCTTTCTTGAGGATTCTTTCAAAAAGCAGTTGCAATTGTTACTTCATAACTTTCTATGTAGGGGATGGCTTAAGGAATTCCAATCTTGATCCAAATCGTTATTTGTTAAGCACACTGGGCAGGTCCCCTATTTTAAGACATAATTTTGTAGTTAGTGCTTTTATGGCTCTCAGGAAGTATTAATATTGATTTTAATAATATAGCTAATAATAATATTGATATTTACATGGAAACAAATAAAAGATTTCAGAATTCACTACTGGTTAAAGTGCTGCAATTTTTATTTATCTTTCCCTTCCTTTCTTTGTTACGATCAGCTAATTCCCTGATGAGGGAAGGATGGGGGAGATCTTCCAGTTTCCTATGTGCTTCCAATTTCAGCCATCAGAACTATGTCTGGGGATACAACTACCTGAAGTCCATCTTTGTTTTTGAAAAGACATTCACTAGAAGTCCTTAGGGTTCCTCTTCATAGTTCAAGAGACTGATTCAAATATGATTCTACTATGCACTGCTCTTCTTTCCCTCAGGAATTCTTGCCTCATTTTTCAACCTGGGATAATCTCTTTGAGTAGTATGTCCCCTCTCTTTAGTAGTAATTACATCCTAAACCTTACTACTCTCCTTATCTGTAAAATGGAGATATTAATACATACCTTCTGGGTTTTTGTGACCACGAAAGGACCTGGCATATTGTCTGAAACATGGTTGGCCTCAATACCTAATAATTATTAATTTACAAAAATCACTTTAAGTGCCAAAGGAATAAAAGAATTATGGGGGGGGGTTAGAATGGAGAGATCACTGAAGCATAATGGAAGAGCCTTATAGGATTTAGACTGGAGAAGAAGGAAGGAGAACATAGCTGGGGAAGAACAGTGTGTACAAAGGCAAAGGGGTTGAAATTCTCATGATGTTTTCTGGAAACAAGGAGCTACCACTATGGTAATGGCACTCATTCATTCATTTCTTTATTTGAGCATAATCTATTTTTCCAAGACAGGAATTTGTGTTTGGTCATGGTTGGAGATAGGATTAATGGGTAGTTTAAGGATAAAATATTGGAGGTGTAAAGACAAAGCTGAGAATTTTGGACCTTGTCTTACAAAAGGAAACACTGAAGGTTTTTGAATGAGAAGAATTTATCATGGTTTTGGAAAAACTCTAAGTTCTTGTCAATATCACTTTTCATTTTGACCCAGTTCATAGGAGTATCTTACTTTCTGCCAGTTGAACAAAAGCTTCAGATTATTTTTACTAGAAAAAAAAATGAGAAAAAGAAATGTCATAATTGCCACACTTTTAATACTTTTGGGAAAAGACATATAGAAAGCTTCTTATTAAATTCAAAATAAATGTTTAATAAAGGCTACATTAGGTCATTTAAAAATATTAAATATTTTCCAAAAAGTAGTATTTAAAAAATATGAACCTGAGATGTTATGAGCACTAAAAAATAATCCCTGGGACTTCAATCACGCTGCACAGTTATTTCTTTGTTTATGTCTTAAATATACCCTGTTTCTAAAATTAAATTTTTTGGCAGTCCTTTGGAATTGCCTTCTTTTTTCTTCCTTCCTTCCTTCCTTCCTTCCTTCCTTCCTTCCTTCCTTCCTTCCTTCCCAACTATCTATCCTTCCTTCCTTTCTTCCTTCCTATCCATCTATCCATCCATACATCCATCTATGCATCATTTTCTTTTCCTGGTAGTAGCCTCACTCATAGAGTATGTAGGTGACTTGAAACCTCTCCCTAGTGTTCTAGTAACTAGCCATAGTGTCTGTCATAGCCATTCATTCAATCTGTGATCCATGGGATCAAGACATAAAAGGATATTGGTAAAATTTAAATGTAATTATTACTTAGGAGAACTGACACATGAAGCTTATTAATGCTTTACCACCACCACTCCCCACCCACCTCCAACAAAAGCTGGTTAGATGGTTTTCTTCAATTTTGAAGGCATGGGATGTAAGGTCCTTTGGCTAGGTCTGACTGGTGCCATGGGGGACAATTAAGGCAGCATTCTATCTGGAAGCAGGCAAGGAGTTGACATGGGAAAAGGATGCTAAGAATCTGGGGTATTCCAGCTTTCTGCCACAGTCCTTGAGAATTCTGAAGCCATTGTGCATGAGCACAGTTAAACATGGTCCTGACCATCATTTTGATTAACGGAACTGGTTGACTTTGTTTACCTTTTCATGGTCCATCTGTGGGAGAAAACAGGAATTTTTAGAGCTGAAACACAGAATTTCAGCATTTGGGTTTCCCTGGAGTCATGTCAAAGCTGAGAAAATACTTTTACTTTCATATACACTCTCTTTATTGCTGATGTATATAAAAGACCTTTCATTTTCCTACTGATTATGCTCTTTTGACCTTTGGTTTTTGAGGTTTGAGGTTAAAAGAAGAACAATAACAAAATAAAAAAATAATCAACAAGACTTGATATTGTAGAAATATAAGCAGGAAGTAATTTCTAAAGGTCATTTCAGTCCAGCTGTCTACTTTTATTTAAGGTGTACTATTTATTAACAAGAACATATGTCACCTTAGAGATTTTTAGAATATGATAATCTGTATCTTCCCCTTATAATGAATTTTAATAAGTAACATTCTATAATCCTATGACCATTCCTTAAGGCAACTTGAACCGTTCAATTTATAAAATATCTTCATTATTATGAATCAAGAAATAGTCAAGCAGTCAAACTAAATTTGTTCTACTCTTATTTTACATCAGACATTTTGCTAGGCATTTCAGGATATATTTTTCCTCATTAGAAATGAAAATGAGCTGTTATTCTTAATCTTCTTTTACTCTTAAGACATTGCTGTTATCATGTCTATCATCCATTATGCCTCTTACATGCATTGATAAAATGTGCCACATTATTTTTATATCTTTTCATTAATACTGTTTACTTCCCATTAATCGTGTTCTTACTATTTTAAATTCTTAAAAATTGATGCAAAACACTTCTTTTTGGTAACGAGCAATTCTCATTCCATTTACAGTTAAATCTCAATTTTATTAATCATCAAATACACATTTTTTTAAAAAGTAGACATTTGCAAGTCCAAAAGAATTTTGCCTATGAATTTTCATTCTTAGAGTATTGAATCCCTAAGATAAGAAGATGAGCATGAGAATCAATAGATTTCTTATATGACATCCCTTATATAATTAATAATATTTTAACTATTCATCCACAGATATTTTACTGTGTGTTACCATGTGTCTACTGTGCTGGATACTAGAAATCTAAATACAAATATGAAATAGTTTCTTTTCACTAAGTATTGACCATAGTGTGCAGTCTTAACTGGAGTGGGAAGAAGCTAGAAGCCAAGCTATCAAATAAGAAACCAAATGTTGATGTCTGTAAATGAAAAAATGGATCTGAAAAAGAATAAAAAGTGAATTGAACCTAGTGATTGACAGGATGTACGTGGTAGACAAAGGGAGAAACTAATTTGTTCATTCATTAAAACTATTATTGTTTTGAGAGTCAGGAAGATATAAGAAACAGCAAGCAAAAACAAGGAAAGAACAGGCCAGAATGCTAGAAGAAACAAAAAGGGCTTATCCACTTTAAATTGGGAAGAGACTTCATTGAAAAGATGACACTTAACTCAAGATGTGAAAATTGGGAGAAACCAGCAGCTTGAAACCATAAATGTTGACAGGGGCCAGTGAAGTAGGGGTGGGTAGTGGGAAAAGGAAGTTAAAAATACTAATCTATGACCATGTGACCAGTTTTAGAAATGAGGAATCTATTACTTGTATTCCTTCCTAATTTTGATATGACTACATTGATGTATATACTAACCAATGTTTTCCTTCCACTCTCCATACGTTGCCATCTGTTAATAGTAGTTAACTTTACATCTTATATTTTAAGTAACAGAATATCAAAGAGGGAGTGTGACTCAGCTGAAAAAAAAAAAAAAGAACATCATCCAAAGATAGATGAATGAATTTTGGATCTTATTTGGGGAAGAGCTAGAATATTGACAGCTTCATCCTTGAGTGGAAGCATTATTTTGATGGCATATTTATTTGGAAATAACTTATGATTAAAGGATGCCATCCTTTTTTTTTTTTTTTTAAATTTTTAATGTTTTTTTTTTATATCTAGGATAGAGAGAGAGACAGCGTGAGCAAGGGAGGGTCAGAGAGAGAGGGAATCACAGACTGAAACAGGCTCCAGGCTCTGAGCTGGCAGTCAGCACAAAGCCCGACGCGAGGCTCGAACCCACTAACCGCGAGATCGTGACCTGAGCGAAAGTCGGACACTTAACCAACTAAGCCACCCAGGCGCCCCAAGGATGCCATCCTTTAAAGGCAAGGGGTGAACTGTGGTGGGTTTGTACTAGCACAAGTTAGCAAACATGGAGGAATAATTCCTAGAATTATTTTCCCTATAGAGTTATAGAGAGAAGTCTGCATGAGATTTAGAAGATGGAAATGAAGGAGAAGCCATCTTTATACTTGAAAGGCTAGAGTACAGTGCCAGGTACTGTGGAGCCATTGTTGTGGATCTGCTGGCTCACTATGTTTTTGTGGGGCAAGATCTGAACCCACAGTTTATCTAGCTCCTTGCAGATCTTCTATAGCTTCTCCAAGTCCTGAGCCAGGCATTTATGCAGCTCTGTGGTAAAGAAATCTAATTTTCCCTGCACATCACCCATGTCCTCAAAGTTGGTGGTATCTAGAGACAGACGTGGGTTCAAGATTGTTTTTATGGGTACAGTATTCAAGAAAAAGTGACAGTATTGAGACTAGGCAAAGAAGATTCAATATGTAAGATAACAATAGTCTCTGAAAGAGAAAACTAATACAGAAAACAGAAGAAATATTACAATTATAATTTAAAAAACCTTCTGAAATAGAAAAAAATTTGAAACCACAAATTAAAATGCAGAGTTCATACCTTGGGAATACTGACCCTGAATGACTGAATTTTAAAAGTTACTGGACTTGAAAAAATATTTAAAAATTCCCTAAGTGTCTTGGCAAAAATATTATCACCAGACTCACTAACACTATTATTTTCCTGTCTGCTATAACAAATTGCCACAAGCTAATTGGCTTAAACAACAGAAATTTATTATTTTACAGTTTTTTTAAAAACATTTTTTATCTATTTCTAGGAGAGAGAGAGAGAGAGACAGCGTGAGCAGGGGAGGGTCAGAGAGAGAGGGAATCACAGACTCTGAAACAGGCTCCAGGCTCTGAGCTGACAGTCAGCACAGAGCCCGACGGGGGGCTCGAACCCACGAATTCGAGATCATGACCCAAGCGAAAGTCGGACGCTTAACCGACTAAGCTACCCAGGCGCCCCTATTCTTTTACAGTTTTAAAGGTCACAAGTCTGTAAAGAGTCTTAGAGCTAAAATAAAAATGTAAAAATGGCTATATCCCTCTGGAAGCTCTCAGGAAGAATCCAATTCTTTGTCAGCTTCTAGAGGCTATTCTCATTCTTCGGTTAATAGCCCCATATCACCTCATGTGTTCCCTCCTTGCTTCAGCCATCACATTGTTTTCTGTCTTTTCTATAATCTGCCTCTGCCTTCCTCTCATAAGGATACTTGTGATTACATTCAGGGCCCATTTGGATAATTCAGGATAATGTCCCTATCTGAAGATCCTTAACTTAATCATATCTGTACTGTGCTTTTTGCCATGTAAGGTAACATTTAAAGGTTCCAGGTATTAGAACATGGATATCTTTGGGTTGGGGGCATTATGCAGTCTGCCACAAACACTTTAACCGAGGAAAAAAGAAAATATATTTAAAATACCCCAAGGAAAAAAGTATGAGCCAAAGGATTTTATATCCATCAAAACTGACACTCAAGTATAGTTTGGCATGGATAAATTGTTTTCAACTTAAATGAACTCAGAAAATATTGTTCCTGTGAGCACTTCATGAAGAATCTATTAGAAAATGAGCTCCAGACAACTAAAGTAACTAGACAAACATTGACCTAAGGACTTGTGGTGATCATGAAACACCTGGTTTTTACAAAAATAAGGCTTAAAAGGAAGAGACTATGGTATATAATGGCTATATTGTCTGACATGTAAGTATATTATAACTTTAAAATGAGTAGGAGAGAATGAGAAGGATTCTTAAAAATATGTTTTAAGCTGTTCTTACTAATTGCATTATTGATGGCAGTTATATTTTAGATTTGCTATTCTCAAACTGTTGGGCATAATGTGGAATAAAGTAAATGTATAATAATCATTCAAGGCTCAGCTTGAAGAAAATTCCTCTATAAGGCCTTTTTAAAATTCTAGTAGGCAGAAGAAAGTTTTCTTTTCTCTGAATTCTCATTATATATTATATAATTCTTTTATAACCTTATTATTTTCATGATGATGAGTTTCTATACTTGGCACAGTGCTAAGCATATAAAGTTGGCCCGTAAATATTTTTTTGCGTGAGTAAAGAAATGATTTATCTTGAAGGAACTTGGTAGGTACAGAGATAAAACACTGATATTGCTAATAAAATTCTCATACTGGGTCCACATTTCTTTTTCCCCAAAACTGATGTAATATCTGAAGGATAACGTATCTTCATTAATGACATTCCTTCATTAAATAGTGAAATGTTCCTTCTATAAATCCAAGTCCTGTCCCCTGGTAAATGCTTTTGTTTTGTTTTGCTTGATCTAGATTTGTAGTATGGATATAGCTCTCCAAGGAGCCATAATTTTATTGTTCTCTGAAGCTATTTACTGTCTATAGATATAATTTAATAAACCATATCATAAACCACAATTACCTATCCACAATAAAGCAATTATACCATTACTAAATACCTGCTTACAATTTTTTATACACAGAACAAAGTACCTTGTACAAGATATAAGAAAGTGGTAGCATTCATTCTTAGTATCAAGACTAGCTATGTGCTTAAAAGCAGAAGACATTTGCAAGACATTTGCAAGAGGAGGCTTTAGCCAGCTGGTCATAGATGAAAAAAAAAAGTATGCCTTTCTTCTAGCGTGGCAGATTGTCCATTAATTTAGTGTCAACAGAAAATATAACCCATATACCACCCAATAGGAGTCTTTCTGGAAGAGGAATAAAATCTAGTTGAGGAGCCTGGAGAAGGAATAGTGTCCCAAAATAAGTGCAGACATGTAAACAATTGTGTCTACATTCACATTCCATGGGAAGGTCTGAATTGTTTTTTTCCCCATAAAGTTAAATAAAACAGGAACAATTTTCAAATTATGGTACACCATGCTCTTCATAAGATTTTTGTCAGAAATTTTCAAGTGGCTAAGTGATGACACAATGTGTGCCACAACTTCTTAAATAAAAGCTTCCTACTTGGGGTGGGGGTGGGGTGTTGTGGGGGCTGAGATAGACCTTACAAGCATCAGTGAAAGAATTGAGGGAAGTGAAGGAAAATGAAAAATAAAGTAGACATGGAGCGGACAAGAAATCAAGGAAGGGACAATATAAGTTTCCTTCAAGAGCATATGTTTCCACTAGAGGTTTATTAAACTTGAGGATATATAAAATTCAATGCAATTTACTTAAACAAGTGTTTGTCCAATTTTTGTTTTCACCAGGTGCATGACATTGTGCTAGGTGTAGTGGGGAATCTGAAAGAAGTAGAAAGGTAGTAGAATAACATGACTGGTATAAATCCAATACTTGGAAACAATGGAGGCTTGAGTTGAAGTTGAGACTTTCCCATCATTTAGCAGCTGTGTATTTCGGCTGATCACTTACTTGTAGGTCCCCTACTTATTGCCTTCCTTGCTCCATCATCATACAGGTAGGGATAATGAAATCTATTCTGTCAGACTGTTGAGAGGATTAAGTGAAGTAGTTCATGATATTTTAAAGATGTTTAATAGTTTTTAGTAACCACCTGTAGAAACCACAGCTCCTGTCTTGCAGGATTTTAATTCACAGAAACCAAAGACATAGAGTCTCTAAAAGAAGTAAAAGAAAGACAGGAATTTATATGGGCTTGCAAGAAAGATGAGTAAGAGAAGTGGAATATTTTGGATGACCAGCAAATGGTGAAGACTTTTTTGATGTATGTGAAGTGGTTTTTGTTTTATTATTGAAAATTCTACAGGCTTAAAAAACTTAAAAGAAAAAGTCATCCTTAGCATTGTAGTGAGAAAAGTAAAGTTTACAGTAGTAGAGACTACTAGTTAATCAACAAAGCTGTTTCCTCTTCTTTCTGGGACTCCCAGACTCCCTTGAAGTTAGTGATGGTCATGTGGCTGAATTCTACTAAACGAAATGTGAATCAGAGCTCCTCCCACTTGCAATCATCCATGTTCTCTTATCTACTGGTGGATATTAACCTCCAGGGCAACTCTGAAGCCTTCTTCAGCCTGGGTTTGCAACCAACTGCTTGGAATAGAGCCTCTTTCCTGACTCTAGTCACTAATCAGAAATACCTATTTGATCTATATAGCAAGAAATTTCCAGTATTTTGTCATTGAGATTTGGGGATTTTTCTTTTATAGTAAGTAGGAATGCTCAACTAAAACACTTGGAGAAAATAAGAAACTGACTATATATATAATCACTCACAAAGCCAAGTTTAAAACCTCAAAACATCAACGAATCAGACTAGAATGTTAGAGACAGGTGAAATTTTAGAAATTAAACTAACATTCTAGTAGAGAAATAGCCATATTTAAGGGAAAAAGGTATCACCAGCACTGCAACAAGCACCACTATCATCAACAGCAGCAGCCATATGACTTGTGTGAATCCTGGTTTCCCATTCACTAGCTGTACAATTTTGGGGAAGATACTAAACTACTCCATGTATCAGTTTAGAAGAATGTCTCATTTAGAGGAATGCCTGGCACATAATAAGTACTAATTATATATTAGCTATTATTGGTATGGTTTTAAAATGAGTCATGACACTGGGGAAAATATGAGGCCACGGAGGCCTCATATTCTGTCACCTTTCCTTATCTATGTGTCTACAAAGAGCATGGTCATACATAGCTGAAAAGTGTGGATATTTTGACTCTATGTGGGTGATGGCTTTTAAACATGAGGAAGTATTTCTAATATTCTGATTTTTTTTAATGTTTATTTTATTTATTTTGAGGGAGAGAGAGAGCAGGAGGGTGGGGTGGTGGCAGAGAGAGAATCCCACACAGGAGTGCAGAGCCTGATATGGGGCTTGATTCCATGAGCTGTGAGATCATGACTTGAGACAAAATCAAGACTCAGATGCTTAATCAACTGAGCCACTCAGGCATTCCTAATATTCTGATTCTGAAGTTTCATAGTGGGTAATGAGTATTTGTTTTATTATTGTCTTCCATAATGCTCACATACATGTGTATTATTTTTCATGCATCAAACATTTCATCAAAAACAAATTATGAAGTCCTATTTATGAATTTTTGGAAAATTATATAAATAGATTGCATATGTAATAATGAATTTTTCAATAACTTTTTAAACTTTTTAAAATATTAAGGTCAAATTTGACTATGTCACTTCTTGGCTTGAAACTCTTGGATGACTCCATTGCCTTTGGGATAGAGTTATGATGGTGTGGCATAGCAAATATTACTAGTTACCTTTCACATTTTTTCCCCTTCTTCTTGGCTTTGTTAGGGAGAGCAACTGTGTTCAGCTAAGAAACCATATTTCTCAGCATCCCTTGCATATAGGAATGATTATATGATTAAGTTCTGGCCAAGGGAATAAAAGCCAAAAGTTTCATCAAAAAGGGAACTGAGTTGGGGGAACTGTTATCTGTTGTTATTTTTTTTCTCTTTCGATCTCCTTGACTGGAGGAAATAGTGGTGCAAACTGAAGTGGCCATCTTAAGACCCTAAAATGGTCTTATAGAAAGAAGTCCTGCATTAAATATGAAAGAACTGAAAGCAAGAATGAGCTGAGATCTTTAATGTTTCCTCCATCATAAAGATAATTTGGTTTGCCTATACCTGGATTTGTTGTACATGGGAAAAAAATAACCCTATGTCTTATTTATTTATTTATTTATTTATTTATTATTTAATGTTTTATTGATTTCTAGGAGAGAGAGAGACAGCATGAGCAGGGGAGGGTCAGAGAGAGAGGGAGACACAGAATTGGAAACAGGTTCCAGGCTCTGAGCTGGCTGTCAGCACAGAGCCCGACGCGCGGCTCGAACCCACAAACTGTGAGATCATGACCTAAGCGAAAGTCGGATGTTTAACCAACTAAGCCACCCAGGCACCCCCCCATGTCTTATTTAAACCATTGTTTGGTGACTTCCATCTTTTACAGCCATGCACAATTTCTAAATGATATATGTGACTTTCAGGTCTGGTGTCTACTTGTCTCTTCAGTCTTATACAGCATGCCTACCTACTTTTGTCCTCAACTCTCAAATACCTACATCTCAAACAGAAAAAATTATTTTTGGTTCCTTATACTGGTTGTTCTATTCTGCCTGAAATATTTTTTTCTCTCTCTTTGACTAGTTTAATATCTACCTTCTCTGGTCTTAATTATCACTGATTCCAGGAAGACTTCCTTTAGATTGACTACATCCTATACTTTCTGTCTTGTCTGTAATCAACTATAATTGATAAACTGCTTGTATGCTTCCTTTACTAGAACTTAGGTTCAGTGAAAGCAATAGTGATATCATGTCTACAGTTTTATCTCTATAACTAGCAGCAATTCAGGCATCTTGGAGCCAGTTAGTAAATGTATGGTGACTAGTGAATGAATAATAAATAAATAGGCGGATAAATTCATGCCAAGGTAAAAATGACAGATTTATTCAAATGAGCTTATAACAGGGCTATTTTGCCTATAAAAAGATGTCAGGGTGTAGCTCCTATGAGACAGATGGGTGGTCCTTTTTGTTCTTCTGATGTCACATGACATGGCCTCCTGCTTCATGGAAGGAGAAGATGGCAGATTTCTACTTTTGGCTATGATTTGCCATTATTAATATATACATGCGTCAGTCTTCCTCCTCCTCTTCCTCCCTTCCCACACACCTTGGCTTAGAAGAAAATTCAATCAAAAATGAATATTTCTTCAGAGAAAACAGCATCTCTAATTTAAACCACACAAAATCAAGGAGTCAGTCTGGCTCTTTCCAGGTTGAGTAATGGATTTGGATAAGTGTGTTGACATATGCCAGATGCTATACTGATACCATCAACTCTTGACATAAGTTTGACTTTATTTTCCAGTTTTTATTGTTACTCACACTTTCATGTTCTTTGTTCCCTTTCTGAAGAAATAACCTGTCAAAAGTTGGCTTATCCTAGGGTCTGTGTCTATGGAGAGACTGAAACCTGGCTGGAAATATTTTTTCGCCAAGAGTGAATTACATTGCTTATGATTTACTTGGATGATTCTGTGAGTTTAAGATACCTAACATAAAAAGCGTTACTTAAGTGGCACCTGGGTGGCTCAGTCAGTTGAGTGTCGGGTTTTAATTCAGTCTTGATCTTGGGGTTCATGAGTTCAAGTCCCACATTGAACTCACTGCTGTCAGCGTAGAGCTTGCTTCAGATCTTCTGTCCCACTCTTTTTGCCCATCCCCTGCTTGCACTCTCTCAAAAATAAATTGTAAAAAAACATTTTTTAAAATGTTACTTAAAACAGAGGCCTTACCTGGGATTCCAATAATTCTTATGATTGGGTAAGTAATGAAACATCCACTCTTAAAGACTGAACAAAGTAGTTGAGTTTCAAGAGTTTGAAAAATCAGTTCTTTATTTCTTCACTTAATGTTCTGTCACTGAATAAGGGAATACTTTCTAAACTGCTTCCTTTTAAGGTACCCAGATGGAATTCTGAAACTCTAAAAAGGAGGTTTGGGGCCAAGAACCAGAGAAGCTGCATTTTGGAGACTTATGTTTCAACTTGTGTTTGTGTTTGTTTAAAACTTACTTGCTGAAATTACTTATACATATTGAAAATTTTTACAATTCAAAATCTATGGGATGCGGCAAAGGCAGTCCTAAGAGGAAAGTGCATTGCTCTCCAGGCCTATTTCAAGAGATTAGAAAAAGCGCAAGTCCAAAATCTAACAGCTCACCTAAAGGAACTAGAGGCAGAGCAACAAGAACGCCCTAAACCCAGTAGAAGAAGAGAAATAGTAAAAATTAGAGCAGAAATAAACAACATAGAGACCAAAGAAACAATTGAACAGATCAATGAAACCAAGAGTTGGTTTTTTGAAAAAGTAAACAAAATTGACAAACCTCTAGCCAGACTTATCCAAAAGAAAAGAGAGAGCACCCAAATAGACAAAATTATGAATGAAAATGGACTTATTACAACCAACCCCTCAGAAATACAAGCAATTATCAGGGAATACTATGAAAAATTATATGACAACAAATTGGACAACTTAGAAGAAATGGACAAATTCCTAAACACACACTCACTACCAAAATTCACACGGGAAGAAATAGAAAACCTGAACAGACCGATAACGAGTGAAGAAATTGAATCAGTGATCAAAAATCTCCCAACAAATAAGAGCCCTGGACCTGATGGCTTCCCTGGGGAATTCTATCAGACATTTAAAACAGAATTACTCCCAATTCTTCTCAAGCTATTCCAAAAAATAGAAATCGAAGGAAAACTCCCGGACTCATTTGATGAAGCCAGCATCACACTGATTCCCAAGCCAGACAGAGATCCAGCAAAAAAAGAGAACTACAGGCCAATATCCTTGATGAATACGGATGCAAAAATTCTCAACAAGATCCTTGCAAATCGAATCCAGCAGCATATAAAAGAATCATCCACCAAGATCAAGTGGGATTCATTCCTGGGTTACAGGGCTGGTTCAACATTCACAAATCAATCAATGTGATACATCATATCAATAAAAGAAAAGATAAAAACCATATGATCCTGTCAATAGATGCAGAAAAAGCATTTGACAAAATACAGCATCCCTTCTTAATAAAGACTCTCGAGAAAGTTGGGATAGAAGGAACCTACTTAAACATCATCAAAGCCATCTATGAGAAGCCTTCAGCTAACATCATCCTCAACGGGGAAAAACTCAGAGCTTTCCCCCTGAGATCAGGAACACGACAGGGATGCCCACTCTCACCACTGCTGTTTAACATAGTGCTGGAAGTCCTAGCATCAGCCATCAGACAACAAAAGGAAATCAAAGGCATCAGAATTGGCAAAGAGGAAGTCAGACTTTCACTCTTCGCAGATGACATGATACTCTACATAGAAAACCCGATAGACTCCACCAGAAGCCTACTAGAACTGATCCAAGAATTCAGCCAAGTTGCAGGGTACAAAATCAACGTACAGAAATCGGTTGCATTTTTATACACCAACAATGAAGCAACAGAAAGAGAAATCAAGAAACTGCTCCCATTCACAATTGCACAAAAAACCATAAAGTACCTCGGAATAAACCTAACCAAGGATTCAAGAGATCTGTATGATGAAAACTATAGAAAACTTACGAAGGAAATTGAAGAAGACACAAAGAAATGGAAAAACATTCCATGCTCATGGATAGGAAAAATAAATATAGTTAAGATGTCATTACTACCTAAGGCACTCTACACATTCAATGCAATTCCAATCAAAATTGCACCAGCATACTTCTCAAAACTAGAACAAACTATCCAAAAATTTGTATGGAACCACAAAAGACCCCGAATAGCCAAAGTAATCCTGAAAAATAAAACCAAAACGGGAGGGATCACCATCCCAGACTTTAGCCTCTACTACAAAGCTGTCATCATCAAGACAGTATGGTATTGGCACAAAAACAGACACATAGACCAATGGAACAGAATTGAGAACTCAGAAGTGGACCCAAAAGTATACAGCCAACTAATCTTTGACAAAGCAGGAAAGAATATCCGATGGAAAAAAGACAGCCTTTTGTTTTTTTTTTATTTTTTATTTTTTTAAATGTTTTTTTTTTTTATTTTTAGGAGAGAGAGAGAGACAGCATGAGCAGGGGAGGGTCAGAGAGACAGGGAGTCACAGACCGAAACAGGCTCCAGGCTCTGAGCTGGCAGTCAGCACAGAGCCCGACGCGGGGCCCGTACCCACGAACCGCGAGATCATGACCTAAGCGAAAGTCGGACGCTTAACTGACTAAGCCACCCAGGCACCCCAGAAGACAGCCTTTTAAACAGATGGTGTCGGGAGAACTGGACAGCAACATGCAGAAAAATGAAACTAGATCATTTTCTCACACCACGCACAAAAATAAACTCAAAATGGATAAAGGACCTGAACGTGAGACAGGAACTATTAACACCCTAGAGGAGAAAGCAGGAAACAACCTCCTTGACCTCCACCGCAGCAACTTCTTACTTGACACATCCCCAAAAGCAAGGGAATCAAGAGCAAAAAAAAACTGTTGGGACCTCCTCAAGATTAAAAGCTTCTGCACAGCCAAGGAAACAACCCAGAAAATTAATAGGCAACCAACGGAATGAAAAAGATAGTTGCAAATGACATATCAGATAAAGGGTTGATATCCAGAATCTACAAGGAACTCACCAACTACACGCCCAAAAAACAAACAACCCAGTGAAGAAATGGGCAGAAGATATGAACAGACACTTCTCCAAAGAGGACATCCAGATGGCCAAGAGACACATGAAACGATGCTCAACATCGCTCCTCATCAGGGAAATACAAATCAAAACCACACTGAGATACCACCTCACGCCAGTCAGAGAGGCTAAAATGAGCCAATCAGAGAACTCTAGATGCTGGCGAGGATGTGGAGAAACGGGCACCCTCCTACACTGTTGGTGGGAATGTCAACTGGTACAGCCCCTCTGGAAAACAGTGTGGAGGTTCCTCAAAAAATTAACAATAGAACTCCCCTATGACCCAGCAAAAGCACTGCTAGGAATTTACCCCAGGGATATAGAAATGCTGAGGCATAGGAGCACATGTACCCCAATGTTCATAGCAGCACTCTCCACAATAGCTAAAACATGGAAGAGCCTAAGTGTCCATCAACAGACGAATGGATCAAGAAGATGTGGTTTATCTATGCCATGGAATACTACATGGCAATGAGAAACAATGAAATCTGGCCATGTGTAGCAACATGGATGGACCTTGAGGGGGTTATGCTGAGCGAAATAAGTCAGGCAGAGAAGGACAAATATCATATGTGTGCACGTATAGGAGGATTAGGAGGAACTTAACAGAGGACCAAGCGGGAGAAGAAGGGTGGAAATGGTGGAGGAAAGGGAGAGAGGCAAACCATGAGAGACTCTTGAATGCTGACAAAAACTGAGGACTGATGGATGTGGGGGGGAGGAGGGATGGGCGTGGAGGAGGACACTTGTGGGGATGAGCACTGGGTGTTATGTGGAAACTAATTTGACAATAAACTATTTGTAAAATAAAATAAAATAAAATAAAACATCATACTTTTATCCAAAAAAATAATTTTTTTTATCAACAGTTACCTACTCCTACCTTCCTGCTCAATTTCAGAATAGATTGAAATATAAGTAAAATTTACTGTGTATCTGGATTCTTTTTGTAATTGTAGTAAATTTGGTCAAAATCAGCTAAATCCTTTAAAAATTCCTATGAAACAAATAGGTGGATATTCTTGACATGCCAAGTTGAAGAGGAGGCTTTACTTTAAAAAAATTAACTTGATATCAACATATAATAATATACTTGAGTCCCATACCCACTACAGGAAACTTGGCCAGTAGCAAAAGAAGGTGATAGTAAGGAAAGATGGAGGCAGAATAAGTGAGGAAATTGTAGGTTTAAGTGTCTTAGAGGCTGTCACTATCTCCTCCCCTGCATGGCAGACATTGCTAATTGACCTAGACATTCTCTTCTGTTAGGCTTGGTTTAGCTTCATTATTTTTGTTAACCTGGTATTCCAGGTAGATACTAAAATGATTGACATCAGTAAGATAAAGAAGAGTTCTTTGTAACTAAAGTATTAAAAATGTAAGTATTGGAGGTACTTAAAACAGTGGAAAGCTAACCATGAAGACGGGCCTAAATTAGTAGTTCCAGTTAACCTAGTTAAGAGACTGAGTTGGGATGGGAGTCCTACAGGTTGGAGAGCTGTTCCAATGGGGAGAGAAGATGTGGAGGAAACATTGTGTGGGAAAACAGAGCATTCTTTGACCTATTTGTAAGGTATAGAGTACATAGATCCCATTTCCTTCATTTATGGTTATATAACTTTGCACAAGTCACTAAACTCTGAATTGCTGTCTTCATTTATAAAATGTCATGAGAAAGTCATGAGAATTAAATGAGATGATCAGAAGTTTTGTAAATTATGAAGTGTTATGAAAACCTACTATTAAGGGGCTATTGATTTGTAATAAACACCAGCCAGATAGATGCTAGATCATTCCTACATCAGTGAATGTGAAATTTTGAGAATACTGAATGGATAAATATCAAACTAAAGCCAATCTACAGAGAAACTAATCCTCCAAAATTATACACCAATCACAAGCAGGAGAAAATAATGGTGGAAGTAGAAGCGATTGAGGGGCTTTCAAGCCTAGAGTCCATGGATACAAGATGTGGGATAAGACCTTGAAGCCTTCCTCAGGGTAATGAATTGAGTCACTATGAATCTGGAGTAATTTGGCTGTTATGTTGCACAGCAGGCAGTGGTACATGTGCATGCAAAAACCAGAGAGTGAGGCTAAGGTCCAACTTCATGCCCTGCTCCCCTCCTACAATGACCAGAGTTAGGTAACCAGAATAAGGAGGCCCCATACCAGGTTCCACAGTTTAAAGATGTTCAAACACTTTAAGAAAACCTGCACCATGAAAAAGAGGTACCAAAAGTAAAAATGAGAACTCTTCCCTCTAGTTAAAAAACAGTGTTAAAAGAAGTTCATATGCGGAATAAGGGACTGGTTTTCAGAGGGGGTCATTTGATGCTAGTCCAGGCCAAGTTGTTTGTGAGGGCTTACCTACATCGCAGAAGCTCTTCAGGAGGCCACTGACCTATAGTGCACATCAGGAGTCACATGGCTTACTTATAGCATGTCCTTATTACTCACACTGGTATTACATAAACTGTCTTCAGAGAACTGTGAAGAAAAACTTGGAAGCCAGCCATGGTTCTGGGATTGACACTGAAGCAGGCAGAAACACTGCGATGTGGGAGTGGCAAGCAAGTGCTGAAGTGGCACAGTGGGTGGGCAGGCTCCTGGTAAGCCACAGGTAAACATGGGTGCCTACTGAGAAAGTGGCAAAATTTCGATCACATGTCTTTGGATTATTTTTCAGGAGCTTGACATCCAGTGGTGTCTTGACTTCTAAATGTGACAGTTATACAAATATTTGCTGAACATTTGTCGTGTGTCATGTATGAATGCTTGTAAGAAATAACCTCTGATGGAGTTCTCTTCAGTCCCTTCCAGCTGCCTTTACAAACAAGATAATCGTTAAATAACAAGATACTGAAAGATATTACAAGTGCAGATGAGTGGGACAGACATGGGCTGCTATTGTATTGGAAAAAGTCCTTATGCATTGGAACTCCCTTAGAAATTTGCATGCATGTGGTAGTCCATAGCTGAATGTTAAGATTAAGTAGCATAAACAAAAGAATGTTAGACTGTTAGCCCTGTGACTTGTAATCTTTGTGGATCCTAAACAGGCATATACCTCCTACAGCCATTCTTCCAGGCTTTGGAAAAGCCTGGCAGGGAATATTCCACAGAATGAGAAACCAGAATAAAGGGCCTGTTAGGCATTTATGCCACAAGTTGAAGTCATCTGTCACATGTGGCTGTTCAATGCCTTTTGAAAAGACTCTATATTTTGATTGTTGCCCTATTATGATTTCCATCCTTGTTGGGTAGATTGGAACTTGGCAGGTCATCTAGATTCTACCAAGCAGACATACAATTCGGAGTTAGTCATGTCAGAAAAAAGGTTATGTGCAGGTGCACTGCGACTTGGTTCTGGGGTCACTGGTAGATGTAGTGTTCTGTGGTGAGGTTCTGAGAGGAGTTTCTGGAAATTCAGCCACAAGTTTATTTTCCAGCTTCCTGAGCTACCTAATGCCTTAATAAATTCCTTTTCTACTTAAAGCTGGCACAGTAAGTTCTCTTTTTGGAACTAAGAGGCCTACATGACATTCTATTGGCCCTATATAGCATTTGTAGTCCTTGGCTTTAGAACTGCCCTACATCCCTCACTGGATACTGAGTGGATCACATGAAGTCTAAGCAGTAGAGTGACCATGTGTAATTCATGATATAAGTCGAATACAAGTTCAGTGTCTCCATCCATCCCTTTAATGTGTATTCAGAAGAAATAAACTTTCCCTACTTTGTAAATCCTGGTGGATCCCAGGACTTTTCTATTCAGGAGGTATGGTCACTTTCAGTAAAGAACACAGTCAGTAGTCAGCAATTAGAATATCCAGGAGAAGATATTAAAGAGATCTCAAAATGTGGTTTAACGGCTTATCTCCTCCTATCCTGCATCAGCTTGGAAGTTTCTAGTGGGAAAGGGGGGCATGGTTAACTTCTTCCCTATCTTTTTATCCTTTTTCACCTTGCTCATGTGGAAATGTAAAGGAATAGAAAAAGCATCAATTGAACTAACCAAATAAGGTCAACTTAAACATGGCAGGTGTTTAGAGTCTTTCATGAAGCACTTTGGTGGCTCAGACTTCCGTTTCCCTGTCCTGAGCAGATACTTCTCTAATCTAGAAGGTTATTTGTGCTTTCTGTAGCATCTATGCTTTCTGTAGGTATATCTTTCCAGGTTTCTGTTGCTAGAGTTCCACCGCCTCTTTAGGTGGCTACATAGGACAAACATCCATGGTAAGCCCTCATACTTGGTTCCCATCAGCATCCTTTGCCTTGACAAATGCTAGTAGTGTTGGTCAATCTCAATATAATAGCATGTTCTGTTCCCTTGCCACCAGAGCAGTTAGCTCATATTTGAGTTGAGATTCTTTGGGTGAACATTTGACCTCAAAACTTTACGACATATAGTACTCACAAGTTAATCTTTTTTCAGTAGCCCAATGGAAAGTCACACTCCTCCTATGAGTGAGATGAAGGGAGCCAGCATCTCTTCCTAATATCTCATTATAAAGAAAAAAGACAGGTATGCGTTTTGTTAAAACAAAGCACTTTTAATATTTGATAAACTGAATTAAGCAAACATGTATGCAGAGGGTAGTGAGTTAGGTTCTGAAGATGCAAAAATAAACAAAGAATAGTACTTCCTTCCTGTGTAGCAGATTTATAATTGCAAACAAGTAATCACAGAAAGGCATGTGTTAGAGAGAAATGATGGTATAAGCCAGTCTGCTGAAATGATGTGGTCAGGGGAGTAGATATTTAAAGAATGAGTAATGATATTCAGAGAAAGCAAACCACATTAAGTCAACTGAAAATGTCTAGATGTGTGAGACTAACAGGAAAATATGGGAAATTATGAAATTGAGAGGGAAGATTAGGTTAGGAATTCAGCTCATTGAGGAGGGAGTTTCCTTTAGATTGTGATATCTTATGGAAGCACTTCAAGTGGCCTTTGGGAGGCTCATGGTTTCAGACATCTGCGTACTTTGTTTGACTTTAGGTATCTACATAAGTTGTTTGAGAATATCAGTGAATATCAATAAAACAAGTATCAAGAATTTCTAATGAGTAGAATTATTTTCCTTGGATCCAAACAAATAAGGTACAAGACATCAGGCAATGAGTTAATAACAGACTTTGGATGAAATAAGAAAAATTAGAGCTCCTCATTTTAACCTTTAGGACAGTCACAGAGATGCTCAGAGGTCAACTGCTCATCTTCAGTGCTTTTACTATTAAAAATAATGAGAAAATAAACAAATAAAGCACTTAATTTGATTATGTAGGAGGGAAAACACATGAAAAGTCCTAAGAAAATTAGTAGAAGTGAAATAAAACAAAATTCGGAAAAAAATAGTTGATAAGCAAAAAATGTTACAACAGAACTAACAAACTCAAGAGCTATTATTACTCCTACAAGACTGCAGTTTTATCAAGGAAGAAATAAATGAAGATGAAAAGGAGGAAAAACACAATAGAAGAAACTGTTAGCAAGGGCTCTCTAAACCAAAAGAGAGGAAATTGGTCAGACGGTATGATGGCAGAGTTTCAGCATCGCAGTCGATGACCCTGGTAATCAGATGGCAGGGGCAGAAGCAAAGTTTCTTGCCTTGTTGCCAAGCATGTATCCTTCTCAGTCAGTCACTAGGAACAGGAAGACCTGATACAGAGACAGAGACGGGGACAGAGGAGTGGTGGCTGCCCCCCAGAACGAACCCAGAGCATTTGGGAGTGTTGATTTTTCTATATCTTTTTCCTATGTTCTCTGCTAGTTTTGATGGTCTGGATCATGGGAGACTCACACAGTTCTTCTCAGGTTAGGAGTAAGGGGAGTGAGACTCAACACAGGGAACAGGTGAAATTTAATATGGGGGAGGAAAGGCAGTTTCTGTCCTCACTCCTGAGTCCAGAAATCACGAATGCAGCTACAGGTTAGAAGTCAGGAAGTTCCATGAAGTGGGTGACCTAACAGAGGAATACTGTGTCCAGAGGCCCAAATGTCTCAAATGCCAGTGGACTCACCACGCCTGTGCCTGTCAGGCACTGGATCACTGAGTCTGGTTTTTGCCACTGCCTTGAAACACTTGTATCTCAAGACCATACTCATCAGAGAGAGCTGTGGCACGGAGATGGCCATGTGTCCCTTTTGTCTTCCAACTTGCACAGGACAGCATAGACAGAAGCCAAGTAAGTCACAGCTAGGACCTCAGCTGTGGAGTTGGGGGAAATGTAGTCAGAAGCATTCCCAATGAACAACCAAACTGGATGGAAAAGAATGGAATCCAACCCAACCCAAATCACAGAAAGGGTTGGCAAGTGATGTCAAGTGCTGATGAACATATTTAGCACATGTAGGTTAGATGTAGGTTTCCTTTCATTTACCTTGTTTGGGGCTTCCTGAACCTGAGAGTAAATTTTTAGTAATTCTGGAAAATTCTCAGCCATTATGCACTCAAATGTTGCCTATCCTCTTCAGGCTCCCACTTTCTCTCGGTTTTTGGCCTCTGAAGATTTATCATTACTTTCTTTCCTTCCATTAACAGCTGCCTGTGCTCTTTTCTAGGATTTTTATAGTATCATGTCTCACATTTAGATCTTTCATCCATTTTGAGTTTATTTTTGTGTATGGTGTAAAAAAAATCATCCAGTTTCATTCTTTTGCATGTAACTGTCCAGTTTTCCTAACACCATTTGTTGTAGAGACTGTCTTTTTCCCATTTTTCCCATTTTTATCTCTTTGTCATAGATTAATTGACCATATAGTTATGAATTTATATCTGTGCTCTTCTCTCTGTTTCATTTACCTATGTATTTATTTTTGTGCTGTCTTTTTCAGTCTAAGTTCAGGCCCAGACAGGAACCCCAAAAGGGTTGAGTATTTTTTTTCTTCCTATACACTTAAGTAGGCATGCTCCTACTATAGTTCCCAAACATGCACTTACAATAATGTTTTTCCCTTATTTGAGGGCTGTAATGACTCTGGGAAGAGAAATGAAAGTTATTTCCTATTACTAAACTCCCTCAGATGAATTTTCTCACAGCAAGCAGGGGGCAGATAGAGTGTGGAAAGAGCGGTTCATTGAGAGCAGAACCCACAAAAATTCTCTCTTAACCCTGGGTCAGGACTGAGTGTGTCCCATTAGATTCTGCCAATCCAATTAAAAGGGGTAAAGCATCCTGGCTGTTGGTCTGGCTAAAGGCTAAAGGTTGGGCCCAGGTCATTGCCACTCAGGTTGAATCTTACATGAGGCACAGATGTGCCGAAAGGAGACACTGTAGTTCACAGGTGCTGATGTGTGGCTACATCGACTCAATACCCTCCAAGTCTTCTCTTCCAGGTTACAGTGCACTTATTAAAATATACTCTTGTCTATCAACTGATGAATGGATCAAGAAGATGTGGTTTATCTATACAATGGATTACTACATGGCAATGAGAAAGAATGAAATTTGGCCATTTGTAGTAACATGGTTGGAACTTGAGGGCATTATGCTGAGCGAAATAAGTCAGGCAGAGAAGGACAGATACCATATGTTTTCATGTATAGGTGGATTAGGAGGAACTTAACGGAGGACCATGTGGGAGGATAAGGGGAAAAAGAGTTGGGGAGAGGGAGGGAGGCAAACCATGAGAGACTCTTGAATGCTGAAAACAAACTGAGGGCTGATGGGGATGGAGGAGAGGGGAAGGGAGATGATGGGCATGGAGGAGGGCATTTGTTGGGATGAGCAGTGAGTGTTATATGGAAACCAACTTGACAATAAACTATTTAAAGAAAAAAAAAAGACTCTTATCTTCCCACTACCAAGTTTAAAAATCCTTCAATGACTCATTACCTTCAAAGTAAAACCCAAATATGTTATAGAAAGTCACTCATGATCTTAGCCATTAGCTACTACCCTCCTTGAGAGCCATTCAAAACATTTTGGCTTTCCATGAACATATCTCATTGTTCCAAATCTCCAGTCAGAGTCAGTCATTCTCTGTGTCTCCCAAACTGAATCAATGAACTCTCTTGCCAAAAGACTTTTGGATTTGAGAAAAGAGAGAGAGAAACTGGGGGTGGGTGGAGATACCATTTCTGTTGGTAGAAGTTGTAAGAGGTCAAATTCAAGAGTTGTTCGTGATCATGTTTTACCCAAAAATGTAGAAAACCACTCAGCAGTGAGAGGATGAGGCCCAGATGCAGATAAATGAGAATAAGACTAAAAGAGAGTCTTCACTGCATTGAGTCCCCGGTTCCAAATGGGTTTTATTACATTGCTGACCTGGCTAATGCCTCCTTATCCTTAATAGTTGCTTGTGAGACATTACACAAAAATAAGGGAATGAGCTTCTGGTATCCCTTGAGGGTGCTGTACAGAGCATAGTACTGAGGGCATTCTCTTCACTTTGCTTACTTGGAACAGCATACACTGTGAAGGAAGGGAGATACCCAGTTATTTCTAGCTTTCTCTGTAAGTGAAACAAAGTGCCCAAGAAAGTTTTTTTTTTTTTTTCAGGATTTTACTTTATCTTTTAATTTATAAAAACTTTTTTTTTGAAGCTAACTCTCAGCAATTAAGACAGGATCCTGAGCTTTGCGAAAATATCTGATAATCTGAATTTGATAAAGGTAATGTTTGGAGGACTGAATGGAAAAAATATGCCTTGTTAAATATTTTTCCTACTGCAAACTGCCTCTTAGGTACAATCCAGGCCAGCAATGTTTGGAATTCAAGAAAGAATCTAAAGAATTAAGTTAGAACACACGGATTATCTGCAAAACATTCCTTTGAAGCTTCAGGATCAAGCAAATTTGTGCTGATTGAAGTGTGGAAATTTATACCCAAGAAATCTTCCGTTCATTGTTAGTACAAGTTAATACCTGGGAAGCCACTTCGGAAAAGATGCAGTGGGGTGTGCCTGGGATGATTCTTTCTTTTTCATTCATAAGAAGCTGGCTCAGCTCTCTCCACGTCTGGGCAGGCAGTGACTGATCAGCCTGCACGATGCCCGTGACGTAGCTCCACAGACTGGTGCCAAGAAGGGCACCAGTAGTTCAGCATATTCAAAGCCAGATAGAGAAGTGGGTAAAGGTAGAGGAGCAAGGAGCTGGGGCACCTGATCCATATAATAGGTTATTTAGAGCTGGTCTTCAACTGGAGTCCCCCTCAATCTATAAGCACACCAAAGATGAAGGAGAACATATTGGGTTTTCCTTGCTAGCCTTTCTTTAGTTCAAAAACCAAAAGAACCTTCTTAGCCTTTACATAATAAAAAGCTCAAAAAAAGGGAAGGGAGTAAACTTTTGGCACCTACAAAGCTGCCCTAATTAGGTCCTGCTCAGTGTCTCATGTGCGTACTTGGAATGATTTCTAGAATAATCCTTATTCCAAATACTCGGGTGCCAGATTCATCTTGGCAATTGAACCTGTGGCCCAGTCTCCTCCAAGCCCCTCCATCTTTCCAAGAGCAGGACCCCACCTCGATCTCCTCATTTGGGTATTAGGAAGGCAGGGCCTGTTCGGAACTCTACAGAACCTGGCAGTTGGGGGGATTAAAGGATTAAAGGCAGGTTAACAGAGATTTGAGCTTCAACTGGCCTCTGAATCATGAAAGAAGGAAGCCGGCCTTTACTTCTGAGCCCAAGGCTCCCTCCCTTGCCTGGCTCATCCAGCATGTGGCTGCAGCTCCTCAGGAATGTGCTAAGTGGAGGAAGCAGATGGTTGGTTTCACTTTTAAAAGTAATAAAAACTTAGAGAAACTGGCAGGCATGAGATCCCCCTCAGGGCTTCCGTTTCTCAATGATGCAACTGTTGTGGTGCAAGCACCAGTGATGCAAACGGCTCCCTCGGGCCAGCCCAGGAGGAATTTCTGGTGGGTGGAACAGTCAAGGGAGATTTTCTTTCAGTTAGGATAAAAATTGGCATCCCTGCCCAGTGGGAGAAGCAAGCAACTCAGACTTTTACTTTCTCCAATATGCCCCATGAATGGAGAGTCAGTTGTGGGGATGGAATCCATGTTCCTGATCACACATCTCCCCTGACTTTAAGGAGGTTTTTTTTTTTCTTTATGGGAGGGTCTTGTTTTTGACCACCTTAAGCAAAGAATAAAATAGTTTGTTCTCAGAAAGGGAAACTGATCTTCCACATCTGTACTAGCACCTTCATTTCACATACAGTATTTGTGAGCCACTCAAAAAATCAGGAAGCTGCAGTTCTTGAGAGGCTCATAGTTACAGAGAGTAGAAGGAAGCCCAAACTAAATTAATGCCAGTCCCTAAACTGTATGTGCAGGAACTGAAGAACAGACTTCCTCAGGAGACTTCTCTGCCCTCCTGCGTCAAAACAGAACTGCTGACTTCAGGGAAAGGGTATGTGCTTTACAAGATCATTTCCAGGAGTGATGACAGAGTCATGAGGGCCCACAAGGCATTCTACTTTTATTGACTTAATTTGTAAATTATACCCTGTCTTCTCCCCAGAGAAAAAAAGATTTGTGGTGGCCTATTACTAAAACAAAAAGAGCAACAATGTGATCAAAAGTAGAAACAAAAGACCTAAGATGGTAAAGCAAAGTGTTTGGTTAATAAATATGCCAAAAGAAAAATCAGTATCATTACTGTGAATTGCATACTCAGGAAGCCAAAAGAAAGTAGTCAAAGAAAATAGCCAACCAGCCAAAGAAAGAAAGAAGGAAGAAAGGAAAGAGGGAAGGGAGGAACCAACACTTATTGAATGCCTTCCATATGCTTTCATAGGCACTTTCCATGGCTAAATTCCCCCAGGCCTGAACAGTCCTAGGAGAATGATGTTGTTTTCTCTTTTTTACAAAAGAATACAGAGAGATTAAATACATCAGCCCAGGGTGGCAAAACTAGTAGCTGGGACTAGGGTGTAGCTTTTTCTTTCCCTGCCCAGTCAAGATCCAGAAGACAGCGAGGCCCAGTGCTTAAGAGTATGTTCCAGAGAACCAGATTAAGTTCTGGCCCCACCAAGTAGTATCTATCTGTGTAGCTTATGGCGTACTCTTTAACCTTTTTGTGCCCCATCACTGAAGTGGGTATAAAGTATATTGTGTGAGATAAGCTACATAATATATACATATGTATGTTAATACACATATAATATATGTATATATTATCTATATAAAGCAAGTATACTAGTATCCAGAACATAGTTAATGCTCAAACACTATTAACAATTATTATACAGAAACTGGTAGGAGTGGGTGGGGCACCAATTGTGTTTTGTTTTGTAAGTTTTTCTTTCTAGATTTGTCTTAGTCTGTTCAGGCTGCTATTACAGAATACCATGGACAGGATGGCTCATAAACAACAGAAATTAAATTCTCACAGTTCTGGAATCTGAGAAATTCAAATTAAGGCACTGGCAGATTTGGTGTCTAGTAAGGTCTTTCTGGTTCACAGACAGTTGTCTTCTCACTGTGTCCTCACATGGTGGAAGGGGTGAGGGAGCTTTCTGTTTTTCTGGTGTGTGTGTGTGTGTGTGTGTGTGTGTGTGTGTGTGTGTGTGTGTAAGAACATTAATTCCATTCAGAAGGGCTCTACTCTCATGACCCAATAATCTCCTAAAGATTCCACTTCCTAATACCATTACCATTACATTGAGGATTAAAATTTCAATATATGAATTTTGAGGGGACATAAATTGTTATGCCCGAATCGTGAGTCCCCAGAGACCTCCAAGGAGCCGGCACCAATGCAAGAACAAAACGGTCTTTATTACAAGCTCGAGCAGGGGCTACCCGCACAGCAGCAGCAAAGTGAAGCCCCGAATAGTGGCAAGCAGGGTTTTTATGGGGGAAGGGCGGGGGTGTTACCGTGCACACCTTGTACGTTTTGCATCATTACATAAGCACCGATCATAATTGTATAATGCCCATAGTAACAGCATAGTAACAGTTTTGACCATTCAGTATCTGCGAGGCGTCCGTTACATTTGGCGGGACCCAATCATGACCTTTGAGAGTCTTTTAAAATGACCAATTATGAGGTGGGCTCAGAGAATCTACGTGGGGCTTCTGCAAGCGGTGATTGATTGGCAAGTTTGTACAAAGTAACTACCTGCAGTTCCCAGCCCTGACTCGTCTCCAAGACTACAGGAATGTTACACATTTCTTTTGATTGGCAGATCTGAGGGCGGTCCGAGGGTGGCTTCAGCTGAGGCTTTTCCTGGAACTGGGACTACGTGCAGCCTGAGGTTGTTTCTAATGGAGGACTTCATTTCAGGCTCCTCAAAATCAGTCTATAGCAACATCTTTTTAAAAATGAAATTCAGGGGTGCCTGGGTGGCTTAGTCGGTTAAGCGTCCGGCTTTCGCTTAGGTCATGATCTCGCGGTCGTGGGTTCGAGCCCCGCGTCGGGCTCTGTGCTGACTGCCAGCTCAGAGCCTGGAGCCTGTTTCAGTCTGTCACTCCCTCTCTCTCTGACCCTCCTCTGCTCACACTGTCTCTCTCTCTCTCTCTCTCTCTCCTAGAAATAAATAAAACATTAAAAAAATTTTTTTAAAAATGAAATTCAAACAGTGTATGTATGGTTTACCACACATACCATAATTATCTCTACATTTATGGCTGCATAGTCTTTATTGTATCTTACTGATAAGTATTATTAGTAATACTATCTACAGTATGAACAAAAAGATGCTCCAATTTTTCATCCAGCATGGCTAATCAAATTTTGTTGTTTTGTTTCTGTTTCTTGGCTTCTGTTTTGTCTAGTTTTTTTTTTTTTAAATAGACTTTACTTTCTAGAGAAATTTTAGGTTTAAAGTAGTTTTTTAAAAAAATATTTTTATTTATTTCTAGGGGAGAGAGAGAGAGAGAGACAGCGTGAGCAGGGGAGGGTCAGAGAGAGAGGGAGTCACAGACTCTGAACTAGGCTCCAGGCTCTGAGCTGGCAGTCAGCACAGAGCCCGACGTGGGGCTCAAAGCCACGAACCGCGAGATCATGACCTAAGCGAAAGTCGGACGCTTAACCGACTAAGCCACCCAGGCGCCCCAAGAAGTTTTAGGTTTAAACAAATTGAGAGGAAAGTACAGAGATTTCCTATATCACCTCTGCTCCCATATATGAATAGCCTCCTCCATCATTAACATTCCCCACCAGAGCAGTACATTTGTTACAACCAACTGACACAGTATTACCACTCAAAACCCCTAGTATACATTAGGGTTCACTCTTAGTGTTGTAAACTTTATGGATAAATGTATAGTGACATATGTCCATTGTTATAATATGCAGGGTGGTTTCACTGTGCTAAAACCCTCTGTGCTCTGCCTACTCATCCCTCCGTCCCCACTAGCTCCTGGCAACCACTGATCTGTTTACTGTCTCTGTAGTTTTGACTTTTCCAAAATGTTATATAGTTGCAATCATACAGTAAGCGACCTTTTCAGATTGACTTCTTTAACTTAGTAATATGCATTAAGTAATATGCATATTAAGTAACATGCATTAAGTTTCATGGCTAGATAGCTCATCTTTTTGGTGCTGAATAATATTGCATTGTCTGGATATACCCCAGTTTATCCACTCCCCTACTGAAGAACATCTTGTTTGCTTCCTGGTTTGGATAATTATGGATACAGCTGCTATAAACATGCATGTGTAAGTTTTTGTGAGGTTGTAAGTTTTCAACTTCAGTAAGGAAAAACCAAAAAGTGCAATTGCTGGATTATATGGTAAGAATATGTTTAGTTTTGAAAAAACTGTCTCCCAAAGTGGCTGCACCATTTTCCATTCCTACCAGTAATGACTGAGAGTTCCTATTGCTGCACATTCTCACCAGCACTTGATGTCAATGTTCTGGATTTTGGCTATTCTAAAAGGTATTTAGTGGCATCTCATTTCGTTTTAATCTGCATTTTCCTGATGACATATTGACATGGAACATCTTTTCATATGCTTATTTGCCATTTGTATATATTTTTTGGTGAGGTGTCTGATTAGATGTTTGGTCTAATTTTTACTTGAATTGTTTTCTTATTGTTCAGTTTTAAGAGTTCTTTGTATATTTTGGGTAACAGTTCTTTATCAGACATGTCTTTTGTGAAATGTTTTCTCCCAGTCTGTGACCTGTCTTTTCATTCTCTTGACAGTGTCTTTTACGGAGCAGAAAATTTTAATTTTAATGAAGTCAAGTTTAGCAACTCTTTCGAGGATCGTGCCTTTGTTGTGGTATCTAAAAGTCATCACCATCAAACCCAATGTCATCCAGATTTTCTCCCATGTTAACTTCTAGCAATTTTATAGTTTTGCCTTTTACATTTATGTCTGTGGTCTACTTTGAGTTAATTTGTGAAACATGTGATATTTATGCTTTGATTTTTGTTTTTTGCATGTGGATATCTAGTTATTTTGGCACCATTTTTGAAAAGACCATCTTTGCTCCATTGTATTGCCTTTGTCCCTTTGTCAAAGATTTCTTGAGTATATTTATGTGGGTCTATTATTTTGTTCCATTGATCTATTTGGCTAGTCTTTCACCAACAAAAATTTTGTTTTTTATTAGCAACAAGCTGGGGGGAAAAAAAAAAAAACTTCACTATTTGTTACTAAATGCCACCGCTGCAACTTCTTGCCCAAGGACCAAGTCTCAGAGAACTCTGGCCCTAAAATCTAGAAGGACATTGATTCCCCAATGGCTGATGGCTAGTCTCAATTGGTCAGGCTTTTCAGCTCCCAGTTTCCTGTCCCCATTGGACAGTTTTCAGGGTGTGAGGAGGGCATGAAGTCTGAATCATAGTAGCTCTCAAAGCAACATCTCATTCAGGTTCTTCTCTTTGGGGTCAAAGGTGGGGTCAAGATGCTTGATGATGGCTTCCAGGGGCAGGTTGTTTGTAGGGGGCAAGTGCACATGTAGGCAGTACTTGCAGCACATGGGTCATGTGCTAGCCTTTCCTTGGCTGTACTCTTCCCTGGTGAGGAGTTTATAGGGCCAAGTGGATATGCCTACCTGGAGTATGTGGACTACCTTATTTACCTGCTTCTGGCTTACCTGTTTGGGTTTTTTCCCTGTGTCCAGCCTCCAGAGAGTGAACCATGCTTGTGCTGTGCACATCCTTTGTTCTCAGAAAGGTCAGGGAAGCAGTTTGCATTAAGGATAGGTTGGAATTGGGGAGGGCTGTGAGTATAGCTTGGATGTGTAAGTTAAGGTCCTGACAAACATTCATGTGAGATCCTTCAATGTGCAGAAGGAGCTAGGGGTTGGAAGAGCAGGGATGGGAGTATAAGGAACAGGAAGGAGCAGACTTTCAGCACCATCACTTTCCATATCAACTTTGAAGAGGCCAAGAATTCTGTAACTGGATTTCCAGGTCATTATGAAGCATATTTATCAAAGTAAGAGGGCAGAACTTATTTTATTTAACAGCTTGATACTTGATTTTAACTTTTACACATCTAGATGTAAGGTATAAGGACCTTATACTATGCCTACAGTTCCACAAATTTGGGGGGTAGACCTGTTGGTAAGTAATAGATCTGGGGCCAAAAGTCAATATTCTGGGCTTCTGTGCCAAAGTTCTTTCAACTCTTTTAATAAGCTTGGCTCATTCTTAGGAAAAACAACTGCTTCTCCTGGATTTCCTTTGGTTTTACCTTGCAGGTCAAGTGTCAAATCTAAGGCTGAATCAGAGAAAGTATGCTCACTCTCAGTTAAGTTACAGTTTGTTTTGGGCACTTAGTTTCTCCTGGCTCTTCTCTTCTCAGGAACCAGTACTTTATACTATGGTCCTTGAGCTCACCCTCTTTCTCTAACACTCATCCAAAGATGGCCAAGGGTAGGTCAAGGGGCTAGCCAAGGGATTGGTGTTTGTAGGGATACAGACAGAGCTTGGATGGGCAGTCTGGAGAGCCTACACTTGTATTCATAGCTCATGTTATGGTACAGAGGTAGAGGCAGAAACAGGGAATGGGTTTTGGGCTGGAGGTCTGATGACCAGCTCTCTTACCCTACCACATTCAAACACAGAACTCTGAAAACAGTCTACAAATTCTGAATCTTAACTTGGTTTTCCAAATGACTATACTCTGCATAGTTGATAAAACATATTTAATTTAACAGTCTCTTAGTTTGATTTAGAACTTTCAAATATTTAGGATATGGTATGTGGCTCTTCATTTATTTTTTCACATCTGGACCTGAGAATATTAGTTGTGATTCTGCTTAGATGGATGTTTCCTCCATAAGCTACACTTCTCTTCTTCCTGGATAAGACCTGCTGAAATTTCCATCCTAAAGTCTACTGTCTGAGGTGGGTAGAGACTTTCAAACATGCCACTGGCCACCTTTACTATCTTGCTGGTTTAAGGTAAGGGGGTCCTATACTGCTTTTCAAATTGGTCCTCAGCTTGTATTGGTTCTGTGTTTCCTTAGGTGCTTCCTGAATGTTACCCCTATCCTGGGCGTGTTGAGAATTAGCAGAGAAGGATAAAGTTGTTTTCATTTCACACATTTCCCTCTCCACCCTCAAAACACATGCACAGACATGTATACGGCCAAACAAGATTTCTTTAAAAGCTGGGAAAAAACCTGGAAAAATTCACTAAGGTTTTCTGGAACTTCCTTCCTCCTGTTACTGCTCTGGGGCATTTTCCAGTTAAAGAGACTGACTTAAAAGAAAACAAAGAAAGAGAAAATACCTTTAAGATAAAAAAAAAGTGGGGGAAGAGTTCTTGCCAGAATGTGGAAAAATGTGTCTAAAAATAATTCATATTCTCATATTTCCCTACTGTTATGTTGCAAGTGTTATCCACTTGAGGAACTGCTGACACCGATAACATTATTTCTGGTCCTTTGCTCTTCTTTTTTCCCATCAACGCTTTCTCAAACTAGGATTCTGGTCAGTGACTCTTTTTTTTTTTTTTTTTTAACACCCGGTGCTCATCCCCACAAGTGCCCTCCTCCATGCCCATCTCCCCCCTCCCCCCCACACCCATGAGTCCTCGGTTTGTTCTCAGCATTCAAGAGTCTCTCATGATTTGCCTCTCTCCCTTTCCCCCACCATTTCTCCCCTTCTTCTCCCCCTTGGTCCTCCGTTAAGTTCCTCCTAATACTCCTATACGTGCACACATATGATATTTGTCCTTCTCTGCCTGACTTATTTTGCTCAGAATAACACCCTCAAGGTCCATCCATGTTGCTACACATGGCCAGATTTCATTGTTTCTCATTGCCAGGTAGTATTCCATGGTATAAATAAACCACATCTTCTTGATCCATTCATCTGTTGACGGACACTTAGGTTCTTTCCATGTTTTAGCTATTGTGGAGAGTGCTGCTATGAACATTGGGGAACATGTGCTCCTATGCATCAGCATTTTTGTATCCCTTGGGTAAATTCCTAGCAGTGCTATTGCTGGGTCATAGGGGAGTTCTATTGTCAGTTTCCTGAGGAACCTCCACACTGTTTTCCAGAGGGGCTGTACCAGTTTACATTCCCACCAACAGTGTAGGAGGGTGCCCATTTCTCCACATCCTCGCCAGCATCTAGAGTTCTCTGATTGGCTCATTTTAGCCACTCTGACTGGCGTGAGGTGGTATCTCAGTGTGGTTTTGATTTGTATTTCCTTGATGAGGAGGGATGCTGAGTATTGTTTCATGTGTCTGTTGGCCATCTAGATGTCCTCTTTGGAGAAGTGTCTGTTCATATCTACTCCGGTCAGTGACTCTTGAATGCAACCTTGTAAACAAGCACTCCCGGATGACTACAAGAAAACCTTAGAGCTATGGCTCCCTTTGAACTTGGACTTGTATTTTCATATACATACATACTCACTGGGGCTTATGTTCTATAAATAACTCTTCAAATTTTCCTGGAATGGTGAAGGGAATTGAAAGAGGTAGAGATGGGCTACGTGCAATCAGGAGCATATCAAAATATGTTCATAAATTTGGGCACAACTCAATAGGTGTTAAAAGTATCAAGACATTTCTGTCCCTCCCCCACTCATGCTCTGTCTCTCTCAAAAATAAACATTAAATTTTTTTTAAAAGTATCAAGACACTAAGATAATTCATCAGTCCATTCACTCAACTAATATTTCTATTTCCCTTTTTCTACTCTAACAGAAAAGATTAAAACAGCCAAATTAAAGTTATGGAGTTTAGTCACAAGGATTGTGTACACTATTCTAGACAATATAAGATTGTGACACAACTGGTCAGAAGCTCAAATCTACTGGGGAAGAAAAACATGTATTTGAGAAAGTTAAAACAATGTGAGAATGTGTCAGATATTGTACCCTCAGTTTTACCTCATTTCCTCAATCCATATTTTCTGTTAAGACCAGAGTTATCTTTCTAACGTGAAAATTCCATCACATAAATCTGCTCAAAACCCTTTAGTGGTTCTCTATTACTTACTGGAAGAAGGCAAAGTAACTTAGCATTGTGTGTGCAGTGTTTGTGATCTTGTCCAGGTCTACCATTCTGGATTTATCTCCAGATACCACCCCTCCTTCCTGTGTGTGGAACAGCCATGAAGCTCTCAGCTTTGTCTTACTCAGCTTTGACTTCTCAGTGTTAGAGCAGAGGCTTTAAAAATACTTTATTTTTAATTGATGAAGACTTTTCCCACTCATCAATCTCTTTTCTGAAACTATTTTATTATAAAATTTCATACACACAGAAAATTGCATGAAACAAATGAAGGGCCCAATGAGAGACTGTGAAGAGCATTCATGTATTTACTATCTAATTTAAAAATCTAGGACTTTGCTGGCTCCCCACAAGTCCTTGGCATTTCCTTAATCATACCCTCTCATCTCACTCACCTGACCTTTTCACCTGTTCTCAGCTCAAGCCACAATCCCCACACTCTATATTACCTCTGTGATCTTTCTTCTGATCCCATATAGGCCCTCTTTCTCTCTCTGATCTTTAAAGCACATATTTTCTTTAGCATTCATTTAGCATCTAGGCAACCACAACATCTCAAAGAAAATATTATGTGCTTCATAAAATTATATTTATGATGTTCTTGTATTTTTTATATTATTTTCCCTTTACTGTAGGTATTTTTATGTTTAAGTAGATATTTTGATATCTATTCTTATTTTTTTCAATGCATAGAGTTTATTTTATTTTTAAATAGTTTATTGTCAAGTTGGTTTCCATATAACACCCAGTGCTCATCCCCACAGGTGCCCTTCTCCATGCCCATCATCCCCCTTCCCCTCCCCCTTACCTTTATCAGCCCTCAGTTTGTTCTCAGCATTCAAGAGTCTATTCTTATTTTATTTTTAACATTTTTTATTTGAGTATAGTTGACACACAATGTTGTATTAGTGTCAGGTGTACAACACTGTGATTTAACCTTGCTATGGTATGCTGTCAATTCTCTATATTGTTACTGTGTATGTTTCACTTTTATAGTTAAGATCTCATTACAGATGCTCAATGAATGGGTAACTAGTGACTTAATGAAACACAAACATATCAGAGCATGTAATAGGTAGAAATTTACTCAGCCAGAGAAAGAGGAATAGCAGAAAATAATGTACACAAATAGAGAAAGAGAAAGAAGCAAGATGTTGTTCTGACATATTGCACACAAATATTCAAGAATTTCAAACACTGAAAATCTCAATTTCCTTCTTATTTATTTCACACTATATCAAGTGTTAGGAATTCCAGATGTGCTTCTGATTTAATCTTCATATGTTTTAATGTCTCTGGTTTTAAGTAAAGAAGGCATTTAGGCTCAAGCAGTACATGTCGTTCTTGAACATTTCACTCTGGAGAAAACATGGTCGGAATATGGACCAGACTATGGGATGAACTCCTGACACGAATACTTTGGAAGGACTGGGATGAACTCTTGACATGAATACTTCAGGTAGGATTCTACATTGTCAGGGAAATTGGAAGAGATTACACTGAAAAAATTTTCCCACTTGGGTAAATGAAAGCCATTGGCAATCTAAATTTAATGATTAAGTCTGTAGTTTTATTTAGAAATTAAGTTGATGCTGAAAACGCAAGTCTATGACATAAAGTTGTCATTCAAATATCTCCTAGGCTCCACCCAGTAAATACAGTTGAGGCTTTTAGTCAAGCTCTATCCATCTTTCCAATTGTTGGATGGAATAGTAAAAGTTAAGCATGTAAACTTGAATGTTCCTTGTTTTTCACATTCTGTTCAATGATTCTTTCCACCTCACCCATACTTTTCTTGTAGAATTGGATTCATTCTTTGAGGCTCAAACAAAACATATCCTTCTATCTTGATCCTTCATGAAAGTTAGGGCTTTGTCTGTTCTGTACCCACATTTTTCTTAAAGTATTCAACACATTGAATTTGAAGGTGTATTTATCTACCCCAGAGAATTATAAACCTCTCAGGACTAGGTTTTATTTAGTGCTATACCTATGGTAGGTGCTAAATAATTTGAGTGAATGAAAAGTACAAAGTAGTAAAATTTAAGAAATAATAAAAGATAATAAACAGCCAGTACTGGAATGAATAACTTCTCTTTTTCCAGGTACTAGGTTAGACACTGACAAAAGGCAAATGAACAGGGGCGCCTGGGTGGCGTAGTCGGTTAAGCGTCCGACTTTCGCTTGGGTCATGATCTCGCGGTTCGTGGGTTCGAGCCCCGCGTCGGGCTCTGTGCTGACCGCCAGCTCGGAGCCTGGAGCCTGTTTCAGTCTGTGACTCCCTCTCTCTCTGACCCTCCCCTGCTCACGCTGTCTCTCTCTCTCTCTCCTAGAAATAAATAAAAAATATTAAAAAAAAAAAAGGCAAATGAACAGAACAGGCATCTTGGATCTAACAGTTCAGCAGAGGAAACAGAGAAGTGAAGGTGTGCAATACTGTTGGTGGGAGGAAGACGGAGATGGGTAAGGTACCATAGAAACCAGAGGACTGGTCTTCAACTCAGATTAGAGAATAAGAGACAGATGTGAAAATTAATTCATTAAAGACAGGTAGGCAGCCAGGAGGAGAAGAGGTAGAGGTGGAGGGCATTCAAGACAGAGGAAACAGAAGCACTGAGTCCTCTGTTTTAATGAGAAAATAGTCATGCTTCTCCTTACACAGAGATTCCCAGTGGTGAGAACACGCACAGAAATTTGCTTCTGCCAAGTGAGCCATAGCTCCAACACTTCTGCTGGTTGTATCAGAGAGGAAAAGAGAAAGATGAGGGGAGCACAAGAGTATCACTAAGGAGAGTAAACTCATGTTCAGCTAGAAGGTAGAGAGTAGCATATTTCTGCCTGACCAGAAAAAAGGGAATGCAACTGGATCACAAATGAACTTGAGCTATACTTATATGTATAAAGAAAATTAGCTTTTTTTTCTCTTCTCTTATACATTTGATCTTCCTTACAACCCTCCCACATATTTTGGGAGGGGAGGACAGGGACTTTCAGTGCCCTATTTCTTGCATCACAGGCTTTTCTAGTTTGAATAATGCGTTTTGAATCACTTAGTCTCTTTTGGGTAAATGTTTTCCAGATTTCCTCTCCGCATCTTCTTTTTTTTTTTTAATGTTTTTTTTTTTTTTAATTTATTTCTAGGAGAGAGAGAGACAGCGTGAGCAGGGGAGGGTCAGAGAGAGAGGGAGTCACAGACTGAAACAGGCTCCAGGCTCTGAGCCGGCAGTCAGCACAGAGCCCGATGCGGGGCTCAAACCCACGAACCGCGAGATCATGACTTAAGCGAAAGTCAGACGCTTAACCGACTAAGCCACCCAGGTGCCCCATCCTCTCCGAATCTTTACTCCTGCATCCCTTTCTTGCTTTTTTCCAAGCATAGTCTCAGGGCAACAGGGAGGACAAGCAATTGGAATGCATGTGGCATTCTTTAGATAGAACCTTACTGCTCTCCTCTGAGATCTGTGATAAGACAGCCACTCAGATATGCTCCCTGAACTGGTGACCTTTCAGGTGCAGCTGGTTTCACTTGATCTTTTGGAGGACATGTAAGCATCTGTGACTAGAATCTACAGTCTATAGCATTTATATGATATTTTAAATATGGCAACCAATTCATTCAGATACTGGATCTTAACCAGTCTGCTGCTCCTATCAGCACCTCAACATTTGGCTATATGTTTGAGTACTATACACAGGCTTTGGGAAATAAGCAAACACACTTCAGGATCACCTTTTTGAGCACTATCCCTCAGGATTCCCAGGTATGTGGCATCTGGATATTTCCACTGACTCCCTTCTCCTTGCAGTTCATTCTGGGTAGAGGAAATGAAGAAAGATCTCTCCATAGTCAGCTGACTCTTTTCTCTCTCATCATCCATTAGGACAAAATGGGCAACTTATCTACTTCTCCATTCTTGGCATAGATTTCCCTTATATCATTTCCTCTTTCTTGTTAATAGAAGAAGGAGAATCATTCTCATATTCTAGGAGAAACTATAGTCTGAAAAGAAACTCTAAAATCTGTATTGGTCAGGGCTGGCTCAATAAAAGATAAGAGAACATTGGTTTAATGTCCCCACATATTATTCTAATTACAAGTATCCTGGAATGGCAGGGTGAGATAGTTTCTGAAGTTGTGAAATTTGTTCTCTCACAAAAAAACAGAAAATAGCAGCAAAACAACTAAAATCAACCATTCTAGAACTCTGGAAATTAACAAAAGCCACAGAACAAACTGAAAATTGTCTACTCAAGAGAAACTATTAAATCTCTGTAACAGTATCTGTATCATTTTAACATGGGCTATTCCCATCCCCCTTCCCTCTCTCTCCAATAGAGAGGACCGACAATTTCTGAAACTTGACTAAAAGCCCCATCCATATAGTACAATCAATATTTAGTGGTGACCTGAAAAACTTCCATTCCCAGGATGTTGGGACTATTGATTTGACTCAGAGTCTAGCTCAACAACAGTAAAAAAAAAACCCCTTTTATCCAGGATATTAACTAACATTGCCAATAATCTGCTGGCACCATAGATTTTGGTCCAACATTGTGATTTCAACTGAAGAAAAAAAATAGCATGACCAAAAATTTAAAATAAAGTCCCAGAGAGCTAGACAACTAAAACTAGGGAACCTCAAAAAGCCCTGATACATTTCTGGGGATCTAGAAGACAGTGTGTGCACGAGTCTCGATCTGGAAAGAAAATAAGGCTCTTGTCACTCCAGTCCATGTTTGGCTGACACGGAGGTCCTGCATAAGCAGGAAATGAAAGCTAAGACTGTTTTATAAATTGCCTGAGGTTTGAAGTCATGTCTTCACATATGGATCTCATCAGCAAAGGGGAAAGACATATTGGCAAAGCATTTAAGGAAATATGAAAGACCGTTGGCTACCACTAAATAATATGGCTGAAGGTTGACCCTAAGGAATCTTGAAAACAAAACCAAGAACTTAAAAAAAAAAATCCCAAACCTAGGAGAGAACTCAGTAGCCACATATTACAGAAGAGCAGCAAAAATAACAGACTTTGGTGGGATCTGATACTAGAGCTGTTGCAATATATATTATCTAAATTATCCAGTTTCAACAAAATTATGAAACATGCATAGAAAAATGAAAATAAGACACATACACTGGGCAAAAGGAGAGCCAAGGGAAAATATCCCTAAGGGGAAACCGATCATGGACTTAGTAGATGACTTTAAGTCAGCTATTATAAATATATTAAGATAACAAAAGAATTAAAGGAAAATATGACAATAATGATTTACCAATTCAAGAGGATCAATAAAAAGAAAAGATTAAGAAAAACTCAGTAGACATTCTAGAGTTGCAAAGTACAATCATTGAAATTATAAAGTTCCCTAGAGGTGCTAAAAAGAATGTGAGCTTGCAGAAGAAAGAATTGGTGAATTTAAGATGGGCCAATTGAGACTATCCAGTCCTAGGAATAGAAAGAAAAAAGAATGAAAAAAAACCCCACAATGAATAGCACCTCAAGACCTTTGGACACAATCAAACATACAAGCATATGCAAAATGAGTATCTCAAAGGAAAAATACTTGAAAAAATAATAAGCCCAAACTTCCAATATTTGATAAAAAGCATTAATCTACACATCCCAAAAGCTCAATAAATTGTAAGATAAATTCAAAGACATTTACACCAAGACTTACTTAATAAGCAAACATTAGAAAGACAAAGACAGTATCCCTTGGGTAAATTCCTAGCAGTGCTATTGCTGGGTCATAGGGGAGTTCTATTGTTAGTTTCCTGAGGAACCTCCACACTGTTTTCCAGAGGGGCTGTACCAGTTTACATTCCCACCAACAGTGTAGGAGGGTGCCCGTTTCTCCACATCCTCGCCAGCATCTAGAGTTCTCTGATTTGCTCATTTTAGCCACTCTGACTGGCGTGAGGTGGTATCTCAGTGTGGTTTTGATTTGTATTTCCCTGATGAGGAGCGATGCTGAGCATCATTTCATGTGTCTGTTGGCCATCTGGATGTCCTCTTTGGAGAAGTGTCTGTTCATATCTTCTGCCCATTTCTTCACTGGGTTGTTTGTTTTTTGGGCGTGTAGTTTGGTGAGTTCCTTGTAGATTCTGGATATCAACCCTTTATCTGATATGTCATTTGCAACTATCTTTTCCCATTCCGTTGGTTGCCTATTAATTTTCTGGGTTGTTTCCTTGGCTGTGCAGAAGCTTTTAATCTTGAGGAGGTCCCAACAGTTTATTTTTGCTCTTGATTCCCTTGCTTTTGGGGATGTGTCAAGTAAGAAGTTCATAGCAGCACTCTGAACAATAGCTAAAACCTGGAAAGAGCCTAAGTGTCCATCAACAGATGAATGGATCAAGAAGATGTGGTTTATCTATACCATGGAATACTACATGGCAATGAGAAACAATGAAATCTGGCCATGTGTAGCAACATGGACCTTGAGGGTGTTATGCTGAGCGAAATAAGTCAGGCAGAGAAAGACAAATATCATATGTGTGCACGTATAGGAGGATTAGGAGGAGCTTAACAGAGGACCAAGGGGGAGAAGAAGGGCGGAAATGGTGGGGGAAAGGGGGAGAGGCAAACCATGAGAGACTCTTGAATGCTGACAAAAACTGAGGACTGGTGGATGTGGGGGGAGGAGGGGTGGGCATGGAGGAGGGCACTTGTGGGGATGAGCACTGGGTGTTATGTGGAAACTAATTTGACAATAAACTATTTGCAAAAAAAAAAAAAAGAATAAATACAAAAAAAAAAAAAAAAAAAAAAAGAAAGACAAAGACAGAATGTTGTAAGCCACAAGAGAAATAACTCATCACATAGGAAGGATCCTCATCAGAAACTACAGAAGCCGGAAAGAAGTGGGATGACATAATCAAAGTATTAGGAAAGAGACTGTCAACCAAGAATGTTATATCCAGTAAAACTGTCCATCACAAATAAAGGAGAAATTAAGATATTTTCAGATAAACAAATCCTGAGATAATTTGTCACTAGCAGAATTATCTAAGAAGAAATACTAAAGGAAACGTTACAGGCTAAAAAGAAAAGACACTGAATGGTGACCCAAACCCACATGAATAAATAAAGAGCACTGGAAAATGTAAGTACATAGATAAATATGAGACAGTATAAACATATTTTTATTTCTAACTCTTTTACACTCTTTTATCTGATTTAAAAGACAGCTACATAAGGCAATAAGTTTAAGACATTTTGCTTGAATATATATACATAATCTGCATGAAGGTAATAACACAAAAAAGGGGGAAGGAGCAGAGGCATATTGAAGCAAAGTTAGTATTAACTTGACTAGATTATTTTAAATTAAAATGCTAATTGACTCTCTAAGGCAGCCATTATTAACTTTAAAAAATAACAGAAACAATAAGACACAGGAATCAAATTGGTACAGTAGAAAATATGTATTTAACACAAAAGAATGCAGTAACAGAAAAGCAGAAGAACATAAAGACATAAGCCATATATATAAAACAAACAGCAAAGTGACAGATGTAAATCCTAACTTATCAGCAATTACAATAATGATAAGTGAATTAAACATTCCACCCAAAAGGCATAGGTTGGCAGAATATAAGAAAACATTATATGATCTATTTATTCTTGTCTACAAGAAACATGTTTTAGACTTAAAGACACAAATAGGTTGAAAGTAAAAGAATGGAATACAATATACAAAACAAAGAGTGACCAAAAGAGAGCTGGAGTGGCTATACAATATCAGACAAGTACAATTTTAAGACAAAATTGATACTAAAAAAAGAACATATTATAATGATAATGGATCCATCAGGAAGACATGTAATTGTATACATATATTCACCCAAAAATAGAGTCCTTAAATACATAAACAAAAGCTAACAGAACTAAAGGGAAAACTAGAATATTAAATAGTATTGGAGGACTCAATCTCAAAAGTTCAAAAAAGAAATAGAAGACCTTAATAAAACTAAGCAGCTAGATCTGAATCTGTAAAATGTTGCACTCAAGAATAGAAGAATATACATTTTTCTTAAGTGTACAAAAAATTGCCAGGATAAATTGTATGCTAAACCATAAAAAAGGCATCAGTAAATTTCAACGACTTGGAACCACACAAATTATTTTCTTTGACATCATTGGAATTAGAAATCAACAATGAGAAGAAAATTTGGGAAATTCACAAATATGTAGAAATTAGACATATTTTTAAAATAACCAATGGATCAAAGAAGAAACAGCAAGATAGTTTAGAAAACATATTGACAAGTGTTCAAATAAAAAAAACAAGTATAGTAAAATTTACAGAATGCAGCTAAAGTAGTTTCTAAAGGGAAAATGATAGCTGTAAATAAATGCTTATATTAAAAAAGAAGAATGATCTCAAATGAATAATTGAATCCTTTACCTTAAAAAATTCAGAAAAAAAAAAAGTGAAAACCAAACCTAAAACAAACATAATGAAGGAAATAAAAGATTAGAGTGGAAATAGATGAAGTAGAGAACAATAATAAAAAAACAAAAGCTGAAAGTTTGGGGTTTTTTTTTTTGGAAAAGTTCAATAAAATTGCCATCTTTAGCTATGCTACTAAGAAAAAAAGAGAGAAAACTCAAATTATTAGATTAATATAAGGAATGAAAGAAGGACATCACTATCAAACTTATAGACTCTTATAAGGGAACATGAAAAACTGTATTACAAGTTTTATAACTTGGTGAAATGGACAAGTTCCTAGGACACAAACTGTCAAAATGGACTAGAGCAGAAATAAGAAATATGGATAGATCTGTAAGTAAATAGATTGAATTAGCAATTTAAAAATTTTTCTTAAATAAAAATCCAAGTCCAGATGGCTTTATTGGTGAATTCTACCAAATATTTACAAAAGAATTAACCAATCTTTCACCGAGTAGACTATTTGAAGTGGCAGCAGCAGCAGCAGCAGCAGCAGCAGCAGCAGCAGCAGCAGCAGCAGGGGAGGAGAGAAACACTTCCCATTCATCCTATAAGGTCAGCATTATCCTGACTTGAAAATCAGACAAGGATATCACACAGAAAATGACAGATCACTATCCCTAATGGATGTAAATGTATAACTCTTCAACAAAATACTAGTGAAATGGAGCTAGAAACACATGAGAAGGATTATGTACCATGACTAAGAGAAATTTAACCCAGAAATGCAAAGTTAAATTAACATGTGAAAACCAGTAAATGTAATATGTCATATTAATAAACGGCAAAAAATACAATCATCCCTATTAATACAAAAAACATTAAACAAAATCCAAAACTCTATTATGATAAAAAACACTCAATACAATAAGAATAGAAGGAAACTTCCTCAGAACCTTACAAAAGAAGCTAAAAAAATTCCACATCTAATTTCAAATTTAATGGTAAAAGACTAAATGTTTTCTCCCTAATATCAAGAAAAAGACTCTTATATCAACTGTATTCAAGTCTAGACTTTCCGCTAAAGATTCTAGCCAGCACGGTTAGACAAAAAAAAAAATTTTAAAAATTAAAAAAAAATTTAAAAAAATTAAAGGAATGATATTAGAAAAGAAGTAAAATAATTTCTACTCATAGATAAAATGATCTTGAATACAGAAAATCCCAAGCTGTACACACACACACACACACACACACACACACAGAGACACACACACACCTATTAGAACTAATGAATGAATTCAAAAGGTTATAGAATATAAGATCAATATACACAAATCAATTGTACATCTACATATCGGCAATTAATAATATAAAACTGAAATAAAGGAAACAATTCCATTTATACTAGTATCAAGAAGATAAAATACTTAGGAATAAATGTAACAAAAGAAGTACACGACCTATACATGAAAAACTACAAAACATAGTTGAAAAGAAATAAAGATTTAAGTAAGTGGAAAGACATCCTCTGTTCATGCTTTGGACTAGTTATTCTAATAATGGCAATATTCTCCATATTGGTCTGAAGAGTCATTGCAATCTCTATCAACATCCCAAATTCCCTTTTGCAGAAATTGACAAGCTGATCCTAACACTTCATGGAAATGCAAGGGATTCAGAATTTCCAAAAAACCCTGGGAAAAAAAGAACAAAGTTGGAAAACTCATACTTCCCTATTTCAAAACTTACTACAAAGTTATAGTAATCAAGACAGTGTGGCTGGCATAAGGATAGAAATATAGATAGCGGAATATAATGGAGAATCTAGACATTAGCTTTTATATTTATGGTCAATTGGTTTTCAAAAAACGTTGCCAAGATAATTCAGTGGGAAAGAACAGTCTTTTAAACAACTGGCACTGGGACATCTGAATATTCATTTGGATTAGTATGAAGTCAGACCCCTACCTCACAAGGTATATGAAAATGAACTCAAAATAGATGACAAATATGAGCTAAAACTATAAAGCTTGTAGAAGAAAACTTACGACTAAATACTTGTGACTTTGGGTTAGGCAACAGTTTCTTAGTTATGACACCAGAAACACAAATAGCAAAAGAGAAAAGACAATAAATGAGATTTCATTAAAATTAAAAATGTTTGTACTTCAAAGGACACTATTGAGAAAATAAAGACAACCCACAGACTTAGAGAAAATATTTGTGAATCATATATCTGATACAGGGTTTATATCCAGAGTATATATATATTTTAAAAGCCTTTAAAAAGTCTTTTAACAAAACGGCAAACCAATTAAAAACAGAGCAATGGATTTGGATAGACATTTCTTCAATATAAATATACAAATAGTCAACAAGCACATGAAAAGATGCTTGACCACTAGTCATAGGTAAATGTCAATCAAAACTATAACCACCTCATACCCACCAAGATAGTAAAATAAAATAGACAATAACAAGTGTTGACAAAGATATGGAGAAATTAGAGTCCCTCATACATTGCTTAAAAGAACATAAAATTGTGCACCCACTTTGTAAAAACAATTTGGCAATTCCTCATGTTGTTAAGCATAGAGTTACCATATAACCCAGCAATTTTATTCCTAGGTCTGTACCCAAGATAATTGAAAGCATATGTCTTCACATAAATGTGTTTATGAATGTTTATAAAGAGCCAAAAAATGGAAACAACTCTAATGTCCATCAACTGATGAATGGATAAACAAATGTGGTATATCCACGTAATATTCGGCCATAAGAAGGAAAAAGTAATGAAAGATGTTATAAAATGAATGAACCTCGAATACTAAGTGAAAGAAGCCAATTATGAAAGGCCACATATATATAATGAATATATTTCTAATGCCACCTATATAAAATGTTCTTAACAGGCAAATCTACAGTAACATAAAGTATATTTGTGATTTGCCAGGGGCTAGGTAGGGGGAGACTAATTGCTGGGCTTGAAGTTGTTTGGTGGGATGACAATGTTATAAAATGATATTTTGGAGATGGCTGCATAATTCTGTGAATATCCTAAAAACTACTGATCTTCATAATTTAAATGAATGTATTTTATGGTGTGTGAACTATATATCAATAAAGTTATTAAAAAGAAGAGAGAGAGCACCACAAAAAATGTGACAGGTAAGTTAAGAGAGGCATGAAATACCAGATTCATCATCTCAGAGAGCATGGCTCTGAGCTTTTGGAAAGACTAACACACTAGTTCCCTTGCTAATGTCCATTTAGAGTCCAGATTTAGCCAGATTTCTATATTTCTAAGCATTAATTTAAACGATTAAGCTCAATCATATAGACTATGGATGATATTTTACACATGTCAAAGTACTTTTGTATAGGTAAAAAATGACCTATATTTGGCCAGAAAGACAATTATCATTAATGGTCCAAGAAAATTTTAATTTCTTCTCTATCAAAATATTTTATAAGAATTATAACAATAGGCAAAAATAATTGATTGGAGGAAGTCTTACAACAATATTTTCCTAAATATATGTCAAGTAACATTAGCTTTGCTAATGTGTTTTGGGGGGAAAAAAAAGAGAGTTTCACAGTCAAAACTGTTTAGAATGTTATGTACAATACAACATTTCTTTCTTGGAAATTGACAATGGACATGAGGCTATTAAAAGCTCTGAACAGAAACAAACAATATAGAATTAAAAAAAAAAACCCAAAAACAAAATAGTAGAACAGATCAATGAAACTAAGAGCTGATTTTTTGAAAAAATAAACAAAATTGATAACCCCCTAGTCAAACTTTTCAAAAAGAAAAGCGAGACATCTCAAATAGATAAAATCATGAATGAAAATGGATTTGTCCCAACCAATCCCTCAGAAATACAAGCAATTATCAGAGAATACTATGAAAAATTATATGCCAAAAAACTGGACAACCTGGAAGAAATAGACAAACTCCCAGACACCCACAACTACCAAAACTTCAAGGGGAAGAAATAGAAAATTTGAACAGACCATAACTAGTGAAGAAATTGAATTAGTTATTAAAAATCTCCCAACAGATAAGAGTCCTGGGCCAGATGGCTTTCTGGGGAAATCTACCAGACACTTAAAGCAGAGTTAATACCTTTCCTTCTCAAACTTTTCCAAAAAATAGAAATGAAAGGAAAGCTTCTAGTCTCACTCTGTGAAACCAGCATTATCTTGATTCCCAAACCAGACAGAAACCCCACAAAAAAGGAGAATTACAGGCAGAATGGATAAGAACCATATGAACCTGTCAATAGATGCAGAAAAAGCATTTGACAAAATATGGCATTCTTTCTTAATAAAAACCCTCAAGAAGGCCAGGATAGAAGGAATATACCTAAACATCATAAAAGTCATACATGAAAAGCCCACAGTTAATATCATCCTCAATGGGGAAAAACTGAGAGCTTTCCTCCTGAGAACAGGAACATGTCAGGGATATCCACTCTCATCCTGTTGTTTAACATACCATTTGAAGTCTTTGCATCAGCAATCAGAAAACAAAATGAAATAAATTTGCATCAAAATTGGCAAAAAGGAAGTCAAACTTTCACTTTTCACAGACAACATGATACTCTACATGGACAACCTGGAAGACTCCACCAAAAGGTTGCTAGAACTGATACATGAATTCAGCAAAGTCTAAAGATATCAGTTGCATTTCTATACACCAATAACAGAGCAACAGAAAGAGAAATAAAAAAATTGATCCCATTTACAATAGCACCATGAACCATAAAATATCTAGGAATTAACCTAACCAAAGATATAAAAGATCTGCATGCTGAAAACTATAGAAAACTTATGCAGGAAATTGAAGAAGACACAAAGAAATGGAAAAACATTCCATGATCATGGATTGGAAGAATAAATATTGTTAAAATATCAATAGCATCCAAAGCAATCTACACATTCAAGGCAATCCCAGTCAAAATTGCACAGGCATTCTTCTCAAAGCTAGAACAAACAGTCCTAAAATTTGTATGGAACCACAAAGGATCCTGAATAGCCCAAAGTTAAATTAAAGAAAACCAGAGCAGGAGGCATCACAATCCCAGACTTTAGCTACAAAGCTGTCATCATCAAGACAGTATGGTATTGGCACAAAAACAGACACATAGACCAATGGGATAGAATAGAGAACCTAGAATTGGACCCACAAATGTATGGCCAACTAATCTTTGACAAAGCAGGAAAGAGTATCCAATGGAAAAAAGATAGTCTCTTTAGCAAATGGTGCTGGGAGAACTGGCCAGCAACATGCAGAAGAATGAAACTAGACAACTTTCTTACACCATACACAAAAATAAACTCAAAATGGATGAAAGACCTAAATGTGAGACAGGAAACCATCAAAATTCTAGAAGAGAAAGCAGACAACAACCTCTTTGACCTCAGCCACAGCAATTTCTTACTCAACGCATCTCCAAAGGCAAGGAAATTAAAAACAAAAATGAACTATTGGAACCCCAAGATAAAAATCTTCTTTACTACAAAGGAAACAATAAAAAAAAACTAATAGGCAACCAATGGAATGGGAAACGATATCTGCAGACAACACACTGGATAAAGGGCTAGTATCCAAAATTTGTAAAGTACTTTCCAAACTTCACATACAACAACTCTGAACAACAAATAATCCAGTGAAGAAAAGGGCAGAAGACATGAATAAACACTTTTCCAAAGAAGACATCCAGATGGCCAACAGATGAAAAGATGCTCAATGTCATTCATCATCAGGGAAATACAAATCAAAGCTACACCTCACATTGGTCAGAGTGGCTAAAATGAACAAGTCAGACTATAGATGCTGGCAAGGATATGGAGAAAAAGAAGCCCTCTTGCACTGTTGGTGGGAATGCAAACTGGTGCAGCCATTCTGGAAAACAGTGTAGAGGTTCCTCAAAAAATTGAAAATAGAAGTACTGGATGACCCAGCAATAACACTGCTAGCAATTTACCCAAGGGATACAGGATTGCTGATGCATAGGGACACGTGTACCCTAATGTTTATAGCAGATCTTTCAACAATAACAATAACCAAATTATGGGAAGAACCTAAATGTCCATCAATTGATGAATGGATACAGAAGATGTGGTTTACATACACAATGGAACACTACATGGCAATAAGAAAGAATGAAATCCTGCCATTTGCAGCAACATGGATGGAACTGGAGGGTATTATGCTAAGTGAAATAAGTCAGTTGGAGAAAGACAGATACCATATGTTTTCACTTATATGTGGATCTTGAGAAACTTAACAGAAGACCATGGGGGAAGGGAAGGGGAAATAAAAAGTTACAAACAGAGAGTGAGGGAGGCAAACAATAAGAGACTCAAATTGATGGGGGATGGGAGAGAGGGGAAAGTGGGAGATGGGAATTGAGGGCACTTGGGATGAGCACTGGGTGTTGTATGGAAGCCAATTTGGCAACAAATCATATAAACAAATAAATAAATTATGGTAATAAAAAGTACAGCATAGAAAATATAGTCAATGATATTTTAATAGCATTGTATGTGACAGATGGTATAAACACTTGTAGTGAGTGTAGCATAAGATATAGAGAAGGTAAATCATCATGCTTTATACCTGACACTAAATAACATGTGTTTCAACTATATGCAAAGAAAAAATTTGAAAAGTAGTTCAAGATAAAAATAAAAAGAAGAATAAAAATGAAAAATAAAAAAATGTACTCATGTGAAAGTAAGGTACTAGGAACTTAGGTACAGTAAGGTAGGCTGGATAAAATTAAAGCCTGAACAAATTTTAAAATAAACAAATTCTCCTCAAAGACAATATCAAATATCATGACTTTTCCACTAATTCCTATTAAAATCTCCTGTTTACACCCACACACTTTTCTCTAATAAAGTCCAATTTCATATGAATGGAAACATACAATATGCAGCCTTTTTTGTCTGGTTTATGATGTTTCAAGTTTCATCCATATTTTAGCATATATTAGAATTTTATGTCTTTTTAAGATTGAATAATACTCCATTACATATATATATATATACACCACATTTTGTTTATCCTTTCATCTGTTGATGAACGTTGGGTTGTTTATACTTTCTGGTTGTTGTGAATAATGTTGCCTTGAAAACTGGTATACAAGTATCTGTTTGAATATCTGCTTCCGTCTCTTTTGGGTATATATCAAGGAACAGAATTTCTGGATCACATGGTTAGTTCTATGTTTAACTTTTTTGAGAAACTGCCAAACTCTTTCCTCTGGGAAACAGCTGCACCATTTTAGGTCTCCACAAGCAATGCACAAGCATTTCAACTTCTCCACGTCCTCACCCATACTTTTTATTTTTTTCCTTTTCTTTTTGATAATAACCATCCTAATAGTAATGAAGTGGTATTTCATTGTTGTTTGATTTACGTTTCCCTAAGGCTATTGATGTTGAACATCTTTTCATGTGTTTTGTTGGTTATTTGTGTATCTTCTTTGGCAAAATGTCTGGTCCTGTCTTTTGCCCATGTTTGGATTAGGTTATTTGATTATTTGTTGTTAGGTAGTAGGAATTCTTTATATATTCTGGAGATTAATTCCTTATTTATAAATACATGCTTTGGAAATATTTTCTTCTATTCAATGATTTACCTGTTCACTCTGTTGATAGCATCCTTTGATATACAACAGTTTATAATTTTGATGAAGTCTGATTTTTTTTTTACTTTTTTTCTTTCTTGACTGGGCCTTTGGTGTCATATGCAAGAAATCATTGCCAAATCCAATGTCATGAAGATGTTCTCCTCATGCTTCTTCTAAGAGTTTTATATCTTAGGCTTAAATATTTGATCCATTTGAGTTAATTTTTACATACAACATAAAGTATATAAGGTATAAGGTAAGTATCTAACTTCATTGCTTTGGATGTGGAGATCTAGTTTTCCCAGCACTATTCATTAAAAAAGTCTGTCCTTTTTCCATTGAATTGTCTTGGTATGCTTGTTAAAAATCAAAAGACTATATATGCAAGCATTTATTTTTGGATTCTCTATTCTGTTCCATTTTTCTATATCTGTCCTTATGCCAATATCACATAATTTTGATGATGAAAGTTTTGTGGTAAGTTTTGAGATCAGGAAATGTGAGTTCTTCTACTTTGTTCTTCATTTTCAAGATCGTTTTAGCTATTCTGAGTCCCTTGAGATTCCCTTTGGATTTTAAGACAGGTTATTCTATTTCTGTGAAAAAACACAATTGAAATTCTGATAGGGATTGGATTGGTCACTTTGGGTAGTATTGTCATCTTAACAAAATTATGTCCTCCAATCCATAAACATGGGATATCTTTCCATTTGTTTATGTGTTTTTTGAATTCTCTGAAACAGTTTTTAGTTTTCAGTGCACAAATCTTTTGTCTCATTGGTTAAATTTACTTATAAATATTTTATTCATTTTGATGCTGTTGTGAATGGAACTGTTTTCTTAATTTCCTTTTTTGGGTTGGTTACTGTTAATATATAGAAATATGACTAATTTTTATGTATTGTTAATGTATAGAAATACAACTAATGTTTATGTGTTGGTTTTATACCCTGGAACTTTCCTGAATTAATTTATTAGCATTAATAAATGTGTGTGTGTGTGTGTGTGTGCGTGTGTGTGTGTGTGTGTGTGATCTTTAGAGTTTTCTACATATAAAAACATTTCATCTGTGGACAGACATAATTTAACTTTTTCTTTCCAATATGGATGCCTTTTATTTCCTATTCCTTGCCTGATTGCCTCACTGCCTTTTTAAAATCCTAAATCAATCATGAAAGCAGTTGTAGGCTGTAACCTCATAAGCAACTGTCCTCTGATAAGACAGACTCCTGGACTGAAGGTGATGTACGAAACCACCTGCCCCAAACCATGCAACATGGGCATCCTCTTCTATTCAAGTTAACTTCAATAGATTTCATGGTGGTTGCAGTGTTTAGATGCTCTTCTGGATTTAAGTATTCCTCCATATATCCAGCATCAAAACAACTGATTTAGGAAAAGTTCTATCACTACTCTTTCCAAGAAAGATGGGGACTTTTCCTGACCTAAAACATTTCAAATTTCAAGTCTCAAATTTCCACAGTTAGTTGAAATGTAATATTGTTACACTAAGAAAAGAAAGGGCAACTTTTTCTGTATTTTATCACGAACAGACTACTCATTCTAGGCATTGGCTTTCTGGATATGGATAATTTTCTAAAGTATTTTAGAAAATACTAAAAAATTTTAGTATTTTTAGTATTAAAAAGATTCTCCTTAAAAGAAAAAAAGATTCTGTGGTCAATAAATCTGACCAACTATCTATGTGTAGGGCTGGAAGCTGCTGCTTTTTCTTAATTTCTCTTATTCCCACCCTGTTCCTCCAAAGATAAGCACGTATTATTCTGACTATACAGATTTCAGAACAGTTACCTGAAGCTAAGTTAAACATCATTATTCATTCATTAATTTATTCCACAAAATGAACCAAACTTCATGCTCTTTAGGGAAGAAGAGGGAGATTTATCAAAAGGAAACAGAAGTCTTTTTCTCTAGAAGTGCTCACACTTCAGTAGGAGACATATGCACATAAACAATCCCGATTCAGCATGACAAATGGTATACTAATGCTGTGAACAACTGACATACTGGCTGGAATGACTGGTTCTTCCAGATAGTTTCTGGGAAGGCATCACAAGCTGTGCATTTATTTATTTATTGAAAAGTTCTAATTTTAATTAAAAAAATTTTAAACATTTATCTTTTGAGAGACAGTAGCGAGAGAGGGCAGAAGGAGAGAGAGGGAGTCACAGATTCCAAAGGAGGCTCTGGGCTCTGAGCTGTCAGTACAGAGCCTGACATTGTCCTCAAACCCATGAACTGTGAGATTATGACCTGAGCTGAAGTCTGACACTTAACCCATTGCTCCACCCAGGCACCCCCACAAGTTGTGCATTTAAGCTGAGTCTGGGGGCACCTGCATGGATCACTGAGTTAAGCATCTGACTTTGGCTCAAGTCATGTCTTGCAGTTCATTTGTAAGTTTGAGCCCTGCGTAGGGCTCTGTGCTGATAGCTCAGAGCCTGGAGCCTTCTTCACATCCTGGGTCTCCCTTTCTCTCTGCCCCTTCCCTATTGCACTCTGTCTCTCTTCCTCTCAAAAATAAACATTAAAAAAATTAAAACAGGGGCGCCTGGGTGGCTTAGTCAGTTAAGCGTCCGACTTTCGCTTAGGTCATGATCTCGAGGTTGGTGGGTTCGAGCCCCGCTTCGGGCTCTGTGCTGACTGCCAGCTCAGAGCCTGGAGCCTATTTCAGAGTCTTATCTCCCTCTCTCTCCGATCCTTCCCTGCTCACGCTGTCTCTCTCTCTCTTAGAAATAAATAAAAATATTTAAAAAAATTTAAAACAAAACTGAGTTTGGAAGGGACGCCTGGGTGTCTCAGTTGGTTGAGTGTTCAACTCTTGGTTTCCACCCTGGTCATGATCTCACGATTTCGTGGGTTCCAGCTGTGGGCTCTCTGTTGACAGCATGGAGCCTGCTTGGGATTCTCCTTCCCTTTTTCTCTGCCCCTCTCCCACTCATGCTGTTTCTGTCTGTGGCAAAAATAAAAATAAATAAACTTTTAAACTGAGTCTGGAAAAACACTAGTGAGTTCATCATGGACAAATAAGGGGACCCCTAGAATACCATAGAGAATATAGCAATCTTTTTTTATTTAAATTTTTTTTTTATGTTTGTTTATTTTAGAGAGAGAGAGAGAGAGACAGAGTGTGAGTCGGGGAGGAGCAGAGGCAGAGGGAGAGCCAGAATCTGAAGCAGGCTCCAGGCTCTGAGCTGTCAGTACAGAGCCTGATTATTCAGTGCTGGAACTCACAAAAACTCACAAACTGTGATATCATGACCTAAGCTGAAGTCGGAGCTGACAGAGCCACCCACGCACCCCAGCAATCTTACAAATGAAGTGGTAGAGAGAGGCTCCTTTGCCTGAGTTTACAGTTCCTCAGACTCCAAGGAAGGAAGTACCAAGGAAGCAGCAGGGGAGCAAACTTCCGACAGACTCAATTTCACACCCACAGCCTCTTTGGTATTCCTTCAAGTTTCTTTTTTAGCTTCTGTGTGCGTTTACATTTCTCTCAGTGACCTGATAAGATAAAGCCACACCTGAAGAGTGAGGCAACTCCTTTTCACTCATGAAAAAAATGGTAACAATAATAATGATGATAATAAGCAATCAAAAGGTCACAGGGTCAAGAAAGAACCATATTCATCAGGTCAGGTCAGCACCTCATTTGAGTTGACTCAGAACTTGCTTCTGATTTTGGGATTATGAGTTAAAAAAATATACAAACCTATAGCATTGCCAAAAACAAAACAAAACTAAACAAAAACACTCCCTTCCACCCATCCCCTAAATAGCCTTAACTGACGAACTATCACAGGGTAGTTAAGTAATTCCACAGGGTTTGGATTGCAGTAGTCCCAGCAGCCAGATGAGGGTTCTTTGAGAAAAAGCTCTTCAGGAACCTATTACACTGTGGAGTGCTCTGAGAAACACAAAACTGGGAAGTATTACTCAGCAACTTTTTCAGGCAGAGTCCCTGGTAGACCACAGACTTCAAAAAGATAGGGCCCTCATATTTTCTGTTGTATCTCCAGCACTCCGCATGTCACAGGGTGATGATAAATTGTGTTGTGGGGAACTGATTGACCCAGAGAATGCTCCTTCACCAAGAGAGCATCAAACTGGAAGTGAAATTGTGGATCTGAATAAAACCATTCTTTCATAAATAGAAAATTTTCAGCTCTTGCCTCTTCTGCATGCCTTTCAGAGAATCTGCCTTGCAAAGAAAAGATGGGAGTATGTAGGGTTGTCCTTCCTTGATCTGTCTTCTTGTTCCCTAGGATTTTTGTTCCTTCTCAGACTGAGGTATACCAGGGTCTCTCCCCACATACTCTCCTGACTCTAGAGGAACTAAAATCTCTTTCTTCTCCCAGCTTTTAGTCACTGTTCTAAAGAAGGGTTAATAAAAAGGGGGCCGTTTTCTTTTTAAGTCATGATCATTCCCTATTCTTTCTTAGAAACAGGCTTTTGCCCTGATTATGTTGTAAGAAATACAGTATCTGGGGCGCCTGGGTGGCTTAGTGGGTTAAGCGTCCGACTTTTGCTTAGGTCATGATCTCGCCGTTCGTGCGTTTGAGCCCCACGTTGGGCTCTGTGCTGACTGCCAGCTCAGAGCCTGGAGCCTATTTCGGAGTCTGTGTCTCCCTCTCTCTCTGACCCTCCCCTGCTCATGCTCTCTCACTCTCTCTCTCTCTCTCCTAAAAAAAAAAAAAGAAATACAGTTATCTAAATAATTTTGTACAAAGGAAATTCAGGGCCAAATTATACCCAAAGATGCTGTCATAAGCACAGAGTCACACAGCACAGCTGGTGTGGCCCTATCATGAGGAATCTTGTTTTCTCACCTTCTCGGACTTTCCTCCAGGGTCTATGAGCAGCCTCTTTCCACAGCCCCTCTACTCTTACATAAATCTTCCACTTTTTCTTCCCTCAGTATAGGAAGCCCCATTCTAAAATGGCTTCTTGCTTAGGCACAGCCCTGCTCTAGAGTCATATGCTTGCCTGGTCCATCTGTTAGTCATATTTCTTTTGAGAGATTTTCAGTTACGTCAGTATGTAGGTATTTTAAGACCCCATATTTTCATTTTAATGCATAAACTTTAGTTCTGCTTCTGGATTCCCCTCTATACATTTCTTGGGGAGTTGGTTATTTTTTCAAAGGGCCAGAGCCCTGTAACATCATTAATTGATTTATATATGCAAATTCTGAGAAATGAATCTGAAGGCAAAACTTTCCCAAATTAGTGATTGATGATTCTTTTGTGAGGGATTAGTAAGATTAATAGAGCATAATTTAAGAGTTGATGGTAAACCAACCCTAGACAATGGGGCTTCTAGATTGGCCTAGTGGCCTTAATGTTGGCTCTCGTCTGCTGAGTGGAAGCTATCCCATTGGTTTGAAATTCAAAATTCATTTTGGATTGAAAGTTCTGGCAGAAGGTTTAGTGCTCTGGTAGGAAATGAAGGTAGGAAATGGGCAGAGCAATATTCTATATTTGTTTTTGCGTGTGGTCTGATTCCTGGTCTATAAATGAGCATCATCCCAGGAAAGAATACCTGCAGCAACATCTTTAGAACTAATGTGAACAGTCCAAAGGGGCTTATGTGGCTAGCAAACTCTACTGCAAGAGTGAAAGGGCCTTCACTCAGACTTGCAAAGTTTTTCTTGAGAGACAAAAACAGGAAACAGTAAAGTGTCAAGTCTTTGTTCCAATGGAAGAAGCAATTTGTCTACTCCAGGTAGATTCTTGTATTATTTACTTCCTATTTGCAAGTGTTAAATATCAGAGAAGTTGAAAACAATGTTTAACACTTTGAGCAGAACATTAAAAAAATTTTTAAGTGTGTATTTATTTTTGAGAGAGAGAGACACACACAGCACAAGCAAGGAAGGGCAGAGAGGGACACACAGAATTTGAAGGAGGCTCCAGCTCTGAGTTGTCAGCACAGAGCCTGATGTGGGGGTTCAAACCCATTAATTGTGAGATTATGACCTGGGCTGAAGTTGGATGCTCAGCCAACTGAGCCACCCAGGTGTCCATGAGTAGAACATTTTATGTCTAAGTATATATATCCATACATACTTTTTTAGAGCTTTAGGCCCATTGGTAGGTATTCCTCTATGTCTTATAGTCTCTCTCCAACCTAGGATAGTGGCTATAACATTCATATCCTTTGAACATCTTTGCAAGAAACCTCTTTTTACCTTCCTAATTGGGAATTTGACACTCTGCCACAGTCTTACAAATTTGTTTATCTTGGGAGGTATTGCCTACTTTACCATAATTATAGAAAAGAGATAAATTTGGATGAAGATTTATGTAAGTAAATTTAAAACACATACCTACCTGAAGGAACACTATATTTTTTCAAATACATACATATATTTATATTTATAATGCCTATATTTTATAAACACATAAATACAAAATTTTTATATGTATACCTTTGAAAGATACACACAGAGACATATTTTGGACATATTATAGTGATTGCTTGTGGGGATACTGGGGATGGGAATGGGGACCATAAATTATTTTTTATTTTTTATTTTTTACAAATAGTTTATTGTCAAATTAGTTTCCACATAACACTCAGTGCTCATCCCCACAAGTGTCCTCCTCCATGCCCATTCCCCCCTCCCCCCCACATCCATCAGTCCTCAGTTTTTGTCAGCATTCAAGAGTCTCTCATGGTTTGCCTCTCTCCCTTTCCCCCACCATTTCTCCCCTTCTTCTCCCCCTTGTTCCTCCGTCAAGTTCCTCCTAATCTTCCTATACGTGCAAACATATGATATTTGTCCTTCTCTGCCTGACTTATTTCGCTCAGCATAACACCCTCAAGGTCCATCCATGTTGCTACACATGGCCAGATTTCATTGTTTCTCATTGCCATGTAGTATTCCATGGTATAGATAAACCACATCTTCTTGATCCATTCATCTGTTGATGGACACTTAGGCTCTTTCCATGTTTTAGCTATTGTGGAGAGTGCTGCTATGAACATTGGGGTCCATGTGCTCCTATGCCTCAGCATTTCTGTATCCCTTGGGTAAATTCCTAGCAGTGCTATTGCTGGGTCATAGGGGAGTTCTACTGTTAGTTTCCTGAGGAACCTCCACACTGTTTTCCAGAGGGGCTGTACCAGTTTACATTTCCACCAACAGTGTAGGAGGATGCCTGTTTCTCCACATCCTCTCCAGCATTTAGAGTTCTCTGATTTGCTCATTTCAGCCACTCTGACTGGCGTGAGGTGGTATCTCAGTGTGGTTTTGATTTGTATTTCCCTGATGAGGAGGGATGCTGAGCATTGTTTCATGTGTCTGTTGGCCATCTGGATGTCCTCTTTGGAGAAGTGTCTGTTCATCTCTTCTGCCCATTTCTTTACTGGGTTGTTTGTTTTTTGGGCGTGTAGTTTGGTGAGTTCCTTATAGATTCTGGATATTAACCCTTTATCTGATATGTCATTTGCAACTATCTTTTCCCATTCCGTTGGCTGCCTGTTAATTTTCTGGGTTGTTTCCTTGGCTGTGCAGAAGCTTTTAATCTTGATGATGGGACCATAAATTTTAAAAAGAGGGAGAGAAAGAGGGCTTCTCAGGGACTAGTGATGATATATCTGAGTCCCAAAACAAAACAAAAGATGGGGAAGGGTTTTCTCATGTGAGAAGAGGTTGGAAAAGACATATTAAGCAAAGGGAATGATATACAACTTATTCACTAAGTAAGTAACTCAGTACATATCCACAGAGCATCCACTATGTGGTCAACACTATACTGGGCATTAAGGGCATAACCCTAAATTTGCCATGCACTGTGCAAAGTGTATGATGTATACAATACAGACGTCACAATAACCGTTTGAGAGGGGAGTAAGTGCTATTCTTGTCCCCATATTAGATAATGATAAAGTCAAGGTGCACAGGGGTCAAATAACTGGCCCAGGGCCACACACACAGTAAGTGGCAGAGCCAGGGTTTGAATACCAGTGGTACGACTCTGGAGTCCACAAGACCACAGACTGCATCACTCCCTTTCCTTGCTTATAAATATATAATAGTAATATGTGAGGAAAAGTCCTATGCGATTCAAATGCTCCATGATCTCTAGCTCTCTCCAGAAACTTTTAGGAAGTCTGGTATACTTTCTCCAATTAAAAAGTTTTTGAAATACTGGACCACTTTTGGCAGGAAACACAATTAGGGCTGAGGGGAAATGAGGGCAAGTTTTGCTCTTTTTTTGAAGCTGGAATTCAGAGCAAGTAAAATGGAGACTTGCTGAGTGGAGCAAAGAAAGACCTGCTTTTGCTGAGTTTAGGTGAAAATGAGAGAAGGAGGTGGGGGCAGGGGAGTTGGCAATTCCATAGCTTTGACATTCCTCTCATTATTTTACTTCTAAATCAGCCTCGCTGGTACTTTATTCAGTGAAAGCCATCCCCATCCCTCTTACAGCCTCGCCCCCCTGCCCCCCTCACCCCCCTGGAAAATGTCGTTAGGACTAAGAAGAAGTGGGCAAATCTATACTGTCTCGGTTAGTCATTACTACAGCAAACTTTTCTACTCTAAACCTAATTCTAGATATGGGTGTCTTTTCTCTCTGCCCATATCCATTTTGGCATGAGATACTAAATGGATCCTTTTGCTCCCTGCAATCCCCTGGCCCCAGGCCTCTGTCCCAGGACTATTTAGAACATATATTTGCAGCAAAGTTTTACTAAAGGTTTGGGAGTTGATTGGAGGAAGAGTCTGCAGAATAGTTCGGAGCAAATATTAATTTCACCAAATGTTAGATGTTATTGTCTCAAAAGCCCATCAGCTGGTTTTGCAGGCCTGGGGAATACTTAGCTCCAGTTTGCTGTCCAATGCTTTGGTCTCTTATTCTTTTAAAATACACTTTTTATAAAGTACGAGTCTCCAAACCCTCAAATATTTTTGGGTTTCCAATGAAGTACAATTTGGCTCTTTGTGTTAGCTCTCTCCTCGTTAATAAACCTAACCACTTAGATGGGTGGGCAGAGAGCATGCTTCATAGCCAAGACATTTCAAAACATTTTCTTTGACAAAGAGTTATTACTTCACCTACTATAAATTTTACCACTGTCCCACTATATGAAGGTTGATACAGTCAATTCGTCAATTCTTATTTCCAAATAGGTGGTTTTTCTATCTACACTGTCTCAGAGGAAGAGCACAATGTACAGTTGGAGCAACAGGATGTACATCTATATGCACATCTATGTGCATGGTGGTGAAGGGAATGGCCAGCAGAGATGATAGCTCTTAAAGATAGCTCATATCTTAGGATAGGAAAGATTGAGCCAGGGGAAGGAGATGAGAAAATGACAGAAGTACACCAAACCAAAGCCCAGGAATGAAGGAATACCCATTTGAGAACCCAAAGATAATTTCGTGTTATTAGAGATTAAAGATTGATAAAAAGAGTGGCAAGAGATGAGGAAAAGTGGGCAGAGTCTTGGAAGACAGACTAAGGAATCACAATTTACCTGAAGGCAGTGAAGGACCATAAAAACTGTGTTATTTGGAAACCAACTTGACAATAAACTATTTGTAAAAAAAAATTGAAAAAAAAGAAAAAACAAAGAGAAAAAAAACCTGTTTTATAGGAGGACTATTGTAATCAAGGTTTTCTCCCTCCCTCCACCTTTTCTCCCATCCTTTCTTCTCCCTCTCTATTTCTCTCTTTCTGAAAGATCATGGGGCCAGCATTGTAGAGAATGAATTAGAGGAGAGCAAGAGTGCTGTAATAATGTGTAGTAATTTGTAGTGGGTCCAGAGAAAAGTAAGATAGACTCAAGAGTTGCTCAAGATGTAGATGAAGCAGAAGAGGCCGTGAGGAAGGAAGAGGTATAAAGAATTGGCTGGATTATGGGTAGAGTGATGGATTCACCAGGCTAGGCAATCCAAAGGGAAGGAAACAGTTAAAAGAGAACCTGATGAATTCAATTTTGGACATGTTGAATAATAAGATTTCCAAATGGAGTTGACTGGTAAAAATGTATATTTGGAACTCTAGTCATATCTATCTTGAGGTACAGAGTTAGGATTCATCATCAAATAGGTGGTAATTGATGTTCCTGGAGTGGATAACATTACCTACTCAGACTGGCCACTTGAGAAAAGACCATGGACCATGAATACCAATAATTTAGAAATGAACTAGAAAAGAAGAATCCACTATAAAGATAAAGGGGAGGGAACAGAGAAATGGGAAGTAGGACAGAGAAACCAAGGTAAGAGTATTTAATGTCAAAGCTCAGAGACATGTTCTAGAAATGATGCTTCTGTCAGTTATGTTTCCTCAATTTGGTTATAAGCTTATGCCATTGTTGAGTGCCCAGTAAATACTTCTTGACTGAGAGCACACATCCCTCCCAACCTCCCCCCAAATATTTTAAGTCCATTCTCTTCTGATGGCACATTGTCATACTTTGTGAAGAAAAACTAGTTTATTAGTTTTTAATACTTTTTTTTACTAGTTTTAAATACGTAATAAATACTTAAAAATATTTCAGAACATCTGAAGCTGAGTCCTTTGTACAGTTAAGTATGTCAGCAACTATTTTTTTCGTATGCCATCTCATTACATGGGAAATAATATATGATTCGGAGAAAACTGACTTTTCCCCTTTTCCTTTAACTCCCCTCTAGTGTCCCTGGGTTCTTATTCCTTAAGTCAATTAAACATTTAAATAATATATTACTTGTTAACAAATACAGGAAATTGGCACTGGTGTGTATTGTAAGGGATATATCTCTTAGGTTATATACTGCAAAGGGTGACTGGTGGTACATAATTTGCTAGAAGTCGTACCAACGATTCAAGAATGCTTAATTCTGTGGTTCACAGAGGTCTTTCCACTTGGACTCAGTAGTGCTCTGAATCAGCTGAGTCTAATCAATCTTGCCACGGTTCTGGAAATTAGGTATCTGTCAACCACTCAGAAACGAAAAATACGTAGGGAAAATACTTCTTGTAGTTAAAAACAGGAATTAAAAAAGCTTTCACTTCCTTTAGCGTGAAATTTATTTGCTCAGGCTGTGAGTGTTTGGAAATTATCTACTTCTTTTTTTTTTCCACTTGACATAATTTTCATCCAGAAAGACACTTAAAAGCCAACTTGAAAATGTGTGGCTTTGGCGGCCATACTTCTATTCCCCCACCTCCCAAAAGGACATAGATTCCAGCCTGTTGGGTTCTCTAGAAGATGGTAGCCATAATTCCATAGTGAATTAGCTCAAAGGCTCAAAGAGATGTAGTCCATTCACTTTCAAGTTGGCTGAGAAATCCAATCTTGGATAAAAGTTAGAAATGATCATGAGACTGCATTACAACATACTCGTTTGTCTAACTCATTGTTCTTCAGATGCAAGAATATGATAAAATCTAATTCTCCCCCTTTTACATTTTTTACTTATCATTAGGTAATATTATCTACAAAATGACCTAATACAGTTTGTCAGCATAGGGAGGTCTTCTAATTTTCTGGTTTTTATGAGGGTGTATTTTCTTTCATTTCTGCCCCCTCACTCCCAAGAATTAGCTTGTCTGGGTTGCTTTTCAGTTTCTACAGAATGGATTTCACCTGACATTTGACATATTATTCTTATGCCTTTATACAAAGTCACTGGGTACATCTGGACAGCGTTTTAAAATCTTATGTAAAATCATACTAGAAAATACTATCAGATATTATCTATATGTCACTCATAGAGATATACAGATCCAGAAAAGACTACTTGCTTCTGCAGATAATTTGGTGCTTTAAAAACAAAAACAACTTCATTACTTATCACATTTGCTTCCCTTTTGCATTATCTGTCAGACTCCAGAGACAAGTATATTGTTGAAATACCATAGGGTGTTGACCTTTTACCTGATAATGCCTATACTTTCTGTTTGGTGTTCTCATGGTCCTATACTGGATATAGGATGGCATTTGTCCACAGTCATACCAGAGTTTGAATTTCAGCTCTGTCTCTTGCTATTGACATGAAGCCACTTGGCTTCTATGTACCTCAGTTTCCTTATTTGCAAAATGGACAAACATATCCTCCTTTCATCAAGTTATTTGTGAGAATTAAATGAAAATCTGTGTTGTAGCCTTCAGTAAAAACTAAAGATAAATTAGTTTGCTTTTTATAAAAATGGGCCACCTTGAGTCATATTCTTTTTTTTTTTTTTTTTTTTTTACAAATAGTTTATTGTCAAATTAGTTTCCACGTAACACCCAGTGCTCATCCCCACAAGTGCCCTCCTCCATGCCCACCCCTCCTTCCCCCCACATCCACCAGTCCTCAGTTTTTGTCAGCATTCAAGGGTCTCTCATGGTTTGCCTCTCTCCCTTAAATACTTTGCTGAGTTTAAATCTGTTCGTGGTGGGATACTGACTGGAAAGAGCTTCTTTTCATCTAGAGTTGAATGACCCTTCATATGAAGAGGAAACAAGCCTATAGGAAGTCCAAAAGCTGTTTATAGTCTCCTGCATAATTTGAAAATTGACCTTTATTTTAACTTATTTGTAGCAGAACATGGCTTTAGAAAGCTATTCAATGCACTGCTCCAAGAAACTACCAGCAGCTGACTGGATAAAGATTAAGATAAAAAACTAAATTCACTTGGCACCCCTATGTTGTCACTTAAAAATCTAGGCATGTCTGTATACAGTTCTTGTATAGAGTAAGACAGTAATTCATGTAGCCTATTCCACACACTTTCATCTCTGATTTATACTATAATTATAGAAATATTTTCAAAATGGCTACTGGGAGAATCAAGATTGTCTCTGGCCATGGAATAAACTTTTTAAAGATGTAAAAGACTCAAAGAAAGCAGAGCAATTAACCTTAAAATATCATCTCTATTTTATTATCAATTTCTTGAGTAGCAAGTATAATTTAGTTCACCAGTCAATTATTTTTTTAAATTTATTTCTGAGAGAGATAGAGAGAGAGCAAGCAGGGGATGGTCAGAGAGAGGGGGAGATACAGAATCTGAAACACGTTCCAGGCTCTGAGCTGGCAGTCAGTACAGAGCCTGACGTGGGGCTCGAACCCACAGACTATGAGATCATGACCTGAACTGAAGTCAGATGCTTAGCCAACTGAGCCATCCAGGTGGCTCCAGTCAATTATTTTTTGAAGCTAAAAATAGAAGTAGTTTAGTGTAGAGCACAGACTCTGAATCCAAACTATTGGCATTTAGATCCTGCTTTGTTACTAAGTCTGACTTTGAGAAAACTACTTAAATTCTCTTGTGTATCAGTCTTATCTGTAAATGAGAATTTAAATTCTCTGTGCTTCAGTTTCTTCATCTGTAAGATGTAAACAGCAATGGTACTTAACAATCATAAGAATGTTATGAGGATTCAGTGCTTTAATACTGGTAAAGCAGTTGCAATAGTACCTAGCATGCACTAAGTTCCTTATAAGTATTTGTTAACTAAATACTTATAAGGTAGTCAACAATGAAGGAAGCACAGGTAGATGCATAGGCAGATTGTTATGAAAGAGGTGCATAGTTTTTGGAGACAGGTTAAATTTTGACTTGACCACTTCTGACTGTGAAGATTTGGACCAATCACTTTTCCCATCTGAAGAATAAACTGAATAGTAGCTTTACAGAATTGCTGTAAGGTTCTGAGCTAACCTGTGTAAATAACATAACATAGTTCCTGGAACATGGGAGGAGAATATATTAGAAAAGTAACTATTTAGTATTGTCCTTAAAAATAAAAAGGTAGAAAGGAGATTACATGCATAGCAGAAAGGATGTGGATTAGCAAACAGGAAGATTTTCCTGGCAATAAATCTTACAAAAGGCTGGAACCGTCGACAAAGAAAATGTGTGGACACCCCATTTAAAGGAAACCTTAATTCAATGATAGTTAGGCATCTGAATCAGTCTGGCTGAGTAGAATAGAGAGTCTAGAGACATATTCCACAAATTTCATTCCCTCCTTCCTTCCTCTTCCCCTTCCTCCCTTTCTCCTTTCTTCACTTCTCTCCTTTTCTTTTTCTACACTGATTGAGGGCTTATCATGTACCTGACGCTATTCCAGGCGATGGTGGTACATACAAGCTAGAATCCAGTTCCTGTCCTGCAGAGGGCCACTATTTAGTGCCTGTGTTTTATCAGTGGAGAAACTATGCAGATGCTAAACATGAACCACAGATCTTAAGGCCTGTTATCTTGACACTGCTTTTTATTTCTACAAAGCACTTTCCTCCTCCCAGTTCTTCCAATCAATGAACTAAAGTCTAAGCACTTATTATATATATTAGGTGCTATAAGGAGCTCTGGGAATACAAAGTTCATTAACACAGACTCTTGCTCTCCAGAGGCTCAAAGTGTCATGGGAGAGATGGACATGCATATAGACAATTGCTAGGGATCACTGATGTGCTGGAATAAAGACAAGGGCAGACAGTAATGGGAATATAGAGTAGAAAGTGTCTACATTTTCCTAGGAACACCAGGGAAAGCCTCAAAGTAAGGAAAATTTTTTTTATCTGAGTTTAGAGGAAGAATTGATATTTTCTAGATGGAGAAGCAAGAACATTTCCAGGAAGAGAGAAGAACATGAAGGCCTGAGTGCAAATCTGTGAGGGAAAGAGAGATACTCAGTGATCTGTGGGCTGAGGAAACGTGCAGACCTGTGGCCGTGGCAGGGAGGAAGCTATAACATCAGTTGACTGTAGGAAGATATTCAAGAAGGAGCTCAGACTTGTTTCTAGGCACTAAGAAGGCAACAGAAGGCAGTGCTTTGATCCATTTTTCAGCAATATATTGTTGGTGGAGTAGGAGAAAATGGTGAAATGGACTGTTGAAGAAGCAAGGAAAATTAAAATGAGGGTTTGAACTAAGGGGAAGGGTAGGCCTTACAGGCTAAATGTGCATGATTTGTAAACTGACAGGATCTTAGGGCCAAGGGAGAGAGGATTAAAGTGGATTCCAAGGTGTCAAGTTGGGATGGATATTGGAGCCAATGACCATTCCTGGATATAGAAGTACGTTAGTGGAAAAAAAAAATACATAGTTCGAACAGGTAAAGTTTGAGGAGCTATTTTTAACAATTTCATGTTTCCGCTATTGTTAATCATGCTGCTATGAACATGGTTGTACAAATATCTCTCTGAGACCCTGCTGTATATTCTTTTGGGTGTATATCCAGAAGTGGAGTTGCTGGATCATATAGTAATTCTTTTTTTAATTTTTTGAATTGTCATACTGTTTTCTGCAGCAGCTGTACCATTTTACATTTTTTTTTCTTTTCTGTATGTCTTCTTTGGAGAAGGTTCTTTGCCCATTTTTTTACATTGGGAATTTGTTTTTTGTTACTGAGTTGTATGAGTTCCTTACATATTTTGGATAATAAATCCTTTGGATATGTGGTTTGCAAATATTTTCCCCTATGCCATAGGTTGCCTTTTCATTGTGTTAATGACATCTTTTTCTATGCTGAAGCTATTTATTTATTTTTAAAATTTTTAAATGCTTAGTTTTAAGAGAGAGAGACATACTGTGAGTCAGGAAGTGGCAGACACAGAATCCAAGGACTCAAACCCAGGAACTGTGAGATCATGATCTGAGCTGAAGTCAGACCCTTAACTGACTGAGCCACCCAGGTGCCCCTATGCTAAAGCTTTTTAGTTTAATGTAGCCTTACTTGATTATTTTGTTTTGTTAACTTTGCTTATGATGTCAAATCTAAAAAATCATTGCTAGAACTGATGTGAAGAAGATTACTCCCTGGTATCTACTTTTATATGGATACAAATCCCATCATATCAGAGATTCACCCTTATTCAGACTTAATTATTCTCTCAGAAGCCTTCATAGTAAATAGAGCTACACCAGGAGGGAGGGCTTCAACATAGGCAATTTGGGGGAACACGTTCATCTCATAATATACATTTTGTTTACCCATTAATTTGTCAATGGATACTTGGGTTGCTTCCATCTTCTTGGCTATTGTGAATAATACTGTTGTGAACACAAGGGTACAAATATTTGTTCAAGTCCTTGCTTTCAATTCTCTTGGATGTATACCCAGAAGCAAAATGGCTGGAATCATATATAAATTTTATGTTTAGCTTTTAGGAATTGCCATACTATTACACAGTGGCTGTGGTATTTTATATTCCCACCAGCAACAATACAAGGGTTCCAATTTCTCCACATCCTCACCAACACTTGTTATTTTGTTAATTAGTTAAATAGCCATCTTAATGGAGAGAACATCATATTTCACTGTGGTTTGTGATTTGCACTTCTTTAAAGATTAATAGTATTAGCATCTTTTCAGTGCTTATTTGCCATTTGTATATCTTTAGAGAAGTGCCTGTCAAAATTCTTTGTCTGTTTCTTTTTTTTAGGTTGGGTTTTGTTTCGTTTTTGAACTGTAGGAGTTCTTTATATATTCTGGATATCAGTCTTTTATCAGATGTATGATTTGCAAATATTTTCTCCCATTCTCTAGGTTAACTTTTCATTCTGTTGATAGTGTCTTTTGATACATAAAAGGTTTTAATTTTAATGAAGTCTAATTTATCTATTTTTTTCTTTCCCTTGGGCTTTTGATGTCACATCCAAGAATCACTGCCAAATCCAATGTTGTGAAGACTGTCCCTTCTATTTTCTTAAAAGAGTTTTATAAGTGAGCTCTTATACTGATTTTGATCCCTTTTGAGTTAATTTTCATCTATGGTGTAGGGTAAGAATCCAACTTTTTTTTTTTTTTTTTTTGCATGTAGACACCTACTCTTTCCATCACCATTTGTTGAAGGGACCATCAGCGAAATCATTTGGCTTTAGCTTTTCTTTTGGGGAGGTTTTTGATTACTGATTCAATTTTCTTACTAGGTACAGGTCTGTTTAGATTTTCTATTTCTTTATGATTTAAATTTAGTAGGCTATGTGTTTTTAGAAATTTGGCCATTTCATCTAGGTAATTCAATTTATTTGTGTACAATTACTCATAGTATTCTCTTACAATTCTTTTTATTGCTATAAAATTGTTAGCAATGTTCTCTCATTTCTATTTTTGTTATTTGAGTCTTCTCTTTTTTCTTAGTCAATTAGATAAAGGTTTGCCAATTTAGTTGATTTTTTAAAAAATAAATCAACAGCTCTCGGTTTCGTTGTTTTTCTCTATTATTTTTTAATCTTTATTTTGTTTAATCTCTGCTCTAATCTTTATTAGTTCCTTCTTTCTACTATTCTTGGATTTATTTTGTTCTTTTTGTAGTTCTTTAAAGTGTAAATTTAAGTGGTTGACTTGGGAATCTTCTTTTTAATGTAATCATTTACAGCTTAATTGTTCCTTTAACACTGCTTTTTCTGCATGTTATAACTTTATTTTATTTTTTTCTCAAGATATTTTCTAATCTATTTTGTGATTTCATCTTTGGCCCATTGATTGTGTTGTTTAATTTCCACATAGTTGTGAATTTTCCAGTTTTCCTTCTGTTGTTGATTTCCAATTTCATTGCATTTTGATTGGAAAACATATTTTGCATGATTTCAATCTATTAAAATTTACTGACTTGTTTTGTGGCTTAATATGTATTATATGAGCTCTGTGTACACAAGAGAAATGTGTGTTATGCTGTTGTTGGGTGGAATTGTTTTGTATATGTTTGTTAGGTCCAATTAGTCTATAATGTTTTTCAAATCCTCTGTTTCCTTATTGATCAATAGTTATTCTGGCATTACTAAAAGTGGGGTACTGAAATCTTGTACTCCTATTGTGGAGCTGTCTATTTCTCCCTTTATTTCTGTCAGTGTTTGCTTATTTAGGAGGTCTGATGTTTGGTGAAAGTATGTTTATAATTGCTCTTCTTGGTGAATTCACCTTTTTATTACTATACGCAATCCATCTTTGCCACTGGTAACAGTTTTTAACTTAAAAGTCTATTTTGTCTAATATTAATATAGCCACCCCTGCTCCCTTTTGGTTACTTTGCACTGAACATATTTTTCCATTCTTCCACTTTCAACCTGTGTGCATCCTTAGGTGTAAATTGAGCATTCTGTACACAGCATATAGTTGAATCTTGTTTTTAAATCCATTCTGCCAATCTATGTCTTTTGATTGAGGAGTTTAGGCCATTACAATTAAAATAATTTAAATAATTACCGATAGAACTTACTATTGCCATTTCGTTACTTGTTAATCTGTGTGTCTTATAGCTTATATGTTCCTTATTTTCTCCCTTACTGCCTTCCTTTGTGTTTAGTTGGTAATAACATATTTTGGTTTCCTTCTCGTTTCCGTTGTATATATTGTATAAATATTTTCTTTGTGGTTTTAATGGAGATCACGTAACACGTTCTAAAGTTATAACAATCTATTTTAAACTGATAACAACTTAACTTCAATCACATACAAAAATTCTACTCCCTTATAGCTCGAGCCCTCTCCAACCTGTTATTGATGTCACAAATTATATTTATATATTGTGATATCAATTAACATAGATTTACAGTTATTTTTTAATGTTTTATCTTTTAAATTCTATAAAGGAATTAAAAGTGAGAATTATGAGGCAAAATTACAATAATACAGGTTTTTATATTTGTCCATATATTTACCTTTATGGAACAAATTTATCTTTTCATATAGTTTAAGCTACTAACACCTTTCTGTTTCAGCTTGAAGGGCTTCCTTTTACACTTCTTGTATGGAAGATAGAGTGGTAATAAACTCAGATTTTACTTATCTAGGAATGACTTAATTTCTTTCTTATTTTTAAAGGACAGTTTTACTGAACATAGAATTCTCTGTTGACATTTCTTTCTTCTAGTATTTTAAACATATCATCTCACTGCCTTTTGGCACACAAGGTTTCTCCTGAAAAACCCATTAATAATCTTATTAGAGATCAACTGTAAAGGATGAGTTATTTTTCTCTTGTAGCTTTCAGTATTCTCTTTTTGACTTATTTTCAATATAATAAAATATATTTTATTATAACATGCTTTGGTGTAAGTTGAGTTTATCTTATTAGGAATGTATTGAGCTTCTTTTATTTACGTATCAATGTCTTCCTCAAATTTGGAAGTTACACACCGTTATTTCTTTAAATTAGCTCTCTGCCCATTTCCCTTTCTTCCTTCCTCCCTCTACTTCCTCCTTTGTCTCCCATAATGCATATATTCATTGGCTTGATGGTGTCTCATAAGTATCCTAGGCTCTCTTCACTTTTCCTTATTCTTTTTTCTCCACAGAGTAAATACTTTCAAAAAGACTTTTTAGTAATATTTTTAGGTTTACAATAAAATTAAAAAGGAGGCACAGAGATTTCCCATATGCCCCCTGCACTCAAACATGCACAGCTTCCCCTATCATCAATGTCACTCACCAGGATGACCCTCTCTCCCTCCCTCCCTCCCTCCCTCCTCCCTCCCTTCCTCCCTCCCTCCCTCCCTCCCTCCCTCCCTCCCTCCCTCCCTTCCTTCCTTCCTTCCTTCCTTCCTTCCTACAAAGGATGAACCTACACTTACATATCATAAGCACCCAAAGCTTATAGTTTACCTTATGGTTCACTCTTGGTGTTATATATTGTATCGGTTTGGACAAATGTATAATGACATATATCCATCATTGTAACATACATTATTTTCACTGCTGTATAAATCCTCTGTGCTCTGCCTACTTATCTCTCCCTTGCACTTTACCCTCAGCAACCACTGATCTTTTTATTGTCTTCATGGTTTTGCCTTTTCTAGAATGTCATTTAGTTGAAATCATATAGTATGTAGCCTTTTCAAGTTGGTTTCTTTCACTTGGTAATCTGCATTTAAGTTTTCCATTTCTTTTTATGGCATGATAGTTAATTTCTTTTCAGTGCTGAAAAAAATTCCATTGTCTGGATGTATCATGGTTTATCCATTCACCCACTGAAGGACATCTTGGTTGCTTCTAAGTTTTGACAATTATAAATAAAACTGTTATAAACATCTGTGTTCAGGCTTTTGAGTGGATATAAGTTTTCAGCTCCTTTGACTAGTTTCTAGGGCCCCCCACAAAATTATTTTGGTCAGTCTGCTATTTACTTAGTGTTTTTACAGAGAAATGGGTATGTCGAGTTTTTGAAGCTGTCATCTTGCTGACAGCACCTTCTTTAGAGACATTTTGTAATTTAAGAAGAGAAGGACTGAACTCCAGTGGACATGGTATTAAAGAGAAATCAAGAAAGAATTCATAGAGATGCGTAGAGACAAAAAGACACAGAGAACCAGAAAAGAATGTTAAGCTGGAAACTAAGCTGAGAAAGGTTTTCAAGAAGTGTTTGGTTAATAATGTTAAAACCTACAAAGAGGTCAAATGAAATAATGACTGAGACAAGACAATTGGATTTGGTATTGTAGAATGATGGGGATAGAAGCAATGGGTATGTAGCAATCAGTATTTAGGACCCCCAATGGAGGGAGTCCACCTGAACAGAGAAGTTGCATAGAATAATCACCATGAGTATCTGAAAAGTGAAATATGAATTGATATTTCACTTGAGAGTCTTTAGCTAAAGGCTAAAATAGTAAGGCTTCATGAACACATATTTGTATAGCTGAACAGGAAACCTCTCACCAACACAATTGTAGCCAAAATGTTGTCTTCTATTTGACTTTCTTCATTTCTTAAAATACATATCTTCTGAGCATGTGCCACTTGTTTACTGCTGCTGTTTTCAGGGATGCTTTTATGGGTAAAAATTGAAGGCCAAACAGGATGTGGAGTAATGGGCACCATCCTACACTGTTGGTGGGAATGTAACTCGTGCAGCCCCTCTGGAAACAGTGTGGAGGTTCCTCAAAAAATTAACAATAGAACTCCCCTATGACCCAGCAATAGCACTGCTAGGAATTTACCCAAGGGATACAGGAGTGCTGATGCATGGGGGCACATGGACCCCAATGTTCACAGCAGCACTCTCAACAATAGCCAAAACATGGAAAGAGCCTAAGTGTCCATCAACGGATGAATGGATCAAGAACATGTGGTTTATCTATATGATGGAATACTACCTGGCAATGAGAAACAATGAAATCTGGCCATGTGTAGCAACATGGATAGAACTTGATAGTGTTAGGCTGAGCAAAATAAGTCAGGCAGAGAAGGACAAATACCATATGTTTGCACGTATAGGAGGATTAGGAGGAACTTAAAGGAGGACCGTGGGGGAGAAGAAGGGGGGAAGTAGTGGGGGAGAGGGAGGGAGGCAAACCATGAGAGACTCTTGAATGCTGAGAACTGAGGACTGATGGGTGTCGGGGGGTGGTGATGGGCATGGAGGAGGGCACTTGTGGGGATGAGCACTGGGTGTTTTATGGAAACCAACTTGACAATAAACTATTTAAAAAAAAATTGAAGGCCAAAGTCCCCTTTCTTCATCCTACGAATTCCATCTAACTATCTTTATTTTCTGAACTCCTTTTGCATACCACCCTGCACTTTAAGGGCATAATGTATTTCTACTTTGACAATATCTTATTTTCAGCTTTCTCATCTAAATCCAAATGTGTAAACTTATCTTTCTTTACATATCTTATCAGTCACAATTTTAAGAAACAGGCAAAGAAATGATCCTAATGAAAGCAAGATGTTGGGTCTGACTACAGTAGGAGCCAGTTAATTTTGTTTTGATCCAAGGCCAGAGAATCCACTTGGTTTCCTCAATGTATGTTTTTGGCTTATAAATTATAAAATATAGGACAAAATGTGCGAAAGGTGATAGGTAAGCTCATTCCTACTTGGAAAGATAATTCAAATTATATCTAACATTTGACTTAAGAAGGATCAATATATTCTTTCATTTACTCATTCACTCACCCATACATGTTTATTGAGCACCCATACTATGAGAGGTACAGTGGATATAAACACAGTTCTAGTCCTTCAGGGGCTTTAGCTTAACATACAGACACAAATACTATTGTGGAGATAGGTACAATGCACCAAGGTAAGTGAAAGAGAGCACAACTAGACTGACAACAAACTCAAGAGTTGCTTGGAAGGCAGGCCAGCTGCTCAGTCCATTTTAGATGAGCTGATCATGATTATTCCTCTTGGTAACAATCTACTCACTGTATTTAGTTCTTTAACAGGATGTGGTTTTGTGGCATTGTTTATGTTACAGCTTAGTTTGATATACATCAGGAAACAAACATACAGGCTAATCACTCAGTGCCTACAGGGTATCTAGTAAAATCCTGGTAATTATAAATCACAGGCAGGGTGCTACTGGGTCTCTAGTTTGGACAGGACTAATATGAGTTATGCTGTTTATACTACAGGATTTAGGCAACATGATGAGCACAAACACTGCTCTGCTTTCTGTCTTTGGTGTTACCTCCCAAAGCCCTCAGCAGTCAGAATCTTATGGGAGAGAGAGGTTGGAGCATTATAGCCAACTGTGAGACCACCAGATCTCTGCTGTATAATAATAATAATAAAAAAAGTTATCAGTGTTATGATACCTAAGGGAAAAACAATCATGAAGTTAAATGTGAAGCAAAAAATTCAACACAGACTTGGCTCTGGTGATAGCTGATTCTGATTAGTGTGAGTAAAATGGGAAGAACATATAGTACTTGTAAACTCAAGCCTTGGGAGCTGAATCTGGGCTGTGTGTTGCTGTGTGATGATCTAATGTTAATAAACCATCCATCTACCCATCCGCCCATCCATCCATCCTTCCATCCATCCAGTGTTCATTGAGAATCACCTATGGGCCAGGCCTCAAATAGGTTTTGGTTGTAAAAAGATTAGAAAAAAAATCACCGCTAGATGTATAAGTAAGCAGATGATTATACTGTGGGATGGTAAATGCTATAATATGAATAAATATGATGAAGTCTGAAAGCAAATGGAAGAGGCACTTAACTAAGATGAAAAGGTCAAGGGATGGTTTCTCTAGAAAGTTGTGCCTAGTGGAATGTTAGAGAATCATAATTGGCCAGTGGAAGATTATGAAGGGGAAAAAACTGGAGGGTGGTTGTATCTAATACTGGCCCCTCTAATACCCAAGCTGAAAGGGTTCTTGGTGCCTCCCTGTATCTGAAAGTATGCCTATACCAACCTGGGTTCAGGTCAACCAGAAGCTGGACCCTTAAGTAGCAGTTGGGAAAATATGTGGTTAGGCCCCATTGTTAGCTAAAATGCAAAAGGAGATACTCAAATCAGAGGGCAGAACATTATCAGTAGAAAGGAGGAGGGGGAAAGGAAAAAAGCAGGAAAGGAATGTGTTTTGTTTTGCATAAACAGCAGTTCCCACCAAGGAGATGCCCAGCTAGATATTTCATTTGCTAGGTCTTTGCTAAGTGTTTCACCTGATAGCACCTTATGTGAGCTACTTAGTGTGGAGAACCTATATAGAAGCCCTTCACATTTCTGTCCCATTGTCCTGAAATTATCTATAGCTCATTATAATACTAAGATCCTCCTATGGGTGGGATTTTCTGCCATTTTTGAACATACCATGTATTCAGTAACACATTCATTTGCTAGGTATGTGCAATAATCAAAATGCTTAAAAATTTGTGTAAATTCCTTAAGATACATGCAAGCTTTCTGCCCCTACCCCCTAATTCACTGAATAATAGCTTCCTGTACTAAGTCCATGGGGAGACAGTGCTTTAAGAGCTATCTTCTGTTTTCTTACTTGTAACAAGTAATAAAAAATTCTCTGCTTTCATACTTCCTTAGGTTATGTTCAACATAATGCACCCTAAGCAGTGAGCCCCTTGAGTTTAGTTACTCCTTCCTTCCAGGGAAAATTGGGAGATGGGCATTTTTGCCTGTTCTCGCTGCATCTGGCCCAGGTGTAAAGCCAATGGGGGTACTTCTGTGTCCATTAAGAATGCCTTGTTTGTCACAGTCCTCTGGGATTTGTTCGTGAATGCAAGTTCCATTGGCTATGAGAGCAGGGTGATCCAGAAGCTCATCCCTTGGATAGCAGGCACAAAACCTCGGGTACCCGTCATGTGTACCAGCTTTGTTCAGGGAGATACTGGGGACTTCGCATGAGCAAGAGGGAGAGGGCAGGATATGTGTTCATTAGCTTCCCTGGTCGCTGGGGCAGATCTAAGTGAGCCCTTAGTAGCATGCTAAATTAAACAATTGACCCTCGGGCAGCAGCCTTAAAAGTACTGAAAGTGACCCTTCTCAGGTGAAGGCTGGGAAGTGGGCATTTTTACCTGCTCACTCTGCACTGAGCTCTGTGGGGATAGATGGCTGAGGACTGTTTCTTTGTTCTCTAGAGTTCTGTGGGAATTGTGAATGGAAGACCTACTGGTTATCAGAGCCAGGTACTCCAGGGTTAGGTGGTAGCAGCTAAAGCTGAGATGAAGGTATGTGTATAAGCCCCATTCTGGGAGATACTGGTGATTTGAAGGAGGCTAGAGGGATAAGGTGGGGGATGCCTCCGCTGGCTTCCCTACTCTCTGAGGAGGATAGCAGTTACTTTTTAGATGTGTACTAAAAAAGAAGCTTGGCCTTTAAGCAAAAGCTTTTAATATTAATAGGCCATTTTCAAAGAAAGACTGGGAGTTGGACATTTCTTTGCTTCTGCTAGGCCCTAGGGTATAGCTGTAGGAGTCCTCTAGAGCCTGTTAACAATTGTGTCTCTTTTTGGTATTGGTTTTGTGGGTCTCTGGTGCAAGGTCCAGTGGCTTCAAAGTGAGGTGCTTTGGAGGACCATCCTTGGTTTGGAAGTGGGAGTTTTCAAATTTGGATGCTAAACGTGGAGTCCAAACCCTTCACTCCTCATGGAGGAGCTGGGAGTTGAGGGTTCTGTACCAATTGTATATTCCTTTGGTAGGGATGGGGTTTATGATGACAGTATGTCTCAGCCTTTCCTACCATATTTAATATGGTGATCAATACTCAATGTGTAGTGGTTGCTCAGGTAGTTTGAGATTTCTTTCAGAGGGAATTATTTTATGTGTAGCTGTGCAGTTGATGTGTACGGGGGAGGCGGTGAGTTCAGGAGCTTCCTATGTCACCATCTTGTACCAAAACCAGCACTGCAACACTTTTTAAGTAAGTATTTAATTACTTAGAGAAATACTAGTAATTCATCAAGAGTTTTAAGTAGTATCCACAGTTCCCTAATTGGAAAAATGCAAGAGTTAAAGTAATCATTTCCAGCTTTTACATTCTAGACTTGCAAGACAACAAAAGAACGTCCTAAGGATCCCATCTGTACACTCACATACTAGACTCAAGAGTGTTTGAATTCTCAGATATGTGAACACAGCAACTAAATAAACACTACAAATTCGGCTACTTTATAGTTCTATTCATTTCCCCATAATAAATTAATGTATGGTGTGTCTGTGTGTATGTGAGTGTGCATGAAACAAACAGAAAACTCTCTGAAACAGAGAATAAAATAAACTAACTGGTAAAGTGTGAAGTGCTTTGGTATATTCAATTTCAAAGGCAGGAAAGCATCCTAAACATCTCATATTTGTATAAGGCTTTAAAGTTTTCAGATCTAGAATCTAGAATTCTTGACCTCTTCTTGGCTACGTTCTTTGTATCTTATCAAAGTGCTTTCCTGAAGCTCTTTCTCCTATCACATAACACAGCAGAACAACACTAGTGGGGAAGGTCTGTGTTCCCTGTGTCCACTAGCTCCAGCCACTGTGCAAAAGTGAGGTGAACAAACTGCAGCTAGACTTGGAAAAAGGAAAAGATGGAGTCAGAGCCATTTCTCCTTTCCTTAGCTCATTCATTTCAGAAGTCCACGACATTTTGTTGTCTGTCCCTCCATTCACCGGTAAACCACATGCTTTTCATGTTCATAGAAATTCAATTGGTGGTGAATTTATCTATTTCCTACCTTGAACCTAAAATAGCCTTACCCATAGGCTGACTTCAAATCAATCAAGTCCTTATTATGAGCTTCTCAACTCCTAAAAGACAAAGTGCTCAATAAATGTTAGCTGTTATTGCTGCCATGATTTCTGTCAATATTACTATCAGCAGAATCTTCACACCAGTCTTTGTGTTTTTAGCACATTTATAAATGACTCCAACAGCTGTTGAAATAATGGGTCATCTTTGCCACAGTAACTGTCCTATCTTCTTCTCTTTGAACCTTTTGTGACCTCTATTTTCTTCAACACTGAAACTACTGCAACTAACCTACAATTTTAGCTGGCTCTAAGTTATTTTTTTAATTAATACTTCCTCTGATTCTGTGTTTGCCCATAAATTTTACTATTATTACTCTCATCCTTAAATGAAGGATAAAATTAAAAACAGATGTATGCATATAGCATACACTGTATGCTATATACATACAATGTATGTATAATACAGTGTTGGAATGTAAAGAGACTTTTTTCTCAGTTGACATAATTTTCTGCTAAAAAAAATTTAACACCATGGGGAAATTATGTGACTGGAAATACTTTTGATATTCCCACAATGACTATCGTTATCCTAATTTAAATTTAATTCACATTTGGTTCCATCTGCAAACCTGAGTCATCTTGAGACAAGGAGAAATAAAAGAATATGAAATTGAATACAGAGCAAAAAATGATGTGTGTTTAAAAAAGATACTAATTATTTACTAAGTTTCCCTTCAAAAGCTATATTAGATGTCATATTCAGAAGTCTCACTTCAGGATCCTTAACATTGTTAACTCTGACTTTAAAATCCTTCTCTTACCAAAGGAGTTAAATGGATCTGGATTTGAGTTTGTAGTTTTGTGACTTTGGTTAAGTTGCTAACAGCTCTTAATCTCAATGTTTTCATTTACAGAACGTGACTAACATGGGCTCCTATGTAATGCTGAAGTGAGGATTAAAGAAACCTAGCCACTCATGTAAGAATTTACACTTTAAACACAGTGCCTGGAAGACAGCAGGCATCTGCTTCCTTGTTTTCACTCTTCATAATTTTTTATCCTCTTTTTTTATGATTTACATTTGAAATCAGCACTCAGTGATATTGCAGTCAGAGTGGGTGGTGTCTGACATGATCTATGAATGCACAGGATGAGGGACCAGAAGTGGATATAAAAGGCTGTGTACGTGTAGGGAGGAGAATATCCTTGTTTTCAGCCAAAAATATCTTTTAGGCTTATTGGGTAGCAAAAGCCCTGAAATGATCTGGACCTTATCTTAGTATAATATTCATAGCTAACTCCTCAGGGTTGTTTGTTCTTTTTTTAGCAAATGGAAACTGCCTGCTACCTTGGTTGGCGCCATTCCATTAAGCAACATTCTACAATCTTGACTGTGATTCAGTGTTTTTTCCATTGGCACACCAGCCTGGGATTTCCTCCTCATGGTGGAACATCCTACTGTATTCATGGCTAGCATCACCGAACTGGATAGACAAGTTCCTTGGCCTGAACAACTCTAGATGCTTTGCCAGTTCTCACCTGAATTGAATTAACTGGTAACTCTGAAGAAGTTATATAAAAATCACACAAAAAAGATAAGTGAAAATTATTTTGAAATTGAAACATGTATTCCATGCCAATTTGGGAAAGATCAAATAAAAAAAAAATCAGCAATTACCAAGACAATGGATTTCTTAAGATCAGAGACCCTGCCTTACTTCTTCTGATGTCTCCACTACCAAGTTAAGTGCCTGAGAAGCTGTAAGACTACACACACACACACACACACACACACACACACACACACACACACACACACATGAATTGAGTGTATATTTATACATTATACTACAAGAAACACACATTTATATATTATGCTGTTTCAGAAACTATCAATATAACACACACATATTATATATTAATATTTTTGGTGAATTGTCGTTGGTTAGCTTAGGGGAAGGATATATTATGAGTTTTTTTTCCATCTGGTCAACCTCTCTTTTCAGGTATGTTTCTCAGCCCAGATGTTGCCTCCTTTATAAAACTTTCCTTTACCATCAATAAAGTCAGATAGTTTGTTCTCATCCTACTATCACACTTTTTGCTTTAGCAGCCTTGTATATTTGTCTCTTTCCTGAGCCACCTGTAAAAAGCAAGTCAAACCAGACAAGAAAACAATACAAAATTTGAAGAATTACTTCCTACTTGGAATCTGGACTAAAAATAGATTTTCCATTATGCAAAATGGCAACATCACTTTTTATTTAAAACCATCAAACATCAACTTAGAAGCTATAATAAATGAGCATTGCTGTTAAATCATATCTTGTACAAAAGATCACATAGATCATCAGAGAAGGATGAGTTTTGCATACCTATCAACTTATCAGAAATAAGAGGGTGTTAATATTCCTGAGACTAATCATTCCTCAAATCTCCTGGATTTCTTTGGGTAGCTCTGGCAAAGAGGATATATATCTTTCCCTTTACTTTTCTACTTGGTCTCCCTATTTGACAAACTACTACCTGCCAGTCCCACCAGTAGAGAATGGTCATTATGCTTACTGCATTCAACACCATAACTGTGACATGTGTTCATACAGAAACCTATGTGATACCTTATCTTCTGATTTTCCATTTTTATTACTGGCCTTACATGGTTCCACTTAGATATTCTGGCTCATGGCTAGACTTGTTGGTTTTGGCAATGGGAATCTAAATGAGTAAAGAAAGTTTGTGGCTTTTCTAATATGAAGTGATTCCAAAATATAACAAAAGAACATGTTTTTCCCTTCTTTTCATTTAGAAAACATTTCTGAATGTCTTCTATGTTCCAAGTACATTAAGAACTTGATAACTGATGGACAAGTATTTCCACAGTGGCTGCAGCTGTTCACATTCTCATCAATAGCGCATGAGTATTCTTTTTTCTCCACACCCTCACTGACATTTGTTTCTTGTTTTCGATTTTAGCCATTCTGACAGGTGTGAGGTAATATGTCATTACAGTTTTGATTTGCATTTCTTTGATGACGAGTGACATTGAGTATCTTTTCACATGTCTTTTGGATGTCTATACGTCTTCTTTGGAGAAATGTCTGTTCATGTCTTCTTCTCATTTTTTAATTGGATTATTTGTTTTTTGGGTGTTGAGTTTTATAAGTTCTTTATATATCTTGGATACTAACCTTTTAACAGATGTCATTTGTAAATATTTTTCCCCATTCCGTAGGTTGTCTTTTAGTTTTGTTGATTATTTCCTTCACTGTGCAGAGCTTTTTATTTTGATGTAGCCCTGATAGTTTATTTTTGCTTTTATGTTCCTTGCCTCAGGATACATATCTAGAAAAATGCTGCTACGGCTAGTGTCAAGGAAGTTACTACCTGTGCTCACCTCCAGCATTTTTATTGTTTCAGGTCTCACATGAATGATTAATCTATTTGGAGTTTGTGTACGGTGTAAGAAAGTGGTCCAGTTTCACTTTTTTTGCATGTAGCTGTCCATTTGTCCCAACACTATTTGTTGAAGAGGCTATCTTTTTTCCATTGGGTATTCATTACTTCCTTGTTGAAGATTAATTAACCTTATATTTGTGTGTTTATTTCTGGGTTTTCTATTCTGTTCCATTGATCCAGGTATCTATTTTTGTGCCAGTACCATACTGTTTTCATTACTGCAGCTTTGTAATACAGCTTGAAGTCTGGAATTATGATACTTGAAGTTTTATTTTTCTTTTTCAAGATTGCTTTGGCTATTTGGGGTCTTTTGTGGTTCCATACAAATTTTAGGATTGTTTATTATAGTTCTGTGAAAATGCTGTTGGTATATTGATAGGGATTGTATTAAATCTGTAGATTGCTTTCGGTTGTATAGATATTTTAATGTTATTTGTTCTCCCAACCCATGAGCATGGGATGTCTTTCCATTCCTTTGTATAGTCTTGAATTTCTTTCTTTTTTTTTTTTTTTTTTTAATTTTTAATGTTTTTTATTTATTTCTAGGAGAGAGAGACAGCATGAGCAGGGAGGGTCAGAGAGAGAGGGAGTCACAGATTGAAACAGGCTCCAGGCTCTGAGCTGGCAGTCAGCACAGAGCCCGATGCAGGGCTCGAACCCACGAACTGCGAGATCATGACCTAAGCGAAAGTCGGACGCTTAACCGACTAAGCCACCCAGGCGCCCCAGTCTTGAATTTCTTTCATCAGTGTTTTATAGTTTTCAGAGTACAGGTCTTTCACCTCTTTGGTTAAGTTTATTCCTAGATAAAGATTTTATTGTTTTTGGTGCAGTTGCAAATTAGATTATTTTCTTAACAGTCACTTTCACTTTCTGCTGCTTCATTATTAGTGTATAGGGATGCAAAAGATTTCTGTACACTGATTTTGTATCCTGTGACTTTACTGATTTCATTGATCAGTTCCAGGAGTTTTTTTGGTGGAGTCTTTAGGATTTTCTCTATAGTGAAATAGTGAAAGAGGGAAAGCATAATTTGAATTTAAACTATTTTCTAGACCATTCTGATTAGGGTTGTTTTTAGTTGTCATATGATCTGAAGATTCATATGAGAAGTCTCTGTATGTATTTTAGAATTTATTGTACATATATGTGTATAAATATATATGTTATATATATTTCTGTTTAATGAACTGTACATAATCTCTTTACAAAGCATTTATTAATCTTAACAGATACTGTTATTACTTTTTAAAAATTCTGATTTTAAGACCCTATTTATGTATCATGTCTATCTATCTGTCTATCTATCTATCTACCTACCTATCCATCATCTATCATCTATTGATGTAACTTCAAGCCAAATGGGCCCTACTTGTTATAAGATGAATACTCTGATATCTTAGAGTAGGCAAAATCAGATGTACACTATTCCTCACTGAGTTCTGATACATTGAATATTTCTCAATGAAAATGCTACACCATACACTATCACAAGGATTAAGTCATGGTAAATAGTGTATAAAGGAACATGACAAGGAGTGCATACCTGAGTAATACAGGATTCTGGAGGAATCTGATGTCCACCTAATATTTTCTCACAGATTTTATTTTATTTTATTTTATTTTATTTTTTGTTTTTATTTTTTATTTTTATTTATTTATTTTTTTTTTACAAATAGTTTATTGTCAAATTAGTTTCCACATAACACCCAGTGCTCATCCCCACAAGTGCCCTCCTCCATGCCCACCCCTCCTCCCCCCCACATCCACCAGTCCTCAGTTTTTGTCAGCATTCAAGAGTCTCTCATGGTTTGCCTCTCTCCCTTTCCCCCACCATTTCCGCCCTTCTTCTCCCCCTTGGTCCTCTGTTAAGTTCCTCCTAATCCTCCTATACGTGCACACATATGATATTTGTCCTTCTCTGCCTGACTTATTTCGCTCAGCATAACACCCTCAAGGTCCATCCATGTTGCTACACATGGCCAGATTTCATTGTTTCTCATTGCCATGTAGTATTCCATGGTATAGATAAACCACATCTTCTTGATCCATTCATCTGTTGATGGACACTTAGGCTCTTTCCAGGTTTTAGCTATTGTGGAGAGTGCTGCTATGAACATTGGGGTACATGTGCTCCTATGCATCAACATTTCTGTATCCCTTGGGTAAATTCCTAGCAGTGCTATTGCTGGGTCATAGGGGAGTTCTATTGTTAGTTTCCTAGGAACCTCCACACTGTTTTCCAGAGGGGCTGTACCAGTTTACATTCCCACCAACAGTGTAGGAGGGTGCCCGTTTCTCCACATCCTCGCCAGCATCTAGAGTTCTCTGATTTGCTCATTTTAGCCACTCTGACTGGCGTGAGGTGGTATCTCAGTGTGGTTTTGATTTGTATTTCCCTGATGAGGAGGGATGCTGAGCATCGTTTCATGTGTCTGTTGGCCATCTGGATGTCCTCTTTGGAGAAGTGTCTGTTCATATCTTCTGCCCATTTCTTCACTGGGTTGTTTGTTTTTCGGGCGTGTAGTTTGGTGAGTTCCTTGTAGATTCTGGATATCAACCCTTTATCTGATATGTCATTTGCAACTATCTTTTCCCATTCCGTTGGTTGCCTATTAATTTTCTGGGTTGTTTCCTTTGGCTGTGCAGAAGCTTTTAATCTTGATGAGGTCCCAACAGTTTATTTTTGCTCTTGATTCCCTTGCTTTTGGGGATGTGTCAAGTAAGAAGTTGCTGCGGTGGAGGTCAAGGAGGTTGTTTCCTGCTTTCTCCTCTAGGGTGTTGATAGTTTCCTGTCTCACGTTCAGGTCCTTTATCCATTTTGAGTTTATTTTTGTGCATGGTGTGAGAAAATGATCTAGTTTCATTCTTCTGCATGTTGCTGTCCAGTTCTCCCAACACCATCTGTTAAAAAGGCTGTCATTTTTCCATCGGATATTCTTTCCTGCTTTGTCAAAGATTAGTTGGCTGTATACTTTTGGGTCCACTTCTGAGTTCTCAATTCTGTTCCATTGGTCTATGTGTCTGTTTTTGTGCCAATACCATACTGTCTTGATGATGACAGCTTTGTAGTAGAGGCTAAAGTCTGGGATGGTGATCCCTCCCGTTTTGGTTTTATTTTTCAGGATTACTTTGGCTATTCGGGGTCTTTTGTGGTTCCATACAAATTTTTGGATAGTTTGTTCTAGTTTTGAGAAGTATGCTGGTGCAATTTTGATTGGAATTGCATTGAATGTGTAGAGTGCCTTAGGTAGTAATGACATCTTAACTATATTTATTCTTCCTATCCATGAGCATGGAATGTTTTTCCATTTCTTTGTGTCTTCTTCAATTTCCTTCATAAGTTTTCTATAGTTTTCATCATACAGATCTCTTGTATCCTTGGTTAGGTTTATTCCGAGGTATTTTATGGTTTTTTGTGCAATTGTGAATGGGATCAGTTTCTTGATTTCTCTTTCTGTTGCTTCATTGTTGGTGTCTAAAAATGCAACCGATTTCTGTACGTTGATTTTGTACCCTGCAACTTGGCTGAATTCTTGGATCAGTTCTAGTAGGCTTCTGGTGGAGTCTGTCGGGTTTTCTATGTAGAGTATCATGTCATCTGCGAAGAGTGAAAGTTTGACTTCCTCTTTGCCAATTCTGATGCCTTTGATTTCCTTTTGGTGTCTGATGGCTGATGCTAGGACTTCCAGCACTATGTTAAACAGCAGTGGTGAGAGTGGGCATCCCTGTCGTGTTCCTGATCTCAGGGGGAAAGCTCTGAGTTTTTCCCCGTTGAGGATGATGTTAGCTGAAGGCTTCTCATAGATGGCTTTGATGATGTTTAAGTAGGTTCCTTCTATCCCAACTTTCTCGAGAGTCTTTATTAAGAAGGGATGCTGTATTTTGTCAAATGCTTTTTCTGCATCTATTGACAGGATCATATGGTTTTTATCTTTTCTTTTATTAATATGATGTATCACATTGATTGATTTGCGAATGTTGAACCAGCCCTGTAACCCAGGAATGAATCCCACTTGATCTTGGTGGATGATTCTTTTTATATGCTGCTGGATTCGATTTGCAAGGATCTTGTTGAGAATTTTTGCATCCGTATTCATCAAGGATATTGGCCTGTAGTTCTCTTTTTTTGCTGGATCTCTGTCTGGCTTGGGAATCAGAGTGATGCTGGCTTCATAAAATGAGTCCGGAGTTTTCCTTCGATTTCTATTTTTTGGAATAGCTTGAGAAGAATTGGGATTAATTCTGTTTTAAATGTCTGGTAGAATTCCCCAGGGAAGCCATCAGGTCCAGGGCTCTTATTTGTTGGGAGATTTTTGATCACTGATTCAATTTCTTCACTTGTTATGGGTCTGTTCAGGTTTTCTATTTCTTCCCGTGTGAATTTTGGTAGTGAGTGTGTGTTTAGGAATTTGTCCATTTCTTCTAAGTTGTCCAATTTGTTGGCATATAATTTTTCATAGTATTCCCTGATAATTGCTTGTATTTCTGAGGGGTTGGTTGTAATAAGTCCATTTTCATTTATAATTTTGTCTATTTGGGTGCTCTCTCTTTTCTTTTGGATAAGTCTGGCTAGAGGTTTGTCAATTTTGTTTACTTTTTCAAAAAACCAACTCTTGGTTTCATTGATCTGTTCAATTGTTTCTTTGGTCTCGATGTTGTTTATTTCTGCTCTAATTTTTACTATTTCTCTTCTTCTACTGGGTTTAGGGCGTTCTTGTTGCTCTGCCTCTAGTTCCTTTAGGTGAGCTGTTAGATTTTGGACTTGCGCTTTTTCTAATCTCTTGAAATAGGCCTGGAGAGCAATGTACTTTCCTCTTAGGACTGCCTTTGCCGCATCCCATAGATTTTGAATTGTTGTGTTTTCATTTTCATTTGTTTCCATATATTTTTTAATTTCATCTCTAATTGCCTGATTGGCCCATTCATTCTTTAGAAGGGTGTTCTTTAACCTCCATGTTTTTGGAAGTTTTCCAGACTTCTTCCTGTAATTGATTTCAAGTTTCAAAGCATTGTGATCTGACAGTGTGCATGGTATGATCTCTATTCTTTTATATTTCTTGAGGGCTGCTTTATGTCCCAGTATGTGATCTATCTTGGAGAATGTGCCATGCGCACTTGAGAAGAAAGTAAATTCCCTGGCCTCAGGATGTAAAGTTCTAAATATATCCGTCAGGTCCATCTGGTCCAATGTATCTTTCAAGTCCATTATTTCTTTAGTGATTTTCTGTCTGTTTGACCTATCCATTGCTGTAAGCGGAGTATTAAAGTCCCCTGCTATTAGCACATTCTTATCTATAAGCTTGTTTCTGTTTGTGATTAATTGTTTTAGATATTTAGGTGCTCCCATATTCGGTGCGTAGACATTTATGATTGTTAGTTCTTCCTGATGGATGGACCCTGTAATTATTATGTAGTGCCCTTCTTCATCTCTTGTGATTGTCTTTAATTTAAAGTCAAGTTTGTCTGATATAAGTATAACTACTCTGGCTTTCTTTTGATTTCCTGTAGCATGATATATATTTCTCCATCCCCTTACTTTTAATCTGAAGGTATCTTCCGTCTAAAATGAGTTTCTTGTAGACAGCATATAGATGGATTTTGTTTTTTAATCCATTCTGCTACCCTATATCTTTTGATTGGAGCATTCAGCCCATTTACATTCAGTGTTATTATTGAAATATGTGGGTTTAGAGTCTTTGTATCTTTTGTAGGGTTCATGTTTGTGGTGGTGTCTCTGGAATCTTTGTTCCTTGCAACCTTTCCTTCAGAGCATCCCCCTCAGGATTTCTTGTAGGGCTGGCTTCGTGGTGACAAATTCTTTCAATTTCTGTTTATTTGGAAAGGTTTTTATCTCTCCTTCTATTTTGAATGACAGGCTTGCTGGATAGAGGATTCTTGGCTGCATATTTTTACTGTTCATCACATTGAAGATCTCTTGCCATTCCTTTCTGGCCTGCCACGTTTCGGTAGATAGGTCTGTCACCACCCTGATGGGTTTCCCTTTGTATGTGAGGGCCCTTTTCTCCCTAGCTGCTTTCAAAATTCTCTCTTTGTCCTTGTATTTTGCCATTTTTACGATGATATGTCGTGCAGAAGATCGATTCAAGTTACGTCTGAGAGGAGTCCTCTGAGCCTCTTGTATTTCCACATTGACTTCCTTCCCCAGGTCGGGGAAGTTCTCTGCTATAATTTGTTCCAGGACTCCTTCAGCACCTTTCCCTCTCTCTTCCTCTTCTGGGATTCCTATGATACGGATATTGTTGCGTTTGACTGTGTCGCTGAGCTCTCGAATTCTTCTTTCCTGTTCCTGGATCAGTTTGTCTCTTTTTTGTCAGCTTCTTGTTTTTCTAGAATGGTGTCTTCTAAATCACTTATTCTCCTTTCTGCCTCTTCAAGCCGTGCATTGGAGGCCTCTAATTTATTATGGATCTCATTTATCGCATTTTTTAATTCTTCATGCCTATTTTTATTTTCCATTCTGTCTGTAGCCATAGTTTCTTTGATGTCGCCTATGTTTTTTTCAAGCCCTGCTATTAATTTCACCATTATTATTCTAAAATCTTGTTCACTTATGCTGCTGATATCTGTTTTGAGCAGTTCATTAGCTGTCATTTCTTCTTGGAGTTTCTTTGGAGGAGAGCTCTTTCGTTTCGTCATTTTAGTTAGCTTTCCGGCTCTTGTTGGTTTTAAAGACCTGTTATGCTCTCTGTTTCTATGAGCACTGCTATATCCAAGAAACTCTTTGACTTTCAAGGGCCTATCCTTTCAGAGATTGTTTTTTGAATGGTATCCCTCGGTCACTCTTGTTGGGACCTTAGTTATTTTATTTTCCTATTCGTAGTGATATTTGGGACTCTTCACCTTGTGTACTCTAGCTTGTTTCTTGAGGTAGCCCTGGAAAAGAAAACAGACAGACAGACACACAGGGAGCAGGAGCACACAAACGCACAGGCTGATTCAACTAACATGCAAAGTGAGAGGGAAAACGAAAAAGTTAATAGAAAAGACGGAGGAGGGAGGGCGAATAGGGAGCATAAAATACATAAAAGGGTCCAAAAAGGGGAAAAGAAAAGGAAAAAAGAAGAAAACCGATGGACAAAGAACGGTTTAAAGCATATACCTGGATTTCCCAGCTACAGTTAAATAGCCGTGTGTATGCAGTGCTGGTTGAAGAGCATAGAGAAAAAGAGAAGGCAGGGTGAGACAAGGTAGATTTGGAAATAGAATGAACAGGCAGAAGGGATAAGAAACTTTTTTCAAAGAGGTAAAGGGTAGAATGTGGTTGGATAGGTGAGAGAAGGATGCTGGAATTATCCAGAGAAACTATATAGTCTAATTACTCCCGAGAGAAATAGCTGAAAAAGTCGGTAGGTGTAGAATTTACATTTACAGAATGGACTTGTGATTGTTTAAGCAAGCTGGCGACCAGAGTTAATCAGGTCAGTGTTTTGGGGAAAAAAGCGAGAAAAGAGAAAAAAGAAGAAAAAAAGAGAAAAGAAAGGGGAAAAAAAAAAAAAAAGAAGAAAAAAAAAGAAAGAAGAAAAAAAAAGGAAAAAGAAAAAAAGGAAAAAGAAAAAAAAGGGAGGAGGGCACCTCTCAGGCAGGGATGGGCGTGGCGTGATCCGATGCCTCAGGCGGGGGTTCTGCCTTGGCGATTGTGGGAAGGAGAGTGATGGTGCTCCAGTCCCTTCTTGAACCCCGCGCTGCAGCTCGCTTTTTTTTTTGGTGTGTCAACTCCCCGTTCCGGGGACGCAGCCGAAGTTGGTTGCACTCTTCAACCCAGGCCAGTTCCAATCTCCAAATCCCAGTCCGCGCCCCGCTGAAGTTGCCTTAGACACAGCTTCCCAGACAACCCCCTCGGGCTATTCCAGGCTCCCTGCTGAGCTCTGGGGGCGGAGTCAGGATCGCTGCTTCCTTCTCTGGTCGGCTCTGGTGCGCATGCTCGGGGGCTTGCCTGCAGCGTCCGCGTAGCCTGAGCCCGCTGGAGTGAGGAAAACCGGGTCTCTCTATGGCTCGTCACCTGAAACACGAACTCACAGGCAAATTTCCCAGTTTTTAGCTCTTTGCCTTCCCTCTCGAGTTCCAGCCAACCAGGAGCGTGGACGCCTGGTGTCTGCGCGTCTCTTTCAGGGATCCCAGCCGCCCTGGAGCTACAATGGCGGCAGGCGCGCCGCCGCTGGAGTGAGGAAAACCGGGTCTCTCTATGGCTCGTCACCCGAAACACGAGCTCACAGGCAAATTTCCAGTTTTTAGCTCTTTGCCTTCCCTCTCGAGTTCCAGCCAGCCAGGAGCGCGGATGCCCGGTGTCTGCGCGTCTCTTTCAGGGGTCCCAGCCGCCCTGGAGCTACAATGGCGGCAGGCGCACCCGCTCCGCTTTAAAACCCCACCTCCAGGAGCGGCACAAAGAAGCAGTTTGTGTGCTCAACCTCCCCCAGGACCAGTTGTCGCGAGGGGACCTGGTGTGCAGGTATTTGGCAAGTACGGTCTTTCTATGCACCGAGCGGAGATTTTTCTGTCTCGGACTCTCTCCTTTTCCCCTCTCACTCCCCGTAGAGGGTAGAGGGGGATCGCCTCCCACCCTGGAGGCTCCGATCCCGGGCTGATTTTACCTTCCCCGGTTCGCACTCACGTTAGAAGGCTTTCTCAGTGGATTCTGCGCCCTTTTTTCTCCCAGTCTCTCAGGTTTTGTATGGTTTCCAATGGCTTCAGATCTTTTCTGTGTGATGTATGGGCGCGATTGCAAGTACGGAGCTCCTTACTTCTCCGCCATCTTGCCTCCCTTCTCTCTCACAGATTTTAATACACATCCCACTCTATTTACTTCACACAGCAATGACTTGGCATGTATTTCAGCATAGAGAGGTAGGAAAATATGAGTTTTGGGATCCAAAAGATGGGGATTGAATCTCTGTTCTATGAGTATGGGCAAGTGATTTATCCTCTTGAATGCCAGTCTCTTCATTTTTACACATAGAGATGTCCATACAGGGCTGCTTGACATTCAAATGTAAACATTCATGCACATAGAAGATACAGAATAGGTTCCCAATTCATTTTAGTATAATGTGGTCAATGACTGAACTACAGCCAAGTTTCCACATCTATAATTCATTTGAATTCAAAACTATGAGTATAGTTAAAATAGCTTAACCAAGCATATGTTTCATGCTTTTTATAATCTGAAAAATATAGAAAGATTTTTTTACTAGTTTTTCTGAAATTCCTCATTTTGCAGCTCCTGAGTATGAGCTATTAGATCTGTTCAAAGATTTGGCATTTTGCCTTTGTTCATATTGAGGTTTAAAAAGTTTTCTAACTTTTGCCAATGTTCATGCCTCTGAACATTCCTCAGGTTTTATGTCTCCCTCAGGAAAGATCTCCCTCCTTTCTTCTCTCAATCCATTTCCAACCTGTGTCCTTGGCTATTTTATCCAGATATTCTGTTCTCTGAAGCTCTGTCCTCTAGTATTCATTTGGGCACTTGCTTCCCTATGTTTAAGGTTTTAAATTAGTTAGGTAGCAAAATTCTTTGACACCTATGACTTTTTGTATCCCCCTAAATTCTCACCACAGCAACAGGCTCACAGTAAGTGTTCAACATGCTTTTGTGCTTGTATTTAATTAAATAAAAATCTCATTCTAAGCGTGTGAGCTAGCAACAATTATAAATACAAAAGCTTGAATTTTGAGCTCTTGTACCTCTTATCAAATCCTAAGATGTCACATCTGAGATGTAAATTCTTACAGCTGACACCAAAAGGGTACCAATGGTGACTCATCATTCTAAAATTTCAAGAAATCTTCCCTCCTATCACTTTTCCTAACTTGAAATTTCTTCATTTCTGAATGCTGTTTCATGAAAATAAGGCCTAGAATGTATTCTTCTTGAGATAAGCATGTTATCTTTGTTAAGATATTTTCATTAGGTCAAAATAATTATCGAGGATACAGAAGAAACCAGCCTTGGCTAAGGGCAGAATCAGGAAATGGATTTTATTTGGAGCAGTTCCTCATTTGAATAAATGTTTACTGAAGTGAGTAAGCAGAGGCATTTCCATCTAAAACTTGGAGGCAAGACAAGAGAAGGAGCAGTTCAGAGAGGCAGGGAGCCTGTGCATTACAGATGTGACAGGACTATAGGAGCTCTAGGTACAATGTCCCATTCTTCTTTGGTCAAGTTGTTGTTCATCTCTGCACCTCAGCATCTAGCACACTCACAGAAACACTGTTGTGCTGAAAATCTGTTCGTCTGGGACTCTGGACTCTTCTCTAGCGACAGTTTATTGGTCAAGGTAAAACAGAGGACCAAGTTAAAACTGTGACAACGTAGTGGGAAATATTGCTACAAATAGCATGGTACTAAACTAAGGTTAAGTAACAAAACAGTTTCCCTGAACTCAGCTTCCCTTTCCACTGTACCCACCATTGGTGATGTGATCCACCACTCAGCCTCTATTATTCTCAGCTTCCTCTTCCATAAATGAGGATCTTAAATCTTTAATCTCTACCCTTTTCCTCTTTCACTTGGGAAAAAAAAAAAAAACAACTTTCTCTCGGATTAAAAAAAATTCTCCAAAATACTTTCATTTCAACTCCTTTTACTTAAATGAACTTCAGTTGAATTAACACCATCATAAATATTTCTTTTAAATTATTTTCTAGGATTTTATAATTGACTCAGTCTTGAACATCTCTAGGAGGGGTGGAGAAGAGAGAAACTGTTATGGAACATCTCATATGAGCCAAATTTTTCATATTACTTCATTCTCATGCCTTATGAAATGGAATTTTCTCCATCTTTAAAAGTAAGGACACAGAGAAGTCAAATAGCATGTGGAAGGCCAGGTGAGGGCTGGGAAGTGCCAGGCTCCCCTCTCAGGTCTGATTTAAAAATCTATGTTCGGGGCGCCTGGGTGGCTTATTCGGTTAAGCGTCAGACTTTCGCTTAGGTCATGATCTCGCGGTTTGTGGGTTCGAGCCCCGCGTTGGGCTCTGTGCTGACTGCCAGCTCAGAGCCTGGAGCCTGTTTCAGAGCCTGTGACTCCCTCTCTCTCTGACCCTCCCCTGCTCATGCTGTCTCTCTCTCTCCTAGAAATAAATGAAACATTAAAAAAAAAATCTATGTTCTTTCTAGTACTTGGTGCTGGCATTATGTAAAAAAGGTAGGTATTCCACTTAACAGATAGAAAGACTGACATACTGAGAACCAGTAAATCAGCCTTTCTGGTGCCAGGAAGAAGCTCAAATATTTTGGAGTAGAGTGTAAGCTCACATCACAGGGTGTAGGAAGATATTTTTGTGTGTGATAACTTTGATGCCAGCATTGAATTTTCAGGATTTTAAAACGATGAAATTTGAGAGAGCTGAGCTTGTTGTATTTATATTTTTTAAAGGCATTATGTTGTTTTAATTCTTAATTATTTTCTAACTGGGATGAATTTGTGGAATAAACTGGTAGACTCTGACTCCACTTAGCTTTAGTTCTCAACTCAAATAATGGAGTGAAGTACAGCATTGCTATAATGATGGTCTCTAAATGTGTATGGTTCCAGATATACTCCATTATTACACAGTGTGTGCAAAGCTGAAATAAACACTGGGCTTTTACACTTTTTTACAAAACAACTAATTGTAACCTACCTTTGTTCTACTTGTGGGGTTTGTCTCAGGATATGCCAACTGATATGTTATATAAACAGCCTTAAAAAAAGAGGTGTTTACTTTGTCACAGCTGAAAAAATACAAAAGACAAATAAAGGTATATTTCAGCTAACTGGAAAAAAAAAAAAAAGAAAGAAAGAAAGAAAGAAAGAAAAGAAAGAAAGAAAAGAAATGCTAGTACTGCAGTTGTCTTCTAGAGACTATTTCAAAATGAACACATTTTATATCCAATAAACTGATAAAATCATTTATTTTTTCCAAACCATGAACCCTAGCCTGCTTAGCTCCCCAAACCCTGCCTTACACATGCATGGTATCTAGAATATGATAGGGCTTGATCTTGAACTTTATTTCTTCTTATAAAAGCAATTTTCTTATCTAAAAATAATTTGTAATGCTGTATAGCCCTGTACTTCTTTGTGCGTTAGGAAAGAATTTTTTTCCCTCTGAACGTTCCTTGTGTTGGTTTTTTTCATCCTGCCTGTGTTGGCTTCAAGCCTCTGTTCCTTTCAGGCATTTGGTCTGGTGCCAAACGAGAGTCAGCACTTAGCCCAAAAGTATCATTTTCCAACACACAGAATCAGAAGGAAAACCCCGCCTCTTACACCCACTATTAATTACCATACCACAAAACTGACTAGTTGCATCATTGCCCCATCACTTGTGAATTTCTGCTTTCCAGAGCTCTTATTCCTGCAGAGAATACATTTGAGCCACATGGAAGACATGCCTTTAAGCCACTCAGGCCCTCAAGGAACACACAGACCACCCTTGAAGCAATGGCTCCTCTACTCACCAATAGTTATTTTGCTGTTTCTTTGCTCCTTCAGTACACTAATTCTTACTTTTCTTCCACTCAAGGTAAGGAGACAATAGTACCTAAGGTTGCTATTTTTCTTTTGTAAGTCTAGTTATTGTTATCAGTATCATTAGAGTTAGTTGGAAGAAAATGACATGTGGGTACATATAATGTAAACAAAATTTCAATTTTGTCATGTCTTTTGAGGTATACCTAAATGTTTTGATGAAAGGTATTAGAAAGTGCTAAATGTTAGCTACATATCACTGAGTTAGAATCACTTAATTAAATCAGTCAATTGACAGATGCCTTGGAATATTTTCTCCCTTTCTGGAACTCTGCTAAACCCTCTTGGTGGAATAAAGGAAAGAACATATGCTTGCCTTCAAGGAAGGGGATGCAAGCTATAGTCTTAATGAGAAAAAGACATAAAATAATGCAAGACAGAATAAGGTAAGTGACAGGTGGCTAGTGCATCTTTGTGAAAGGAAATGGCACTGAACTAGGAGTAAGATCTGGATTCTGGTTCTAAGTCTCCCTAATTATATGAATTTAAGAAAGATATTTAACCTTCCAGATCTCAGTTTCTTCATTTGAAAATTGGTGGTAGGAGAATGATTTGTTCATTACAATGCCCCTTCTAGCTATAAAATACAATAATTAATAATTTGCCTAAGGGAACATAAATGCTTTAGTAATTCAAAATAGGGGACAATGACTTTGGGCTAGGGTGATCAGGAAAGGTTTCATGGGGGAAAGAGAAAGCACGTTGATATTTGGGAAGCCCCTGATGCTTATCAGAAATTTCCCTTTGAGCTCCAGTCCAAGTTGTTGGTCTAGTAAAGGAAATGGAGATATACTGGGTTCTTCTTAGAAGTTTTTCTTACTGTTGACTACTTAGCACTGACCAAAAAGAAAATAATAAATGCTTTATTTAATTTAGGATTTAATCCATTTCTGGGTACATTTGAAGGTTCTTGGCCTTAGAGAGAATAAGGTAATATATGGCTATCTAAAGAAAGGGCTAAGATGTGAAATTAGTGCCAGTGGAAACATTTTTCTAAGGCCAATGAAGGTTTCAGAGATAAGGTTCTACTATTTAAGATATTTGAAAGCAACTGAGAAAAGATGGAGGAGGAAACAGTACATGGTGGTTGCTGTTGTTAATTTAGTTAGGTCAAGTGTAGCTTTGGCAAATTTTTACACAGGAGCCCATTAATCTGTATTCCCTAACTGTACACAAGGGTGTGCAACAGAGGCATTTCTAATCACATCTCTACTCTCTCCAGGAATGTATCAAGGAAAAGTCAACTTTCTGAGGCAATGAAGCTATGAGCTGAAAGAAAAGAATTGTCAGGAATTCTGAGTGTTTTCATTTCTGAAGAAGGGAAGGGTATGAATAGCAATAGCTTAACTTTGGAAGTACTTTATCCCTCTAAAAATCACCTCAAGTTTTATCTAGAAGACCCTGAAAAACATAGACTATGTTATAGGTGTCATCAATTCCTTCATATCACTGGGGAACCAATGATTGCTCTTGCAAAGACTAAGAGAAAGTCTAATAATGCCAGCAGCACCTAGGACCCCTCTTTCCAGAACTGAACTTGACCAATCCCATGTGTATGAGCTCTCATTCTCCAAGTTAGACAACATACATCTTCTCAGTGAAAGGTTCTGCCTCTAATCAAATAGTCCAGAATCTATTTCAAATTTTGGAAAATTTAAAAGGTTCTTAGAATATTGTCCTGATTGGATGCCATAAAGTCTTATTTCCTATAGAATAGTCAATGGCCTGGCTGCCAATGCAATGATATTAACTGAAGTATTCCATTTCCCACTTTCTTGTGCCTCCCTTTCCCAATCGACCACAAATAACTATCTTAGGAAAGGAGGCATGAGTAGCTAGCGGATGGTGAGTCATTATGAAGTAGCTGCTTCCACCTTCTCACAACATCCATGAACCCAGGAGTGTTTTTTTGGTCTCCACTGTAGTTTTTATATACAAAATCCCACTTTCCAACTTCTCTAGGCACTAATCCAAAAAGTATTAGACAGGAAGGTTTGCTCTTTTTAGACCAACAGAAATTTCCTTGGAAGGACATTTTTTTTCTCCCTCCACCCTTTCTTTCAATGAAATAAAGGATACTTCCAAAAGGAGTTGTGCTTGAACTTAAAAGCAGAATAGATTCTATTTCCAAATGATGATCTGATTGGGGTTGGTTTGTAGAAAGAATTATTATTTTGGACATTTGAACCCAAGCATTTAAATCTGGGTTTAAATCAACATGGAAATTAAAAGAGCAATGGATCCTTCTAAGCAAAAATGAATTTAACTCAATAAAAGTCCCATATGCTTCTAATAAATGGATTTTTACCCCTTCCAAACATGACCAGAATTATACATAGAAACAGCCACACAGAGTCCTGGGGATGAGACTTTTGAGTCAGACAAGCTGTTTGAAGCTCATCATATCTCCTTATCAGCTGCATGATGTTGAGTTAATGTTACTTAATCCCTCTCAGACATACTTCCTTGTCTACAAATGAGCATGCTAGCTCTCATCCCATAGACTTGCAGTAAGTATGAATGGGACAGTATAGAGATGAACACACAGTAGGCTTTGAATAGATTGTAGTGATTAATATTTGCATCCTTACTATTGACATAATAAGGAAGATAAATTTAAAAAGACTTTTAGCAAAATGGATATCCCTTGATCATCTGTTTCATTTCCCCATCTAAAGACTATACCTTGCTGCCAGATAGATGATTTTTGTGATTAGACAGATTTTCATCTGTGGCAATAGAGAGTATCAGTGGTGGTTTCTGTAGTTCTAAGTACCCTAAATTGGTCCAAGTATAGTATCCAGGGTTTCAGTTTCTGGCAATTAATTTGTCCATGGCCTTAGGTTTCTCCACACACTCGTTATGCATGATAGTAGACACCACAGATGCTATCTGTGCTACATATTTTGACACTCATTCATATTTATATTGTTATCCAATTGCTTCATGTGTGTAATCGTGTTTTATAGAAAGATTATAAACTTCTAAGAGGCAAGGGCTATAAATTACATGTTTCTCTTGCTTAAAATCCTAGCTGGGAATATGGGCAATTAAGTATTTTGTTCAATTCTTCATTATAATCAGTATCATTATCAAAACAGCTAATACTTAATGAGCAGGATCAGGTCTGTTTGGGCAAAGCCCTTCACAACAATTATTATATTTAAACCCATAAAGACTCTCAGTTGGCTAGGTGTTATTATTTTCATTTTATAAATGAGAAATTGAAGATAAGGGAATCCCTATCACATGCCTATCATGGATCAAAGAAATGGATTTCAGCATTTTTTTCTAAGAAACACCAAAAAGAGGATGAAATAATTGCAGGAGCAAACATAATTGTAGGAATCCAAACTTTTGGATTGCAACAAAATGTTTTTGAGTACAAGCCCAACATATATGCAAATTTATTATGTTATATATAAGTACTAATACTATGTATAATAAAAAGATACACAAAATGGAAACTTAGAAGGATGAACTGAATAACATGCTTGATATAGTTTCTTCATGGCACAAAACTGTTTTGCTTTTGTCAAAATATTGTATTTAATATCTTAATATATAAACATTTCTAAAGTAATTGAAATAATACTTTAGTAGAGTAATTTGATAAATGTGTTTATTTTCCTGATCTGAATTTAAAATGCTTTGTGACATAATAATTTGAAGGTTATTTTCTAAGTTAATGTAACTTGATTCATGATTTTGACTGTCATAGCCTATATTTCCCCACTCTCCTCTACTGGACTATTTCATTCCTTTGACTTCTCTTTAAACTACCAATGTTTTCCCCATTCTCTCTCTCACCTAAAAACCTTGTCTCCAGGTTATATGAGGAAATAGATGTAGGCAGGGAAGAAGTCCAAAACTTCCCATCGTATCTACCACTTACCTGCATTTTTTTCCCCACATAAAGTGTGCATCCCTCATGTCACTGCATATGAATTGTTCACACACTTATCTAAGGCCACCCGTGAACCAGATTCTGTCCCCTCTTACCTACTTGATGACATTGCTCTAACAATTATTTCCTAGCTCTTACATTCTACCCTTCCCCACTTTATTTGAACATTCCCATCGAATGGCAACAGATAACCATGTTGTCACTTCTCTCATGTTAACACAAAACCAAAGACAAGAAAAAATAATAACCTCTTATCCTCATCTAGGCTCCACTCAGTTTTTCTGTTCTCCCTTACGGCAAAATTATTCTCAATTTTTCTTTTCTCATTTAGACTTAAATTCACTTTAATTATGTTTTGTCTTCATCATACTGCAGAAACTACTTTTGCCAATAACCCCAATGACTACGTGTTGAAATTCATCTGTTAATTCCCTATCCTCTTCTCTGGCCCATTAGCAGTATTTGATACAGCTGATCATGTCTCCCTAAAATCACTTCTCCCTAAAATACATCACACTTTTCAGATTGTCCTTCTGACTCACTGGCATTTCCTTCTTAGCCTCCTTTGCTGATTCTTCCTCCTTTCCTGATCTCCAAACATTGCAGTGCTCCAATGTTCTTCTCTATCTATACTCACTACCTTGACAATCTTACACAGTCTCACATCTTAAAGCATCACCTAGAAGGTGAAGATTCCTAAATTTTTATCATCACAACTCCTTAAATTCCATCCTCATAGGTCCAAATGCCTACCTGACACTCCTGCCCGGCTATGTGATAAGCATCACAAAACTTGGTATGTCCAAAAATGAACTCATGATTCTTTCCTCTCAGTTTCTTTTTCTTAAATCTTGCTCATTTCAGTGATTATCAACTTTATCTTTTCAATTACTCATGCCCAGTATTTTGGAGTCATCTCTTTTCTGTTCTTTTTCTCATCCCATATCCATGTCAGGACAGCTAGCACCTTGGTCAGAGGCACCACGCTTTTTTGCCTCCATGATTACAATGATCTCTTAGCTGGTCTCTGCTTTTGCTCTGGCCTCTCTTTGCTTTATTCTGACCATAGTAGCCAGAGAAATCCCACAAAAGAAAAACTTACTGTATCTTTAAGTTCAAAAATTCTCTTAAACACTTTGCAACAAAGAAACCAATGAACTTTACATGGCACAATTTTTGTGTGTGTGTGGTTATACCTTATTTTGCTTCTGAGTATTTTAAAGGCTTTAGCATTTAAGTATCAGTGTTTATAGAATTAACCACACTGATGGGTTCTTGTAGCAAGTAAACTGTGGTATGTTGCAACAGTTTGAAACTGAAGTCTCCTCATGTTATCTCAATTACTGTAAATGGTGTGATTGTCTGCATATTAAATGAGGGTGGTGTTACGAATATGCATTGTGCATATTTCTATAGTTTATTAAAAATAAAAATAAACACAACCAGAAATTTTATTATTTCCTTCTCCCACACCAATGGATCACCTCATACAATGATTAGAGAGTGGAGACTACGGTTTATATACAATTTCTGTAGCCCAGGAGGAGGAGAGTCCAAGAACAAATAGTTGTCCTGTAGATAGAGGTTAAGTGGATCAAATAAGACTTTAAGTTTTGCATAGTAGACCCAAAAGGGGGCTAGGGAATGAAAGGGAAAGGACAGAACCGGACATCTACAAAGGGAAGCTGAGACAGGCAAGACAAGGTGGAGAAAAGGATTTTTTTTTTTACAGCTAGGGGAAAGAAGTTGGCTTCAGGATCTGAAGCTCTAAATAAACCAATCAAGAAAGCTGTGACATGGTCATTATCCTGACCAATTCCTCTTTTTCTTCCCATACAGACTGCCAGTGAGCCCTGTATAGCTAAGTTCGGTGAGTAACCTGTCTGTGTACCTCCTTTTTACTTTTCTTAGGATTTGATACAAGAAGGAAGCCTATATTCTATTTTATTCCTTTTTCAACTACTATTTATAACTGCTTATCAAGTGCCAATCAGTTGTCTAGGAGCTGAGACTTCAGAGGTTAACCAGACAGACAAGCCCATGCCCTAATGAAGCTTACATTCAAGGTCACATCTCTGGCTAGGAATGCACATCACTCTCACAGGCCCAGAAAACTGAAATCCAGGAATCTACTTTTAATTCTGTAGTTTTTTTAGAAACTTTTTTTTCTAAAAATTTCTGTGTTTTATTAAGCACAAGTTTCATATTTCTATAACCTTTCCCTTTGACAAACTCAATGTTCTCACATATCACATATTGCTAGTGCCTTGTAGAGTGGGCCATTTTTACCTTATACTGTCCCGGGATTTGCTAAGAAAACATATTATAGTTACACTGAGCCTTAGGGTATTTCTTAGAATACATACAAAATTGAAAGCAAATACATTTGGATTATTTACATATTTCAAGCCAAATATACATTTTCAGCTGAGAGCCAAACATTTCTAGTGTTAACTGCAATCCTCGTCTTCCTATACACTCCAAATTGCCAGGCTTTCCTGGTCTGTGAAAGTTAGGGAACCTCTTACTACTTGTCTCTGCCTTTGTAATTTGTTTTTGTTTTTCTAGTGAATGGAGAAGAAATCACAATATATTTGAAATTCCTTCTTGATGTGATATGTTAAGAATCTCACATGCTGCCAATAAGTGGCCTCAAGTCTAGTGGTCCCTATAACATAAGAGAACCAGTGACACTTTTTTGTGGTGATTTGCCTATTATCTATTGCATATTACAAGTTCAGCAGAAAGAAATTTAATGGGCTTTAGACTCACTGGAGATACAAAGAGACTTTGCTTCTTGCTCTAATAGCTCTCCTTTATGTTCCTTTAGAATCTACCCTCTGAGCCTTATATCAATCATCTATACAGATAAGAATTAAAATGTGTGATCTCTCCCAGGATGCTTTCTTATCAAGGCTTCTTTCTAATTATGAGATAAAGGCATAACAAAAGTTATGGAGAATTAGGGAAGAGGCCAAATAAGTATTTTGAATGATCAAGACACTTCCTGGGGCTCTGAAATCACAGTACTGTGCTAAAACAATTAACATTAAGACAACATGTAAATTCCACTTCTCTCTATGAAAATAAGTGATCAACTCTAGACTCTTCCCCACCCCCTACCCATGACAATGTTAAACTAGGAATACTTATATTTAACAAATACTTTACATTTATAAACTCATGAATTTATCAGTAGCTGTTTTTGAAGAGTTGGATAATGATATCCTAAGTAGATCTCAGTTGTATAGCCTAAACTAAAGAGAAGAGCCATAACTTAGACACAATGCACCTAATTTGGGAACATGGATGTATCATTCAATCAGGAAATATTTATTGAGAACATACTAGGTCCTAGAAACTCTCTCAGGTGCTGAAGATATAGCAATGAACAAAATAGAGAAGTACTTGTTCTCAAAGATGTTATATTCAAGTGGGTATAAGATAGACAATAAATAAATGAGGAACTTAGTTCATAATACACTAGATCATGGTGACATATCTTCTATGAAGAAAACCAAAGCAGGATGAAGAGAGAGAATGACAGGAGAGCACTCTTTTATATAGATTGATGAGGAAGATATCATTGATAAAGTGATACATAGTCTATAGTATTTACATAGAAAAGCATGAATATATGGGGCACCTGGGTGGCTCAGTTGATTGAGTGTCAGGACTCTTGATTTCAGCTCAGGCCTTGATTTCATAGTTTGTGGGATTAAGCCTCATGTTGTGCTGTGAGCTGAGAGGGAAGAGCATGCTTGGGATTCTCTCTCCCTCTCTCTCTCTGCCACTTCCCCACATGTGCACACACATGCACTCTCTCTCTCTCAAAATTAACAAACATTACAAAAAAAAAAAAAGAAAGAAAGAAAAGCATGGATATGCCTCCTGGACTGCCAATTCTAGTTATCATAATCCTGGTGTGTGATTCCACTTTCCCTTCCTCCTCCTTTTCTTCCTTTCACAAATGTTGATTGACAAGAGATATAAATGCCATCTAAAACTTAACTCATCTTTCTACTCCAAATCCCTTTCTTTAGAGCTCCCCAAGTAAGAGATATGCTTAAGATTTGTAATTTCTCTAAAACAAGGAGTAGATACTTAAAATATTAATATTGTGGTTGGAGAGAACTAATGTGGACTAGGTAAAGAAACAACTTGTAAGTGGGAAATAACTATAATCAAGAAAGGAATGAAATAACTATGCCCTATGTTTTTTTTTTTTCTCCTTTGTAAATTTCTTATAGGACCATTTCCTTCAAAATGGCAAATGGCATCTCCTAAGCTTCCTTGTGTGAATAATACAGCTGACTGGAAACTGAAGATACTTCGAAATGGCTTATATTTAATTTATGGCCAAGTAGCTCCAAATACAACCTACAAGGAACAAGCTCCTTTTGAGGTGCGGCTGTATAAAAACAAAGACATCATACAAACTCTAACAAACAACTCTACAATTCAAAATATAGGAGGGACTTATGAACTGGATGCTGGAGATATGCTTCACTTAAGATTCAACTCTGACCATCAGGTCTTAAAAAATAATACATACTGGGGTCTCTTACTGCTAACAAATCCCCAATTTATTTCCTAGAGACTCGATTTGGCCACCTCATTGTCTTTAGCACATGCGGAGAGCTGATGGGTGGGTTAAAGGAGGCAGATTTTCAACATCCACAGTTTGTCTGGGTAAACAAATCAACATAAACAGAACTCTTCTCTGCATGTGAGTTTTCATCTCTCAAGCTTAACTGAAGACAGGCCAGCAACATTTGCTTACCCCTGACACTGGGTCTACAAAAACACTTTACTAATCCATGATAAAGGACTGGAGGACAGAAGGTTCTCAAAGAGTCTTTGCCTAATTCTTAAATCCTTGGATGGAAAAATTGTCTCATACGCCTGGGAACCTTACATGGTATGCAAAAAAAGATTCAGGGCAATGGCTTGGTCTTGCTCTCATATTCTAGGGCTGCTTCACCTTATTCTTCCCACACTCCTATCTTTTGAGGCCCTCCTATTAAAAGTAGTCAGACTGGGAGAGTGGCCACAGATATGCCAACAACACCCCACTTTAGATGTGATAGTGTTAGATGATAGGGAATAGTATTGTCTACTGGGACAGAGTGCTTTATAAAACCAGTTAGTTAAAGGATTCATTCTGAACCTTCACAGAGGGCTTCGGGGAACTTGATTATTATGTCTAAATGTTGTCAGTGGTAAAGAAAGAGTGATCATTAGTAATCATAAAAATTAATCCCCAGAAATGGGTATCATCAGTACTGCACTATATCACATAAGAGTTTCATGTTTTTAGCTGGCTCTCCACAGCTTGCCAAGTGCTTTCCATAAGGAAACTCTATGAAGCTAAGAGGGCAGGTATTTTTGGCACAATTTAAATAATGAAAATATAAAGGCAGAAAGAACATCAGTAATTTGCCTCAACCCATAGAACTAGAGATTAACAGTGAGTTTCCCCAATGTCTCATACTGCCTCAGCTTAAGAGTGGATATTTCAGCTATCATATGTCTATAAAGTTTAGCAGATTTAATTATCAGGAGATAGATTCTCTTTCATCCCAAGGTGGGTAGAATAAAGCTATAACACATCTCTCATTTCTTAGCAAATTTTTCCTTCCCTGCTTGAAGCAGAAAGCACATGGGTATTGCTCAGGGCTTCCTTCAAACAAATCCCCTTGCCGCCTTGATCAAATGTGTTAACTTCTGAAAATAATGAATAGCATTAAATTTAGTAACAGTCTGCTAAAGTTTTAAACTCTGTTAAATTAATTAGATGTTTGTGGATTCTTGTTGATAGGTATGTAATATGACTATAAGATAACCCAATTTAAAATATTTATGGATATTTGTAAAAAGCTACATTATACTAATTAATACTATTACATATAAAGCTAATTTAAAAATATTTGTATCGTGTACAAAAAAAAAATTGCTCAGGCTAAGCCTAAGGCCAAAAAAAAAATCTGTTGAGTATGGCCAAAGACCTGGATACCTTGTTTCTCTTGCACTTGCATATCTTCTCAGGAAATTAAAGTTATATTACATATTTACAGAAGCCCACTGGTATTAATTCTTGTTGGGTTATAAGCAAGAGTGTGCTAGAGTGCTGGAGTGAGCTAGCATTGAGTTCATGACAGCTGATTGTTACATTTTCAAAATTTTGTGATCTGGTTATTAATGAGTCATCCTTGAAATTGACTGTGGTGGGACTATTTATACCATGGGAATCAGCAAACACAAATTAGGGATTTTCCTTGTGGTGAGCCTGTTATCCAGCACACAACTGTTTGCAAAACTCTTCTTCCTGACTTCTCTCTGCTCTTGCCTTTTTCCTGGGACAATCAAGGTAGGCGAGAGAGAAAGAGAGTGACATTGTTGTAGTCCCAGTAAGAGCCCCACATGGCAATGATTTCTTAGGGCAAGGATGATCTCAGCAGCTGCAGTGAGAGTGATAGCTACCAACAGATGATCTTTGAATTTTCCTGGTGTTGTACTTTCAGCCTTTGTTTTCAATGTATACTCTTTCCTTGTTTATTCAAATATGAAACCTATATAAATGTTATGTTCATAAGTGGACTGTAGCTAACGTATCTGTGGGTTATCAGTTTAGCGTCAGTGATGTTGAGAACTTGAGGGTGCATCAGAGAAATCCTTGCCCAAATGAAACACTGCTTGGCTAGTGTTAGGCAAAAGTGAGAGATAGATGCAGTCAGCTTTTGCTTATAGCTGTGCCAATTTCTGATGGGTTAGTCAGACAGTTTCACATTCTGATTCCACCTCTCCCCTCAACTCCACCTCAGCCATCCTCACTGACAAAGCCATCACCAACCCCTCTCATACTAATTGTTTTTTACCTTCCTTTTTGCCCATTGGTTAAGTCCCTCTTGAAGATGGCCATTAACGGAAAAGTAATGCAGTTTAGTGCATTTGATGGGGGCAAACTACATCCTTAAATACATCTGCTTATATTGGAGATGAAGTTCCTGTCCTTTTGTGTTTGATCTCAAAATTTCATTGGTGGGGATGAGAGGGCATTTTTTATTAGAGAGAAGAAGCAAAAAGGTGACCATAAAAAATTTATGGACAAGAAGTCTGAGAATTACCTTCAAGTAGAAGTTACAAAGGATACCTTGGTACCTACATTTTTCTTGATCTGAATGGATGCATTTCTATTTTGTGGGTCACTTATGACCCTGGCAAAGTCACTCTATAGGTCATAACTCTCCTGTGAGCCCCACATTTATCCGCAAGAGACCAGTACACACGCCTACAAACTCAGAGTTCAACTAGAGCAAGGTTCTCCTGTATCTACTCCCAAGGAGCTGGCCTTTCTCTTCCTGACAGATTTACTAGGTGGGGTCAAACTCTAGCTCACTGTCAACTTTTGCTTTTTCAGGTAGGAGTCAGGCACTAGTTCTCTGTATCTCCCAATTGCAAGAAAATAAACTCTTTTAGGGGTATCCCTTGAAGTCCTCCTATCAGGTTTAAGATTAGAAAGTTTCATTGTGCCCCATAACTCCTGCAAATGGAGTGGGTGAGGACTCACAGCATGACCCCAGGTCTTTCTTTATACATAGTATCTCAATCTCTCCTTCTAATTATCTGGGCCTCATTTTATGTCCTTAATCCAGACAATATGTCAAAGAGTAGTGGGGTAAAGGGGCTCACCTTTATTACTTTGTAAATTCTGCCATATTAGTGGGAGCAATGGTCTTACTCTCATTTTGATATCTTAGTGCCAATCATATTATGCCTGAGTTGAAACTGAATCAGGTGGAGCCCCACTTGAACATCCAGTTATACTCTTAGGTGTCTAAAAGGGATCTGAGAGACCTATGATGATATGCAAAAACGCAAAAGGCCCCAAATTCTCATCACAGGAGTAATAAAATAAGAACTTGATACAAAGGCTTTTATTATTGTTCAGAAAAGTTATTATTCAGAAAAGTTAGGCTTAAGAACTTTGTTACAAATGAACATAGAACACTGCTTCCAATTTCTTGAAAACCAAGAAAAATTAGAGAAGCATGAAGGAAATAAGATTGTTTTATCTAAAAATACTGTTTTAATACACAGTGTTTTATTAGGAAAAAGATACTTTTCAGGGCACCTCAGTTGAGAATCTGACTCCCTGTTTCAGTTCAGGTCATAATCCCAGCATCATGGGATCAAGCTCTGTGTCTGGCTCCAAGTGGAGTATAGAGCTTACTCAAGATTCTCTCTCTCTCGGATCCTGAATGTTGAGAACAAACTGAGGACTGATGGGTATGGGAGTGGAGGGGAAAGGGGGTGATGGGCATGGAGGAGGGCACTTGTGGGGATGAACACTGGGTGTTATATGGAAACCAGCTTGACAATAAACTATTAAAAAAAATAAAATAAACATGATACACTGAAAAAAAGAATAAAAATGTATATATTGAAATAAATGAATTTTTGAATTAAAAAATATTCTCTCTCTCTCTCTCTCTCTTCCTCACTTGCATGCTCGCTCTCTCAAAAAAAAAAAAAAAAAAAGGGAAAAACTTCCCCCCGGCACTAAGCTCTGGCAGACTCTCCAGGTCTACAATGAATGCTCTAGATAGTAAAATGCAGACTTTCCCACTTATTTATTTGAATGTACTGGATTCTGCTAGCAGTTAGCTAGTTTAAGGACTTCAAAATTGCTTAGTTGGACTATCACTCACATAAGACATACAATAGTATTGATGAATCCCATTATACTACTTGGCAAAATAAGCTGGAGAGTTTATAGGACCTGCTTCAAAGAACTCAAGAAGTGTTTGGGAACAAGAATATGAAAAATCATCAATCATTAGAATTAAGCCAACTTCCTCATTGCTTCAATTGCATAATAAGTGGGAATCTCTAATTTTAGTGTCCAGGGTGATTGTTTCCACCCAACTTTGGTGTTGTCAAGGGATATGAGAGGGGTAGCATGTTTCTCACAGTGGGTCTTAAACATGCAGAGTTTGAGCTAGACTCAGGTGAACTGGTGAGTTTAAGTTTTGCAGAGTGGAAGACAGAGAGAGCTTCCTACCTTCTTTCCCTGCTTGTGAGTTGTATCTCGTACCCAATGGGCTAGTCTCTGAGAAGAATCTGATGTTCAAGTATCCAGGATCTGACACAGTGCCTGACTAATAGTCCTTGCTGTCTATTGACTGAACAAATAAATTATAAATTTACTTGAGCACTGGTCAGAACTTAGCATTATTGTGTATACTTTTCCAGTGGGGAAAGCCTGCAGTGTCCCTGTTCCTACAGTATTCCACTCCATCATATATTCATCTCAAGTGCTTCCCTCCTTCCCCATCAAAACCTGTTCAGAGGAACACTGGTAATGTAAAAAAGGTAAAGAATCGTATAAATTCACTTTTACAAAGGGAAAATAACAAGTAAGCTACCTTATCTTGCATCACTAAAACAGGACAAAAACCTATTTGTTTTAAGCTTTACTGCACAGACGTACTAAGAAGCAATTGTCTTTACAGTATTGTGAGGCAAAACCACTCACTCGATTCATTCAATGACCAATGGCAGAGATTTTCATAGTGAAGTCTATGGACTCATTACATAAGATTCACGGAGGATGCTTAGAAAAACCATGACTCTTTTGAATAATGGCCTCATTCAAGTCTACTGAGTGAGGTCTAGGAATCAAATGTATTTTTTTTTTTTTTTACAAATAGTTTATTGTCAAGTTGGTTTCCACATAACACCCAGTGCTCATCCCCACAAGTGTCCTCCTCCATGCCCATCCCCCCTCCCCCCCATCCATCAGTCCTCAGTTTTTGTCAGCATTCAAGAGTCTCTCATGGTTTGCCTCTCTCCCTTTCCCCCACCATTTCCCCCCTTCTCCCCCTTGTTCCTCCGTCAAGTTCCTCCTAATCCTCCTATACATGCAAATATATGATATCAAATGTATTTTTTAATCAGCTCTGTCCTACAGGTTATTCTCATGCACACTACAGTTTAAGAACCACTGTTTAATGGCATATAATGAATGTCAGCCAAAGATTTCTCCAGTATTTAAAAAGAGCCAAAGCTAAACAAAACAAAACAAAAAATACAATAAAAAAGCAAAACAAAACAAATGAAAACAACAAAAGCAATGGTGGTGCTGCCCATGAGACTTACCGTAATCCATCTCTCCTCACAAAAGGAAGTGACTCTCTGTCCTCCAAGTCTCAAAAAAGGTCAGGCTCTTCACTTTTCATAACCTAATGGCAACATTGCCACTTGAACACTGGCAATCTAAGGCATCTGAGTCTTTCCACCGTCAATACTACATTATCTGCCTGTAGGCTGTCAACTCTCAAATATTTATGTTTTGCCCAAGTTGCTCTCCTTTACTTCAGGCTTGTAAATCCAACTGTTTACTCAATAATTTCACATTAGAGGTATAGTAGATATCTCAAGTCCAACATGTCCAAAATGTTGCCCCAAATCACCTTTTCTAGATGCCCCCCCCCCAGCATTTCAATTATATTGCATAGGGCAAAAACCTGAGTCATGAAGTCATTCTTGACTGCTGTCTTTCATACATTTACTGTTAGGAAATTATGTTGTCTTTACCTTTAGAGAGAATCTGACATCCTTTCTTCTAGGCTCTTGTCTGTGTCACCAACACTATTTCAATAGCCTAATAACTTATACCCTTCTGGTCAGACAAACTTGTTTTCAAATCCCAGTTTTGCCATTTACTACTTATTTGGATCTTGGACAAATTACTTGCCCTCTTTGGAGACTCAATTTCTTGTGTGTTTTGCTTCTTGTTACTTACCCAATCCCTAACACATAGTTGAAGCTTAATAAATATTTGTTGAATCAAATAATAAACTTGAAATAGGTTTAAAATATCAACTAATTTATATAAAATTCGTGATACACCACTAAAATGGTGACTGCCACTGATTTTTATTACAGATTTGGATTTATTCCTAAGTTTCTGGACTACCCTTGGGTGGTCTCTTGACTGGACATGATAAAAAATGTGGAGCTATTGGGTAGCCCATATTCCCTGTGGTTTTCTGTGAGAAACAGAGTAAGCTGATCTGACTGAGACAGATGAATGAAATGCATATGCACAGAGAAGCAGCAATGAAAGATGGGAAGGAACTCCATTGAATTATTGACCCATAGGGCTCAGTTATATTCTTGTCCTTGTTTTCTATGAGAATCACTGTACCTTTGTGACAAATTCCTTTTCTTTCCCTACACGCAGATAGCTTTAGTAAGTTTCTAGTAATTGGAATCAGAATCTTAACTAGTAAAGATTTGATTTAAGGTGAAGGATAAAGAAGGAAGGACCTTCTTGGTCATACTGAGGAGATGGTGGGGTTTTCTAGTAAGGGATAAAAGGAGAATCTAGAGAAAGTTTGGGGTGGATGAGACAATGAGTTCAGTTTTATAAGTGTATGCTTTGAGATGTTTGTAGAATATCTAAATGGGCATATGTAATATACAGTTAGAACTCAGGCAGAATCACATGGAATGGGATGAATACATGAAAGTCAACAGCCTTGAGGGTAAAAATCACTGTTGTGAATAAAATCACACCAGAGAGGGTTTAGAATGAGAAGGGAGCCAGTGGCTGAGACCTGGGAGTACCAATATTGGAGGACAGGCATAGGAATGAGGTCAACTGGAGGAGAAAATCCACAGAAAAAGGCCACAAGTGATTAAGAAATGAGGGAGTAGTCAACAATGTTTGAGACTCCAAGAAATTAAATGCTATGAGGATTGAAAATTGCTCATTGGATTTTGCTGGTAGACAGTTGTTGGTGATATCAGCAAGATCATTTTCAGTGGAATAATGGTGGAAGAATCCAGATTTCCAGGACTGAGGAACAAATGAGAAGCACAGTTTGTTAGATGTGGAATAAATGCAAGGTGAGGCAATGAGTTACACTAACCATTGTAAAAACTTGGTTGTAAAAAGAGTTGTGGAATTGTAGAGAGTAGGTAATCTCAAGGCCAAGGGACAGAAAGAGTCATCTACCCGGCAAGCAGACCAAGTATTAATGTTGGATGGTCAGGGTACTCTCCCTTCTCAGGAGAGTGCTGGAGACACACACTATGAGCCAGGCTTACACACACACACAAAATTGAACTGGGAAAAACCAATTTCCTTTCTTAGGAATTTGATCTAGAATTCAAAAGGAAAACCTATCGGTTAGCAGTGGCAAAGTTAAATGATGCCATGGAGCTGCTAATGTGCAGGAAGAATAGAACTGATATAAGAGAAGAAGTAGGTGCTGCCATATGAATGGGAGAGAAAGGAGAAATCATGCAACTTGTTGGAAAGAAAAAGCTGCAAACAGTCAATGCCCAGAGATGCTGTGATTTTTGACTCAATTTCAGTTCCTGTTCTAGGACTTCTAGATCACCTTAAGAAACACCCTTTATTCTTGAGCCAGTGTAAATGGGTCTCCTTCCCTTCAGTCAAACGAAGCTCATCAACTCTAAGAGGTGTTTTCAAATATTTTGAAAAGCCTATTATTTTCTAGGCTGTATCATCTCAGGAGAAGAAGTTGAGTGCTGTGGTTAGGAGATGCATTTAGATTTAGATAGTCAATTTATTTTTTTTTAATGTTTTATTTATTTCTAGGAGAGAGAGAGACAGCATGAGCAGGGGAGGGTCAGAGAGAGAGGGAGTGACAGACTCTGAAACAGGCTCCAGGCTCTGAGCCGGCATTCAGCACAGAGCCCGACGCGGGGCTCGAACCCACGAACCGGGAGATCATGACCTAAGCGAAAGTCGGACGCTTAACCGACTAAGCCACCCAGGCGCCCCGTAGATAGTCAATTTAAACCTTGACTCTGCCAGTTACACTTTATGTAAGCTTGAGCACTTTGTGTAACTTCTTTGGAGGGAGGTGTTTTCATCTGTAAAGTAAGGAAAATTATTTATGCTACATAATATGGTTTTAGTTTCTCACAAGAGAAAGTTCAATAGATTCCAATTATTTTTGTGTTATTATAAGCTTACAACTAGCTATATTAGGTAGGTAGCTTTTCTCTATCTTAAATTCATTTTTTTTTTAGCTATAATGAGTTCCTTCTGGCATCAGCCTCTTCATAATTCATATATTTGCATTGTGTTTGGAATGATGAATATTAAAAAAAAAATAACTCTCTCTAGCTTGTTACTAGTTGCCTTTTCTAGATCTTTTCTAGAAACATAGTTAAATAGAAGATATACTTTAAATTTTTAAAAAATTTTTAATGATTTATTTCCGAGGGAGAGAGAGACAATGTGAGCAAGAGAGGGTCAGAGAGAGAAGGAGATACAGAATCTGAAATAGGCTCCAGGCTCTGAGCTAGCTGTCAGCACAGAGCCTGACACGGGGCCCGAACCCATGAACCACGAAATCATGACCTGAGCCGAAGTCAGATGCTTAACCGGCTGAGCCACCCAGGGGCCCAGAAGATATACTTTAAATACAATGTTTAAATTACTTACATAATGGTGACTCAATTTTATATAAATAAAAGATCTTAATTATTAATTCACTCATTCATTCCTAAATTCCACAAATTATATATATATATATTTTAAGTTTTAAAGAATACTTTTTAATGTTTATTTTTGAGAGAGAGAGAGACATAGCACAAACAGGGGAGGGGCAAAGAGAGAGGGGGAGGCACAGAATTTGGAGCAGACTCCAGACTTTGAGCTGTCAGCACGGAGCCCAACCTAGGTTCAAACCCATGAACCATGAGATAATGACCTGAACCCAAGTCAGACACTTAACTGACTGAGCCACCCAGATGCCCCTACTTTTTTTTTTTTTTTTAAGTGGGCTCCATGGGGCTTGAACTCACTGCCCTGGTCTGAGATCAAGAGTTAGATGCTTAACTGAATGAGCCACCCAGGAACCTCTCTCCTTTACTCCACAAATATTTATCATGGTTCTCCTAGATACAAAGTGCAGTTAGGATCTATAGACAATTGAAGACTTATAAGGTATTGTGATTTAGGAATCTATACCTACTAAGAGAGATAGATGAATTCAAGTCACAGAATTATATAAAGATACAGATCTTGCTCAACTTACAGTGGGGTTACATCTCAAACCCATCATAAGTAGAAAATAAAAGTTGAGAATGCATTTCAAAATCTAGCCTACCAAACATCACAGCTTCACCCAGGCTATCTTAAACATTCTCAGAACAGTATTGGACTCAGGTCCAATATGTTCACTGCACAACAGGCTAATAAGTTGAGAGACAGGGTATTGGGGCAAAGGAACTGACTTTATTCGAGAAATCCAGCTAACCAAGAAGATGTCAGACTATGTTCCAAAAAACCATTTTCCCATCACAGTGCAGGAAGAAGATTTTAAAAGGGGGAGAGAATTGGGGGGACAAAAGAAATCAGCTTCAGCTGCCACTTGGGCTTGAATAATCAGTTAACATAGGCTAGGTTCTTCCATGTTCCCTGAGAAGCTTTAAACAGAAGTGATTGCTATAAGCTTTACAATGTGCTTAGAGGCTGACATGCAGGGATGTGGTAATTATAGCTTAGTCCTGCTACAAATCCCTCCATCAGCTATTTCCTTCTGTTACATTACAGAACTAAAGGAAAAGGACATCATCTAGAGTCTAACTAGTTCCTACTGAACTGGGATGTCGGAGGGAGGTCATGGAAGTGAAACAACAAAGGGTAGAAAACTACTCTTACTACCCTTATTAGGTGAGGACTTAAAAACTGGGAACTGTCGCTCAGCAGATTTTTCCAGTTTAGAGCATCTCTTCACTATACAAATCATAATCAACTTGACAAACACATACATGCCTACTCCTAGTATAAGTATTATCAAGCTCATTTTAGCAATAAAGTGAATAGCATAAAACTTTTAAGGAAGCCTGAGGGATACATTTTCCACTGACTCACATGTCCATGAAGAAACTTCAGGTTATGTTTCTGATCTCTCAAATGGGGATCACTTCACCCAGCTGTGATACAGCCAAGGTTGCACCATACCCAACTTAAGAGAGGATCAAGTGGTCACTACTATAGCATGTGATTCTGCCCTCATCTCACCAAGTTGATGATCAGGTTCCTGTTCCCTCCAGGTCTTGAGTATCATGCGATTACCAGAAACGAGGGGCTGTAGTGGTTCATTGGGTAACTGGATCTAGTGAAAATAAACCCATGCATATTGTTTAATATTTAGCTTAAATTTTGAACATATAACATTTAATTCATGATTGATTTCAGAGGACAAGGAGGTGAAAACTGTAGCCTGGAAAGGTGTCTCATACACAATTTCAAAAGGGCTTTATCTTAGCCTGCTTCAGAGAGCTGCCCTTATCCTGAGAAGTGCAAAGGCAATGCTTTATCCCAAATTAAGCTAGTCTCTTGACAAATTTTAGCTATAGTTTTGTTTTTTAAGGTGTGAATCATCTTTTCAGGCTTTCCTGTACATTGAGCCTTCCAGAAGGAACATAGTCTCTGTATTAGTAAATCTTGGTTCTTCAGCTTGTTCTTCGTCTCTCACAGTATACTGTGGATAACTGGAGAGATCTATATGAGGTATCAGAGGGTCCTCCAAACAGTTTCTTTAGTAGTCTGTTTTTCCCCAGTGTCTGTTAGCGGATTTCCTTTAATTAGGTGGGTTTCTCCTTTTTGACATCCTGGATGATTGCCACCTCAGGTGTCTGTTGTATAGCCTCCAGTAGAGCTAAAATTTCCATGGAGTGCTTAACATCCTTATTGTTAGAGGTGAGCAATCTCTGCACCTTTCAAATGGCACTATAAGCATGCGCTATAGTGAGAGCATAGTGAGAGTTAGTATATATATTTACCTTTCAACAACAGACAAAAGCAAGAGCCCCCATTAGGGCCAATGATTTGGCCTTCTGAGCCAAGCTTCCTGGGGGAGAGCTGCTTGGCCTCAATTATCTCCAAGGGTCACCACAGCATATTCAGTCTTCAACTGCCCTTGTTCCATAAAGCTACTTCCATCCATAAACAGTTCCCAGTCAAGGTGCTCCAAAGGTTTGTCTCAAAGGTCTGGACTGCTTTAATAGACTAAGTCCACAATGTCTACACAGTCACACTCAAGATCAAGAAGTTTTGCTGGCTTTAGACTTCCTGTTCAGGAAGAGTTGCCGGCTTTAAAGCAGAAGTAACTTGCAATTTCACATTAGGGTTATCAAGGAGAACAGCTCGAGATTTCCTCATTCTGCCAGTAGTATGGCAAAATCCACTCTTCTATTTTAACAGAGTAGCACTTAACAAAGTATGTAAGCAGCTGTTGGTTGGCCAAGTGTGAATTTTTCAGCATCCTGAAAAACATCACAAGCTATAGCAACTCCTTGAAGGCCAGGTGACCCTCCTTTGATTGTCTGTTCCAACTGCTATGAGAAATAGAATACATGCCAGGGAAGATACTCCAGCATTTGGAATACAGCTCCCAATACAATGCCTTGTCTTCCATACAAATGTAATTTAAAGGGTACCTTTAGATGAGGCAACTTCAAGTGAGGGCTGATACCAGACTTTCTTTTATAATATCAAAGGCTCTCTGGCACTCCTTTGTCCAAATTAGAGGCTCAACACCCAATCCTTTAAATACCTCACATAAGGGCTGAACTATCAGTCCATAATTTGGAATCCAAATGCTGCAGAATCCAGCTATGCCCAGGCACTCCTATAACTGGCACCTGGGTGTGGTAGATACCTTGAGCACAGTAATAGTCTTTTTCCTATCAGACAATAGGCTTCTTTGCCCTTGTGTTAGGCTAAAGCCCAGGTAAGTTATTTCTTGCTTGCAAATTTGCACCTTGAGGGGAGATACTTTGTATCCGCAGTCAGCCAGATGATTTAATAAGAGGATGGCATACTCTAAACACCTTTCATAAGCAGGACTAATCACCAGGTGACCATCCACATTCTATAAGAAGACTTCCTCTATCAACCGAAGAGTCCTCAAGTCTCTGAACATTAATTCCCCCCAAATGGTAGGGGAGTTATTAAACCCCTTAAATAAAAAACTGTGCAACAATACTGGTGGATGGTTTCAGTATCTGGTTCCTACCATTTAAAAGTAAATAACAATTGGGGCTTCTCATCTATCAGGATACAGAAGAAAACATCTTTCATTCAAGACTGAGTATCAGCCTTAGCTCCCGGGAATGGTAGTCAGAAGAGTGTTTGGATTAGATACAATTGGATGTATTTCTTGTACAATATCATTAATAGGCCAGAGGTTTGGACAAACAATACTCAGAAGAATGTGATTTTTTTTTACAGGCAAAATAGGGATACTATAGGGAAATCTACAAAGGTCTAATAAGTCAATTCTTTTTATTTAAATATTTTTAAAATTTTATTTTTGAGAGAGAGAGAGCGCGCACATGTGCATGCAAGTTGGGGAGGGGAAGTGAGAGAGAGACAGAGAAAGAGACAGAGAGAAAGAATCCCTAGTAGGCTCTGTACTCTCAGTGCAGAGTCCAATGTGGGACTTGAACCCACAAACCAGGAGATCACAACCTGAGCCAAAATCAGACGTTTAACCGACTGAGCAACCTGGCATCCCTGATGAGCTAATACTTTAAAAATTTTGGAGAGCTAGCTATATGCCTCCGAAAGTCTACCTTTTCAAAGGATATGGTTTCTTATTTAGCACCTTCGTTCAACATAACAAAAATAGCCTCCGCAGTGTTAGCTTTACCTGGTTGCCCATCTGCCCCTACAGCTTTACTCACTTGTTCACAGATCTCAGGTCAGTCCGCAGTCAAAGCCTCATCTCCCCACAGAAGCATCTGCAGTCTTAAAACTTGTTCAGGAGTCCTTTGGAGTCTCAGTTGCTTTTTTTTCCTGGAGAAAAAGTGACTTGAGCATTCAGGATACTCGGCATGTTCAAAACTGTCATAGTTTCTGATCTTCCGACTTACACTTCATAGGTTGCAGAAAGGCTCTGTTGTAATTATCCAGTAATCTACATTCCAATGTACTGGAAATTACCATTGGCTTAGCTAAATCAGTGGTGGGAGTCTCTGGGCCCCTTCATTCTTTATCACAGCCTGCATCTTGTTGGATCATTTGACACTTCCTTTCCTTCCCACCCCCCACCCACCCCCCTTAACCTTCTTATTCCTTCTTAACTTAGGGAAGCTTTTCTTCCAATGTCTTTCTTTCTTATAGGAAGCAAATTGGTTTTCAATGAAAGGACCTGCCTTTATTCCCTAAGAGCACTGAGTTTGTGAGAGCCACACAGGGCTTCCACAAATGTAGTGTCTGTCTCTTTGCATCTTCTCTTTTCTGTATCTGTTCTCTGCCATTGTACACTTCGAATGTTATATCTACCAGCTGTGACATGCTTCATCCAACTTTTGGAGTTTTCTTTTAGTGTCAGGAGCACTCTATCTAATAAAGGTCATTTAACCATCTGAACATTTTGGGGTACCTCAGGATCAGCATCTGTATACTTCCAGTATGTTTGGTAAATGTGCTCCAAGAACTCAATGATCCTCATTAGATTTTTGTTGCAATTCCCGTTTTTGATTAAGGCTTCTTTTATTTAGACATGCAACCAAAATGCATATCTGGTAGTAATCAAGTGCAGGGATGCCCCTGTCATTGGGATCCCAATTTGTTCCACTAAGGAAACTGCAGCATCCACCTTGGGAGTGTCATTTGCTCCTCTGTAATGGAGCCTGCATGTCTCTTCTCTATCACGAATGATTTCTATCAACCATGAGAAGAATATTTAAGAGTTTGACTACCTGCCCAAGAGGGTCATTGAGTTGCAAATATTGAGGTAAATAGATAAATCATTTCAGGGGATCATCCTGGTAGGAGGAATTATTTTTCCTCTAATTCAACAGAGCTGAAGTAGAAAGGGGATGGGACAGGTATCCATGCTGGTTTATATCACCGGTAGAAAACTGCTCTGGCTGGAATTCCTCCCTGGTTAAACTGATTCCCTCCCTGAGTCTTATAAGGGGAGGCTACTCCAGGCCCTGGTGCTTCCCTGGAATCCTATTGAGGAGAAGCTAAAGTCCTAAGGTTCTGGAGTCTCGAGCATTTCAGCCAGAGGAGGTGGAAAATTAGCCAGAGGTAGGAGTGGAAGGGCAGGTGAGAGATTTAGACTTTGTAACATCATCCTGTCTTCTTCCTCCCTTAAATTGCTCCCATCTTCTTGTAGTACCTGAAGAATAGCTTTCTTCTCTGGTCTCTGTACCAGCTTAGACCTCTCCCTTTTACTGTCCTCCTGATAGAGGAGATCAAAGCTTCTGCACAGGGGAATCTCATCATCTTTACCAGCTTTCTGGCAACACAATTCCAACTGCAAAGCAGTATGGTAATTCACAGAGCTGGGTAAAGTCTGTCATTCACAGATTCCAATGTATACTGTGGCCATGGTGTGTCACAATAAAAAAAAATCGCTTTCTGGAACATAGATGAATAACTGAAATCAGACTATTTCTTCAAAATGTGCCGGACCAGGCTGTCAGCTGGAATAAACATTAAATTGCCTGTGACTATCACATAAAATCACAAAAGAGCTGCTCTTCCAACAAACCAAAACCAAATTGGGCACAAAGTCCAACAATTATTTTCACTAGCCAGGTATAAACTGGAGCAGCAACTCGCCTGTTACTGGAGTCCATGAACTCACCCAGAGGTTGGCTCCTTGCTCCTACAGAAAGCTGGGGACACCTGCCCTTACCTCAGAAACGAAGGGAGGGCCCTCCCCTTGAAAGCAGTTCTGACAGTTGTTAGGAACCATCCCCAAAGTCTTCCCTGCACTAGGCTAGCTAACCATGAGCAGAACCTCTCTCAGTTGGCTCAGCAAAATTCTTATCAAACCCAAGACTCATCTACTCACCTTGTGACAGGCCAGTAAGTTGAGAGACAAGGTGTTAGGGCAGGGAGAACAACTATATTTGAGAAATCCAGCTGAGAAGATGGCAAAATAATGTCCCTTAAAAACCACCTTCCCTGTTCATGTAGGCAGGAGGTTTTAAAGAAGGGAGAAGGAGGGGGGCGGGAAGAAACAAGCTACAGCTGCCACTTGGCTTGACCAATCAGTCAGGTGTCTTTAGTTAACATAGATCAAGCTCTCTGAGAAACTTTAAACAGACTTGACTGCTATAGGGGTTGACATGCAAGAATTGATTAGTTTAGTGTTGCGAGCAGAACACTTACATTCACCTACAGTTGGGCAAAATGATCTAACACAAGGCCTATTTTGAAATAAAGTATTGAGTCTTTCATGTAATTTATTGAATACTGTACTGAAAGTGAGAAACCATGGTTATAGGCTACGTAATGGCTGTTAAGGGTATTGATTTACCCTCCTGATTGCCTGGCTGACTGAGAACTGTAGCTCATGAGAGAGGTTAGTTCTACATTATTACCAGTCCAGGATCAAAGAAGACCAAAATTCAAAGTGTGGTTTCTGCTAAATGTGTATCGCTTTTGCACATTGTGAAGCCGACAAATCAGAAGTCAAACCATCACGAGTCAGAGACTGTCTGTAAATCACCCCATATTTCTAATTTACAAATGGGAAAACGGAGACACAGAAAAGTTAAGAAGTAATGCAGGAATTGGAATCTGGACAGTCCAAATCTTAGTCCACTATCTCACCCCATCCAATAAAGAATGAAACAAGTGCTGTGACAAGCATAGGGCTATAACAAAGGTGTAACGCATTCTAGCCAATTGAGAGAAGGGGGAGTATATGAATTTATGTGTGGTAACGTGGTAGGAGCTAGGCCTCCAGGAAGAAGGGGAAGTGCAAGCAAAGGCATAGAAGTGTGGAAGAGAGCATGTGTAATCCCATGGCCTGGTGAAGGAGGCATGTGAGATATGAGATGGGACCTGGTACTGGACAAAGGAGGCCCAAATCCCAAGTAGCTATAGTGCTAGTCCAAGGAATCTACACTTTACTATTTAGGGGCTTTTTATGTTTTTATTTTAAGAGTTTATGACTTGATGGAATCTATTTCAGAGAAGATAGCTCAGTTGGCATGGTGAAAGATGGGTGGGATAGGCAGAGCAAAGCTACTGAAGGCTTTGAGGACAGTTCAGGGGAGGAGTGATCTGTGGCGGCAGAAATCAGATAAATGAAATTACAGAAACAGAACTCGGGACACCTGAGTGGCTCAGTCAGTTATGCGTCTGACTTTGGCTTAGGTCATGAACTCATGGTTCGCAGGTTAGAGCCCAGCACTGGGCTCTCTGCTATCATCGTGGAGCCTGTTTCAGATCCTCTGTCCCCCCTCTCTCTGCCCTGCCCCGCTTATACACTATCTCTCTCTAAAGAATAAATAAAACATTAAAAAAAACCACATAAGTCTTGAGCAATAAGACACGATTGTAATAATGATGGTTTGGATAGTTTTGTTTTAGCAATAAATTGATAGAACTATTGCCATTAAAATAATCAGATGTATTTTGAAGTTTTGGTAGTAACATGACAAGGTGTGTTTGAAAATATTTTAACAAGGTCAAGAAGCTAGCTTTCAAAACTAGTCCGAGTATCTTCCTTGCTGAGACCTCTTTGCCTTCCATGATCATCTAAGCAGAATTGATAATTTCATCTTCTATGGTAGTGGACATATATTTGTTTTATAGTAAGCATTTGTATAAACATCTATTTTCCCTAATCTATTATAATCTACTTGAAAATGAAAATATGATTTTATTTTGTTTCTCTAGTGTCTAGCATAGTCTCTCATCCACGTTTACTACCAAAGCCTCTGTGTGCATTTCTTTCCTGGGTTCTGGGTAAGATCCTTTAATTGACTTAGTAAAGGATATGCCCAATCAGAACATTAACCAGTATGCATTTCTCCATTTTTTAATAAGGATGGAAAAGTTCCTTGGCAAAATCCTTATGTTCTGGGTCTACAAAATCCCTTTCCCATTCCAGCAAAATCTATATGTCAAAACTGGAAATGTCAGGAGAGTCTGAAATGACTTGTTTTCAGTGAACCCACCCTCATTCTAAACTGTCATCACTTCCTTTTCTGTGTTCAGAGTATTTAAATCTTGTATTTTGGAATCTTTCTTGTGGGTGAGGCCAACCATTTTGGTCTTAGTTTGTAGAATTGTAAAGCAACTCAGTTATTGAGAGATTACCATGTACTAAGTGCTCTTCTAGGCACTTTCCATGTAATCATCACTACAACCTTTTTTGAATATAACCTGTTCTCTCATTTTATAGATGAGGAACTGAAAAATAGATGTTCAAAATTTGGTTACAGTTACACAATAGTAAGGAGTAAAGCCCAAACTCCATCTTAGCCATTTAAATTTGAAGCCTGTTCTCTCAGTCTACAACATTGTCTTTCATTAAATCCTTCCTGTTAACATTGAAAATCTAAATACCATTTACCAAATTTTAGTCTTTTGGAATTTCTCTGGTTCTCTACCGTCCCCAAAATTTTGCCAAGCATTATGAAATCTTAGTATTTTATCAAGTTCAAAAAATTCATCAGGGTCACTGGAGCTAAACTTGTTTGACATGACAGAAAGCTCTGGTATAGGCTTGTCTCTTATCTATTACCCTTTCCAGTTTGTATAGCATTTCATTGACTGAGATGTCTCAGGCTAAATGCTACTATTTCTGTGAATCTTCCTCTAAAACCCCAGGCAGATTTGGGTAGTTCTTAGTTATGCTTCCCTTGGGTTTCATACTCACCTCTATTACTATAATTATTTTAGCCTATTTAATTATATATTTTATATTTACTTATTTGCATGCCTATCTTCTTACTGGACTGTCAACCTCTGACAGGAAAGATTAAAGCTCATCATTATAAAAGACTCAGCATTTGGAGCAATGCCTGACACATAGCAGCTGCTCAGTAAATAAATTCAGACAGAAAGTTAGAGGAAAGCAAAACACACCTTAAGGAATGCGGGTTTCTTTGTCTGAAAGTTAATAGGACATCATTATCCCCAAGGACTCAAACTCTTATTTTTTTCTTCTTAGACTTCTTTAAGCAAAGAAGCAAAAAACAAGAAAAACAAAAACATAAATAAAAGATTTTTCCCTTGCTTCAAAATATTTTTTCACACACCTTAGTTCATTGTGGGCTAATGCAAGCATTCTGCCTCTATTGTGGGAAGTTTGTGCCACGGTTTTATTTATTTAAAAAAATTTTTTTACATGTTTTATTTATTTCTAGGAGAGAGAGAGAGAGAGAGAGAGAGAGACAGCGTGAGCAGGGGAGGGTCAGAGAGAGAAGAAGACACAGAATCCGAAACAGACTCCAGGCTCTGAGCTGGCTGTCAGCAGAGAGCCCGACGCGGGGCTCGAACCCACGAACCGTGAGATCATGACCTGAGCCGAGGTTGGACGCTTAACCAACTGAGCCACCCACGTGCCCCTGTGCCACGGTTTTAAAATTGTCTTGGTTATGCGTCCTATCTCTCATCTTTATATGCTTCTGGGTCTGAGCCTATCAGAAAAGCTATTTGTGTAGCCACATACCTCATCCCATACGCCCTTATTTACTTACTCATCTGGGTGCTACACTATTATAGCGTCAGAAATGTCTTTCTGATGGTTTCCCATCTTTTTTGGTCCACTTCCTATCCCACCCCCAATTACATTTCATTGAATTCTATTTAACTTTCTTTTATGTTTTTTGAAAATTGTCTTCTCCAAAATAAAAGGATAATGACTAGTGACTCCCTTCATTGGTAATGTACATGATAATCTCATGTACATTGTGGGGCTTGAACTCATGACCCCAAGATCAAGAATTGCAGGCTCTAATGACTGAGCCAGGCGGATAGCCCTCATATGCATTTTTATATTCATAGCTTTAATTAGCATATTCCAGAACTAAAGTTAGAAAAATTTAGTGAAGTGCTCAAGGTGAGACATCTTCTAAGTAGCAGGGAATTGCTTTAAAATCAGGCTAATGCTAAAGCCTCTACTCTTAATCCTTGTTACACAGTATATGCTCATAAATTCTCTATGAGGTATCATAGGCTTTGGTAGCCCCATTGCCTAATGTAAACCTGTATGCAAGCTTGCCCAAGGCCAGGCAGGTGGTACCTAGCAGAACTGGAGTTAGAAGCAAAGTTTTTGACTACTGGTTCAGTGCTCTTTCTATTATGTCTTGACATTCTCCATTACTGGGGTTAGGTAGAAAGCAGACATTGTCTTCATATTTTATATGATATTTTGAAGGATTAGAATGAATTTTGAGTGTAGAAGGATATAGTTCTGCTAGATCCAAACACTGTCTTGGAAAAAGTTGAGCCTCTCATCCTTTTACTGTCTGTCTTCCTTTGCATAGAATGGGAATAATTAGTATGTTTCATAAAGGCTTTGCTAATGTAATCCTAAAGTTTTAGGCAGGTGGCACCATCAGTGGCTCCTTTTCTGCAGTCATTTTTAATGCATCCTTCCTCCCATTTTTTTTTCATTTTTGCTTTTATAATAAAAATAGAGAGAAATTTATAGAGAAAATGAGAGTCAAGGAAATTTTGCATAAACTCTTATTCAGAAATTTTCTCTGAGGCTTAAAAAAAACAGCCAAGTTTTATTAGGGAAGTTTAGTCTACTGACTCCTTTAAGTTGTATTGTCTTGGAGTTCCTGGGTGGCTCAGCTGGTTGGCATCTGACTTTGGCTCAGGTCATGTTCTCACGGTTCGTGGGTTTGAGCCCCATGTTGGGCTCTGTGCTGACAGCTAGCTCAGAGCCTGGAGCCTGCTTCAGATTCTGTGTCTCCCTCTCTCTCTCCCTCTCTCCTGCTCACGTTGTCTCTCTCTCTCAGAAATAAATAAAAAACATTAAAAAAATTAAGTTATATTGTCTTCATCTTACATTCTCCTTCTTCAGCTTTGTACTCCTCTGGTGACAGTCATATAACCTTTACTGATACCCAGTTCTTTTAACATCTATCCACTGTATCATATAATGGCCCTTCCAATGTTTGCAGAGCATTAACATGAGCCACTAAGTCTTCTCTTTCCAGGCTAAATATCACAGTTGTTATACAACAGATGAAAGACTGCAAGTCTAAGAGTCAATGACCTGGCTCTGCCACTTACTAACATGCTACCTTGGTCAAAGCATCTAATGCCATTCAACTTCAATACTGCCATTTATAAAAATGGATAGAATAACATTTATCTCATAGAATGATTATAGGGAACAAAATCAATATCAGAGAATGTGTCAAAGATCTGCATGCTATAAACTGTATGTAAATATGATCATGGCTGTCCTGTCCCTGCTCCCAGTCCACTTGTTAAACTGGAATAAAAAAGTTCAGAATGGGGCTGATCGATAAATGTTATAGGGAGATAATTTGCTCTCTCAACGAAAACAATATTCTTTAGTTTGTGTAAAGTGGCATTAGATGTCACTAGCATACTGGCTCATCCAGCTAAAACACCTAGATCTTTTTCGCAGGCTGCCTCTACTTTGTTCATATGCAATTGTGGTATTGCATACGAACACTAGTTGCAGGAATTAATCCTTGTGCCAGTTAAATGTCATGCTGTTGGTCCTGACACGATGCTTCAGTATGTTGAAGATATTTAGAATATTGAGATTCTTCTGGATGAGTTTTACTATCCAGCTTTGCAGCATCTGTAAATACATCAATTTTCTTTTCAGTATCTTTTGTGCCTAGCCTGCATTAGGAATAGGTTTTTGTCCTCTACTTTTCTATGACAGAGCTAGAAGGATCTGCACCTATGGATGTAGGAGGTACTGAAATACTTTGAGATGGGATCTTACAAGGTGTCTGACTCCGCAATCCTTTGAAATGTCAAAGGAAAGATCCATTGCTGGCATTTTGATGGGTGTGTGTGTTGGGAGCTATTAGATGACTTATTTCCCTTGCAAATGCTTGTGAGAGGTTGACTCTTTTTGATGAAAGATTGACGATGCCCTAGTGGAAGATGATGATAGGAGAACTTTCCATTTTGTTTATTGCAATAATGAAAGACAACAGCCTAACTCACCTCATTTCAAATTCTGAGGACCTTTCCATTTATTGCATATGAGCACTTCCCCTTTGCATGGGATTGGAGAAGAGCATTCTCATTTGCCAGAATTTATATTTCAGGTTGTCTTTCCATATCCCAAGGATATGTGAAGTAACAATTCTTAACATCAACTTAACATCATCTCAAAGATGAAGGTAAGTAAATTGGGTCCAACATGAGAGTGTCCCACTATGGACAGATCACATGATAAAAGGACAAAGCTTTTCAAGTATGTTACAGATCAGGTTGTCAGGGAGAGGGCAATGGGTAGGATTGGCTTTGATACTTGGGCTTTAAAAATATGCACACAGATCTTCTTCTCAGCCTTCTTGCTCACCTGAGCATTTCATCATAACACTTCTCATTTTAACACTTTATATCACTTCCTTGATTTTCTAAATTGATATAACTGAAACAACATATTAGTTTCAGGTATACAACGATTCAATATTTGTATATATTGCAAAAATGATCACCATAAAAGGTGTAGTTAGCACCTGTCACCATTCTTAGTTACAATGCTTTTCTTCCCTATTATGAGAACTTTTATGATCTACTCTATTATCAACTTCCAAAAATGCAGTACAATATTATTAAGTATAGTCACCATGTTGTATATTACTCCTTCCATAGTCTTCAATAACTTAATGACATCTTTAATTTATACCTTAATCCTCAACCTTTTCCCTGTGTCTTCAAACATGTGTAATTTTTTCTGTCTTGATAAACTTTTTTTGACCCTGCTACTAACTTAGCAGTAGGGGAACTGAATTTTTCAAACCATAGTCTACATACCTTTTGTTTCTACTTACTTGTCCTTGAATCACACATGGAGTTTGTGTTCCTCCCTCCTCTATCACCAAAACTGAAAATGTTAAGGTCATCCATGATGTCTCAAGTGGCCTCTTCTCAGTTCTCTTATTCCTTGACTTCTTTGAAGGATGCCATTGACTAAATTTCTAAAATTCTTCTTGGTCCTTGACCTCCAAAATATCTTATTATCCTAGTATTTTATGCTGTCCTAGTTTTTGACTTGTCATTGCCCTTCAAATAAATTATAAAGTTCTACGTGGCTTTGATCCTTTTCCTAACTCTCTAGCCTCATCTTGCTCCTTTTCCATCTTGCATTTTGTCAACATGCTAGAATTCTTTTGGTTCTGTGAAAAGTGCCATTTGTCTTCACTCAACTCTGGTCTTTGGGACATGATGGTCCCTCCTCTAGGAATACTTATTCCCACTTCCACTTCGTCTCACTAACTCCTTACTCACCTCTTATATCTCAGCTGAAATGTAAGTTCCTGAAGAAAGCTTTCTGCAACCTTTAAAGTAGAGATCTCTGCTGTTTGATTTCAGAGACCCATAGCATAACACTTATTTTATTATCTACTTAACTATCAGTAGCTTTTATTATGCTATCAGTTTTGTAAATATTTGGTTTATTGCTATATCCTCTCATAGCTTGAAACATGTAATTAGTCCCTAGTGATTGCTGAAAGAATAGACGGATAAATGAATGAGTGGTAATCCATTCTCTCTCATCTCTACTGATTCCTCTACTTCTTTCTGTCCTCTCATATAAAAATTGGCATAATTATATCTCTTATAACTATTTCACAATAATGTGAGGATTAAATGAGGTAATGTATACGAAATGATTTATTTTTTTTAAATATTTTTATTTATTTCTAGGAGAGAGAGAACAGGGGAGTGTCAGAGAGAGAGAGAGAGAGAGAGGGAGACACAGACTCTGAAACAGGCTCCAGGCTCTGAGCCAGCAGTCAGCACAGAGCCCGACGTGGGGCTCGAACCCACATACCACAAGATCATGACCCAAGCGAAAGTCGGACGCTTAACCGACTAAGCCACCCAGGCGCCCCTGAAATGATTTATTTATAAATTATAAAGTGTTATGTGAGGATGCCACATGCTATTATTATCATTTCCTCATTTACAAGACTTAGTCTGTCTTCTGTGGTGAAGAATGACTTGAGAAATATATTAGGACAGATGTTGTTTAAGGGTACAAACTTGCAATGAGTGGTAAATAAGCCCTAGAGGTGTAATGCATGGTATAGTGAATATAGACAACAATATTGTATTATAATCACCAAACTTGATAAAAGACTAGAACTTAATTATTCCACCCACTTAAAGGAAAGCATAATTAATTATATAACATGATAGAGGTGTTAGTTATCATTACATTGCAATCATATTACAATATATAAATATATTAAATTAACATTATACATCTTAAATGTATACAATATTATGTGTCAAATATATTTCAATTAAAAAAAGAAATATTTTATTGGAATTCTTGGGGACCTCTAAGATCTGACATGTTTGTGTTACTCTAATTAACCAAAGAATCAGGAAGATTTGGATGAGAGTTGTAAAATTACTGACACCTTGTGGAGGGTGTCAGGATAATTTAAGATTTGCATTTTACAATCTTAACTCAGGTCACAGAAAGATTTCAACAAAATAATTCCTACCTAAAGGTATTCTACCCTTAAAGTTAATCCATATTAAACAATGTCATTCCTCATATAAGAGGATTCTCTTTGTGAATTTTGTTTTTGATGCAAGAAAATTTTTCAGCTTCTTTGTTCATTGGCTTATCATGAAAACACATAAAGATAGGTTTGAGAAATAACCAAACCAGGAGGAGTTTTTATTTCTTCACCTTTACCTACTGTTTGGGGGAGAATTCTTGAAGTGCTTTTAGATATTTTCTGAAAGTAGAGTAGGGATAAATATTATTTTTCAGAGATTACCTTGGGGAAAATTCAAATCCAAGAAGGAAGTAATTCAAGAAGGAAGCTCTCCAGAGTGCAGTCTCAAAATTAGAAATTTTTGACATCTACCTGAAGAAGTTAATTACTAAGCTATTCTCATCAGCTTACAATGATGTTGATCACAGCACATTCTAAAGTACTATCCAATTCCAAGTATTTGTACTAGACTTTGGTCTAATACCAAAGAAGACCATGGATCTTTGTCTGAGGGCCTGGGAATTTCTTTCTTGTACAATGGTCTGTCTTGTACTAGTGTTTTACTGAAAAGGAAGAAGGAAAGAGGAATCAAAAATTGCTGTCATGGAATGTCTTGGCTCGTCGATGTTTATTTGAACTCTGGCAAGTTGGCAGCTCTGGCTCACACTCACTGCTTCCTGCTCCAGCTCCACAGTGCACCAGGGTGTTCCCTGTTCCACATCTGACCATGTAAGAGGGAGCAGTGTTTACCTTCTTGAGGTCTATAAAGTGGGTAGGGGTCTGTTTTAGAGTGGAGGCTCCAAATTCAGAGTACAGACAGGATGTGTCCAGAACTCCAGGTGGCTGACATACCATCTAGGGCTAGACAAGAAGAATAACTAATAGTAATTAATATATGCTGAACATTTAGTGTATACACTGGTATAGTGTACCAGTGTAGCATACCACTTTATGTGGATCAGATCACCTAATCCTCATAACAGATACATGCCAGGCAGGGGAACTGAGAGGTAGAGAAGATAAAAACACTTGTTCAAGTTCACACAAGAAATAAGTAGCAAAACCAGGTAACAAGCTCAAGTGGTTTAAGTTTGAGGCTGAACACTTGACCATTCTGCTCTGTTAGCTCACTCATCAATCCAGATCATAAACCTCGGTGAAGGCATGAAATTATTTCAAGATACCGTGTTGGTGGGAAGAGAGTTATTGCCTCAACTGAGAGTAACTATTACGACACATAATGGTAATTGAAATAAAAGCCACAATTGAAGGTGTCATTTAATCAAGGATTTATCGAGTACCACATAACAAATGTTGAAGAGAAACTGAGAAAACTGCAGAAGAATGGGAACTGAGTGTTGGCCTGAAGGAGCCTGTAACCCGAAGGCAAGGCCAGCAATATCAAAGAGTAGGTGTTTCCTTTGGAAATCTGCCATTGATAGAACATTTATGTAGTTACCAGGAAATGGAGTTTCTACATGATTTCTGACATCAAGGCTTCCCCCAGGGGGTTAACACCAGAGTTTTTGAGGAAGAATATCTGTTTTCTGTTTGCTTTTCTTTTTGAAGTCCTAGGGTGAGTTTTTGGCCTTTTGAGTCTCACTGACATAGTCATTCCATACCATAGGCGGTACAATCCAGTGAGGGAAATAAAACCAGATTAGAAAACTCCCTGCAGCTGCCCCTTGTGTTTAATTTGTTTAGTCATTTTTTCTTTGGCTGTGTTAGAAAAAATGATAACTTTTACTATCCTTTTTCTCTTAGTAACTCTGGAAGTCATTATGTTTGAAAAACTTTTGTGTAAGACAGGGGTGCTAAACAGGAGGAGAGACTCCACACAGAACAATTCATCAAGTGTTAGCTTCTCAGTGCTTAGGACAAGTTCAACACAATACAAGGTCCACGTGAGGGTCTCAAGATGAGTATAATTTAAGCACAGTACCTGATCCTCAAGGACTTCGCGGTTTTGTTAGAGACAGAAAGTATTTATATAAAACCCGGAAGATCCAAGTAATTAACTGCAAAGTGGCTATTATCACTGACAGGTGTTTACAGAAAGGAGCGATGAGTGAGAGTTGGGTAGGCAGGAGGAAGTAGAGATGAGGGTGTATGAGGGCACTGTGTGTGTGTGTGTGTGTGTGTGTGTGGTAGTGGTGGGGACAATAAGTATTAAAAAGCATGGGACTCAGGGCTCTACTGTGGTATGATAGCCAAAGGGGATATCTGTGGTCTCCGGCTTTGGGAATATTCTCTTGCAGGTGTGACTGTAGTATTCCACTTCTCTGTTTGTTTCTTGGCAGAACTGCAAACTGACCAAAATATGATGCCACTGGACGGTGTGTCCTTTTAAACACTGAGACAAGTTTGAACAAGATAAATTACTTTCAGTTACCTCCCGAGTTGGTGATAAAAATTACTAAGGTCCCAAGAAAAGTAAGGTAATGACCCTGTTGAAGCCATGCAAGAACCGTGGCGGGTGTTTTTCTCAATGTCTTCACAGGAAGAACAAGAAAAGGCCACCAGGATAAATTTGCCAACTTTATCCTGGCTACATTTCAGGGATGTTGAAGAAATTTCTTCAAAGACGACACTGCTATTTCTTAACCACTTATTTATGACACATATTTTCTTAGCAAGCTTATGTAGCATCTTGTTCTTTTCCTCCTCTATATCTCCATCTGGTTTCCAAATGCTCGTTGTTCTCTCTTCTCTATAGAAAAGGTCTTGGGGAGAGAAAAACGACTTCAGCCTGATGTACATGAGAACTTCTGGAAAAATTGCTAAGTTCTGTATTTCAAAGAAAAGAATGATTTCCTAAGAATAATAACAGGGTCTCTTCCTCAAATGTGGCAAAATTGTAGAACTTGATTAACTATAGGTCAAATGAAGATGTAATGTGGTCTTTTGTCTCCTTTTATATCCCTCACTGGCACCTTTCCCATAACCTGGGCCCTTACCTTTATCACACAAGACACATAAAGCTTTCATTGTTTGGCATTACCATATTCTGCTTTTCCAATAAATACCTGAAATCCGATATCCTAACCTCCACTCACCTCCCTAGAAAAAGTACCCTGTGTGATCATAAGACCTTGCTTATAGTTAGCTGCCACTTTGAAAAAGACCTGATGATTTAGTGGGGACATCTAGTCTTTTTCAATTTAAAGGAAGCATTAACCTAAAGAGTTTAAAAGGCACTGTGCTAGATGGAGTCACACAGCTGCTCTGCACACTCTGGCTTTTGTCTTCTTAGTTCCCACTGTTTATAACACCCTTCTCTGCCTTCCTTCTCTAACCTGCTAGTCCTTCGATGCTCAGCTGAATTCTTCTTCCTCAGGTTGTTTCCATCACCTAACTAAAGCAAACCTGGAACTCCCTTACTTCGGGACACCCATCTGGGAGGTATGCATTATGATTTAGCTACTTTATAGCATTTTAATTATTTGGATATGCTCACTTTGTCTTTCAAACTGCACAGAAAGGGACTAAGTCACAGAACTCCTTGATGTGCACAACAGAAGATACACAGCGTGTGGCCCATTAAGTGGGTCTCTAGATAGATGCTTGCTTGATTGACTTTGTGGCAGCCTGTACCATTAGCTAACTAGAAATAGGTAAAGGAGCGGAGACTCAGGATCAAACTAAGATGCAAGCACAAATAGGATGATGGCCATGAGAGGCAGAAGACTCAGAGACCCACCGGGTAGCTGCAAGTGTGAATGTATCCCAGGAAGGATAAGCATGGATAATCTTCAAGGTCCTCAGCCAGACAGGCTAGATGTCAAAACATGCTGTCCGCATTTCCCAGGTTGGCCTTTGGGTGGTCCATTCCACCCTTTGCTTGTATCAGCTCTGACATCTATAATATTTTGCGTGAAAGCATGAGGTCAGGGTACTTCATTTTCACATGGATCTTGTTGAGACATAAAAGAATGGAACATGGTTTCTGTACCATCTGTACAGTCTGCACTGCACTTATGAACTTACTGAAATGCTCTGGACCCACCTGAGACAGGAGTTTAGAGTTGCTAGTGCATCATAACATTATTTCTGGAGTTTTGTTTTTGCAGCCTCAAGAATTAAAAAAAAAAATGCGGACAGCTACCCAAGTAGGAGTTCACATCTGGAAAGGAGATGCTGCTATGATTTGTCTTGGATAATATATCTAAATGTGGATGTGAGCACGTGGAAAGACATTTTATTCTTTGACAAGAAATAAAACCATAATTGGATACAGTAGGGAAGACATTCTATAAATCCTCTTTCATTTCCTGAGCATCCATGTGAGAGAACTAAGGAAATTATACTCACCAATGCCTGACTAGGCTGAGGATTTCTCAACAATCTGTAGCTTAGTGTAGGGCTTTCTATCACAGTACATACTAGTGATAGAAATGTACTACTTCTATGAGATAAAATAATAGGGTTATTAAATGAGAAAATAATAGGGCCCCAGGAAAAATTCCAACAAAAAGTCACTTCCTTTTTGAGGACAGCATTAATAGTGATAATGATAAAAGCAATAGCAATGAGTTGAGGGATTATTATGTGCTAGACTCTGGTCTTGGTGCTTCACACATTCTATTTTGTCTAATATTCACAGTAGGTCTCCAAGGTGGGTCAGCTACCAGTATTACCTCCATTCTATAGGCAAGTAAAGGCACAGAGTGGGTGAAGGACTTCCCTTAGGTCACAGAGCATATTAAGTGAAAGAGGTAGGCTTCAGGCTCCAGACTGTTCAAATAAGTGAAATATAAAAATAGGATGGATGAAATCTAAGACTTCTTTATTCACAGGACCTTGTGCAGTCCTTGGGCTAAGGCTTTGTGGCTGCTGGATCATGGGTAGAGTAGTCAGGGCTCTTTTTTTTTTTTTTTTTTTTTAATTTTTAATGTTTATTACTTTTGAGAGAGAGAGACAGAGAGCAAGCAGGGGAGGGTCAGAGAGAGAGACAGAATCAGAAACAGGCTCCAGGCTGTGAGATGTCAGCACAGAGCCTGACACGGGGCTAGAACCCACACACCCTGAGATCATGACCTGAACTGAAGTAGGCCGCTTAACCGACTGAGACACCCAGGCACCCCAGGACTCATCCTTTCATGTGTCCTCCATGCTGTGGTAATATTTAAACCCCAGGTAGTAGGAAATTTAAGTTCTGCTGACATGAGACCTCTTAGGTGGTCTTAAAGGGCAATGAAGTCATTTATTTCCTGCTTTATACTTCCTATGCTAGAAAAGTCCTGAGAGAATGGAAGCTGTGAAATCAGGCTGTATTACAGCCAAGTTTTCTGCTGTTGTTAAAGGCTTTGGTTTCAGGGGCTTTTCCACATGAGATCCTAAGAACGTACTCTGATGGTAAGGATTGCCTTTCATGTGTTTTTGACGTTTCTTCTCTCCTTTTTTCCTTTCTCCTATACTTAATTTTTTTTATCTTCTCTCCTTTTTTCCTCTTTTCACTTTCCATTCATTTTATGTTAGAGCCAGAGTTATATATACGCACACATATATATTCATCATGTCTAATTCTGTGGTTGTATGATTTACACACACAAGATCTCTCTAAGGAGAGCATTAAGACACATACTACAAACCCCAATCTAATTCTCAGTCTAAGCAATATTAGAATGAGCCAAAGATAGCAATCATCATTTTAAACAACATCTCTGAATCATAAGCTGTTACCATTTGATCAAAATGAAAACCATTTGTCTGAATGAGAGCTACATGGTATCTGAGGTGGCGCAGAACAGTCTAGATAGACACAAATATAGTAAGTAGATGATTCTAGAAGATGTGTCTTTTGGGTTTCTGGATTGCCAGGACATATTCCTGTACACAAATATTTCCCATGTAAGAAGTATTGCTCTCAAAATAAAAGACTAAATATTTTCTATAAAATCCTGCTTGCCATGCCTACATATAAACAGTACTGTATATGAAAATAACTTTTTTTTCAAAAAGTGTTTAAAGTAGGGTCTATGCGGGGCTTGAACTCACACCCTGGGATCATGACCTGAGCTGAGATCAAGAGTCAGACGGCTAATCGACTGATCTACCGAAACATCCCTGTATCAGAAAATATTTTTAAAAATCCAATTGGATGAGCACACTCCCTCTTATTTCCTCTGCCTACAGAATTTTGTCTTCCTAGCCCTTGTACTCTCTTGAAAGTGCTCAGGCTCTTGTCATTGAAGACCTCCACAGAGTCAAATAAAGTACACTTCATAGTCTTTTACCTGACCTCTCTGAGATATTTTACACTATTGATAACTTCCTCTTTCTCAATAGCTTGATTTCTGGGACATCAGTTTAATAATTCCCCTCCCATCTCTCCAACACCTCCCCCTCTGGTTCCTGCTGTAGGCTGACTTCCAAAATGTCATTCTCCAAAACTCAGTCCTTGGTCTTATTCTCTTCTCACTCCTTGCAGCTTCCCTGGGTAATCTCTGTCACACCAAAGCTTCTTGTATTATCTGTAGAACAATGACATTCAAATCCAGATCTCCTGCCCAGATCTTAGTCCTAAGCATCAGAATTGTACAACTCACTGCCTCCTGGACATCCCCATATGGGTGCTCTACAGAAATCTTAAACTCAGAAGTTCCCTGAATAAACTTACCTCCTCCCACCCCCAATATTTCTCTCCTCTTGGATCTTCTCTTTTGGTTAACCAAAAAACTATTCAACCTAAAAATCCATGTAATAAAGCCAAGAATTATCTGTAAGTCCTTTCTCTCCTCCCCCTCATTCCCTTATCTAGTTGATTACCTCTTATATCTTCCTCAAAATGGATTCTTTCTTTTCGCACCTATTGCTACCACCTTAGTTTAGGCTTTTCTGGTCTCTTATCTAGATTGTTATACTGGCTTCATAGCAGGGTCCCTGACAATCCCTCCTTTATTTCCACCTATTCTCTAAACTGTTGCCAGCATATATTTCTAAAATACAAATCTATTCAGTGCACCAAAATTTTCTTTTTTTTTTCCAAGACCAGAAATTCTTTTTTTTTTTTTGACTCTTAGTTTTTACCTTTATTTTTTTATTTTTTTATTTTTTTACAAATAGTTTATTGTCAAATTAGTTTCCACATAACACTCAGTGCTCATCCCCACAAGTGTCCTCCTCCATGCCCATCCCCCCTCCCCAAAATTTTCAAAGATCCCTTCACTGCTCCTATGATAAAGTCCAAAGTCCTTAACACAGTTTAATATTCAGGATTTTTTTTTGGTCCTAAGTTACTCAAATTCAGTTTAAAGTAGCTCAAATAGAACCTATGTAATGAGATTATCCAGGAATTGATCAAAAGCTTCAAGAACATGGTTCAAGTTATATTATCTGGGCTCCATTTTTGCCTTTCCCTTGCCCCCTCTCTATCTCTGGATTCTGCTTTCCTCTGTATGTTTGATTCATTTGGCAGATAACTTGTAGGCAGCCAGAGAAGGAAACTACTTACAACTTCAGGCTTGCATGATCTATACAGTTCAAGATTCCAAAGGAAGAAAGACAAGACCCTCTATCCCAATTTCCATACATCAAATCTTAGGAAAGGTTCTTATTGGCTTAGCCCAGGTCATGTGTCTTGAACAATCATTGTAGCCAAGGAAGACTGGGTAGCTTGTCATTGTCTCCAGGAGGTTGCCATGGAAGCCCAAAATCACAAGGAAATGTGATTCCCCAAAGAAAATCAGAGTGTTGCTATCACTTGAAGGGTGTACACTTCCCATGACATACATATGTCTCCATGATCTTGATTACTGTCAGTCTCCCCCTCTTTACTACTTTCCATCCCTAGACTACTTACAGTCTCTTGAATGTGGTAGTGCATCCTGGTCTTCATGTCTTTGCAAATACTATTATCTCTGCCTAGAATGTATGGAGAGCTAAGTTTTATTTCTCCTTACAACTGCAGCTGAAATATTTTCTTCTCTGAGAGGCCTTTGCTGACCTCTGTCTCATAATGCCATTATTATACATAGTACTTACCAACATTATTATGTTTTTGTTTTTATTTCCTCACTCTATGTCTAGACAAACAGCCTGGGAGAGTACTACTAGATCTCTAAAGCATAGAACAGATGGAAAGTAGGTACTCAACAAATTATTGCATTAGTAAATGATGAGTGAATGAATATATGAATGGATGTGTTTTTTAGTGGTAGAAATGTATGAAGCTTGTAATTTCTCCTGGATGTCACAAACATTCTTCAACTCACCCTTCTATTCCGTCAACCTACCTCTTGACATATGCACACACAGATAAGGGAAAAAGAGAGCTACCTCCTTAGGGTCACACAGGGGTTGTCCTTACTGTTGGTAGCATTATGCCCCTTATACAACCAGAAGGTTAACATGTGATCTTTAAAATGCTTTGTTTCTTTCTGGATAAATGGAGAAGTATGAAGCAAGCAGAAGGCCAAAGTCTGTCTGGAGGGAGAAAGGAAGGTGAGATGAAGGGACAAAGATGGAGAGTATTAGGATCCAAATGATAAGCCGACTGGAAATTTTATTTTTGCTCATGGTTGGCCAAGTTCATATCAATGATGAGGAAATGGTATAGGAAAATACTAGGGTCTGCCTCACATGGCTCTGCTTGGTGTGACCTACAAACAAGATTAGTTTTGATTATTATAACTAAACCTCTCTCTCAACTAAAGTTCTTGGAAAAGGCATTAGTAGTACACGAAAACTTGAATTTGCCAAATATAATTTGTATGAATATATATCATCAGTCACTAAAATCACCACATCTGTTAATCTCCTGCAAAATAGAGAACATTAATCCTGCTTTGGCTTTCACCTTCCAAGGTTTATATAAAGTTTTCAAATGGGCTGTGTCTAAAAGTATTTTGTAATGTATTAAATGCAATATACACAACAGTGAGTCACTAATATTAGAGAATGGTTATAACTCCTCCCCAGAATGATGTTAAAGAAAATGCAAACTGGAACTTTTTAAAGTTTTTGTTTTATATTAATTTTCAACAACTCGATGTTAAAATAAGGCTGTAGGTAAATTTATTAGATTTCTCTGTTAAGCTTGTGAATTGGATAAATGAGGATTTCTCTTAATTTGGCTTGATGACATACAGATGTGTTTTACCTGAAAGAAAAGGTGAAAAAAAAAAAAGAAGGGAGGGAAGAGAGAGAAAGAAAAAAAAACCCAAAACAGGACAATCAAATATGTTAAGATAGATGCACTTGTTAGAAGAGCAAAAGGGTTTTGATGATCTAAAATCACAATAAGCACAGCGACCTGGTCAAGAGAGGGGCTAAAGGGGTGGGGTTCACATTCTAAGTCTTTCCTGGCTTTGCTGTGACTGTGGGAAAATATTTCTTAGCCTTCTCTTTAGAAGTGTATGAGAGGACTGTTAGGGGGGAAAGAAAAAAAATCACCATGTACCACAAGATTAGATTCAACTGATAAATACACATTATTTTTTCAAAGATATCAGTGTTTGTACAGAATTGTGGCTCACAAAATATTTGGTGAATGAGTACGTGAATGAGTGTGGGAGTCAGAGATGAGGAACAAGGAGGAAATTATCACGTACTTGACCTTTAATGTGTTGATAAGTTTTACTTTCCTCTTTTCCACCTATGATGTGAAGCAAGGACATTTCTGAATTAATGACAATGGAGGACTGTTAAATAAACACACGGTAAAAGTGACATTACCTTCCACTTATAGGTTTAATATTTTTCTAAGTCCTGTTATGTACACCTTCTTATTGAAACTCATTGAAACAAGAGACTATGAGGATTTTATACGCACAGTATTTAAACATGCATATTTGGTTGTTTTTCCTCTTGCCAAGGACTGATCTCTATCCCATTTTTTGGTCTCTCTTGTGCTCAGGGAACATTGAGCCATTTCAAGGAATGATGCCAGGTTCCATCCACTGGTCTAGCCACTTGAGACAAGTGTGGGCAACTGGCAGGATCAGATCCTTTGGGGATTAAGAAACCTACTCTACCTTATTGCCTCAGCAGGGCTGGCAATGACCTAAAGAAACTCTTCAGCCTCACCCTCGCCTTCACACTTCCGTTGTGGTGTAAATGGAGTTACCTGGAGGGTAGAAGAAGTCTGAGAGGAAAGTGGTGGAGGTAAACTCAAGTAGAGAAAGTATCTGGAGATTACATGGCTGTGTTGAGCTACAGCTAGGCACTCCCAAATTCACCTCAACATTACTATCAATCAGCTAACCCTTACCTAGCTTCAGACTGCCACATGGGAGAGAGCCCCGATTCACGAATGCTCAAAAGAAATGATTTTGCTTCATTTTATCATGTATAGGGTGCAGATTTAGGTGCACACAGGGGTTTAACATGCTTTACCATGATCTTTTAAAGCTGAAATCTAAATGTTGAGCTTTTATTTTCAGAACTGCTGAAATCCTAACTACCTTAGGGATTTCTCTCTGCAGCCTCTGTATCACAAGGAGGAATCTGGAAATTCTTGCAAATTGGATCCTGAATATTATCAGAAGAATAAATCTGGAAGATCATCTCTGGAAATAAAGAACAGCATGGTATGCTTTCTTATGGATTTCTCAGCTTTGACAGGGCAGAGATCATGTTATGCTCTTCGTGTTATTAATGCCTGGGTTTGTAGGTGCTAACTTAGTAAATACTTGATGATGATGAGAATTCCTTGTGAGCCAGCTAGTTTTGGTGTTTCCTGTGAGAAACAATGTGTGAAAGAGAATGGCACCCAATAAGTAAAATGTCTCTGTCTTTTGACTTTTGCCTTCACTTAAACAATTGTTCAGTCATTTGAATTTTTGGTTTTAAGTGACTGGAGGGCCACTCAGAACTCATTACTCAGCCTTTTTGGTACTTAGCCTTTTGGCTAAGGTCATGTGTCATTAATCCAGCCTCCTACTACTAGCTGCTGAGCAGAACAAGGTGTCTATAGCGTCAGAAAAGCTAGTAAGGTGTACTGGTAGAGTTCCACAGAGAATGTTAAACTGTGTTAGTACCTTCTCCTGGACAGAGCAATAGTAATAGGTATGTGACTTTGTAATACAAGCCCAATTATGAAATCCTGAGCACATACCTCAAAACTTACTGCTCGTAGGTTGCAAAGGAGAATATGAAACAAATCTATCACTCAACAATATTTTCTGAGTGTAAAGTAGTTTGGCATGTGCTCAGGGTACAGAGCTAAATAAGAGGTAGTCCCTGACTTCATGGAGACAGACGTACAAAGAAAGAACTGCAATATGGTAGGCAATGCTGTGACAGAGGTATATACAGGGTGGATTAAAATCAGATGTAGGGTTTCTAGGAAGGCTTTATAGAAGCGAAAATGTTTGAACTAATTTTGGAAAGATGGTTAGGGATTGCCCTAGTGGCTGGGAAGTGGGGTAATCAGGGGTCGGATGACAATATTCCAGGCCGATAGAAGGTTGAAGATACCTCCATTTTTCTTTTTCATGCACATGGTCTTCTACATAAAAACCTTTTTTCCAAGATATATTGAAGTTGGCAGAAAACATATTAAATCTGAAATATCTTTTCAGAGCCAATATCTCATCAGAGAGAAATCAAAGTCTGCTACTTGATCACCACATAGCTACAATTACTATCCCAAAGTTCCACTAAGCTTCCTTTCTAGTCCACTAGCATTGGGAAGGAGTTGGAGCTTGCCTTTAAAAAAATTTTTTTTAATTTTTTAAAAAATATTTTTATTTATTTCTAGGAGAGAGAGAGAGAGAGAGAGAGAGAGAGCAAGCGTGAGCAGGGGAGGGTCAGAGAGAGAGGGAGACACAGACTCTGAAATAGGCTCCAGGCTCTGAGCTGGCAGTCAGCACAGAGCCCGATGCGGGGCTCGAACCCATGAACCCCGAGATCATGACCTAAGTGAAAGTCGGACGCTTAACCGACTAAGCCACCCAGGCGCCCCAGTGGATACTTTTTTTTAAATAGTAAATGCAATGGCAGATTGCAGATGGATTCAGAACCAGATGTTGAAAGCAAATCTTGTAAAGTTTATATCAGAAAATATAAAGGAATACTCTTGTAATGTCAACGTGGGAGAAAATATTCTTAAATAATGCTTCCACCTAAAATAATCCCACAAAGCATTAGTAAAATAATTGATGAATTTCATTATATCATAATTAAGTCTTTCTGTTCAATGAAGGACATCGTGAGTAAAATTTACAGACAGATTACATATTGGGAGATGTTTCAGTGTCTAAAACCACAAAAGGCTAATATTTAATTAAAGCAACACAATCTAATCAACAAGACAGGAATTTCCAGTCAAAAGATGAGCTAAGCACATGACTGGCCAATTTATAAAGAGGAAGTCCAAATGGCTGACAAGTATATGAAAAACTGCTCCAATATGCTAGTAATCAGAGAAATGCATTATCAATTAACAATAATACATCATTTTACGTTTGTTTAACTGGCAAAGAGAGAGAGAGAGAGAGGGAGAGAGAGAGGGAGAGAGAGAGAGTTGGACATTGCCAAGTGTTGATAAAGATATGAGGATATCTTTCCTAGAGAGTAAAGACTGGTACAGAGAACTCTTTAGCAATACTTAGTTCAAATAAATATCCCCATACTTTATGACCCAGCAATTGTATATTTCTGAATAATCTATCCAAAGACATTCTTACACAGTTGCATAAGGGAAAAATTTCTAAGGAAACTCATCATAGCCTTGTTTTTGATGATAAAAATTAGAGGCAATCCTGGTGTCCAATCCTGGGGGAAAGATAGGTTGAAAGTGAAGATGTTCCACCATGAAGTACTATGCAGGGAAAGAAATAACAGATTACATATGTCCACAGCTCCATATATGAATGCTAAAAATTTATGGCTGACTTTTTCAAAAGAAAGAAAAAAACAGAAATAGAAGTGGAATCTATAAATGATTCCATTTGCACAAATTTAAAATTCATGCACATAAAATGCATATTTTGTAAGAACAAATATACATAAAAGGATACATGTTAAACATATTAGAATACTTTATGTGGTGTGCAGGGACAGAGAGGAGTGGAAAAGGAATAAAAAAGAATGAAAGAAGCAAGAGACCAGTATGGATCTATAACAACAGTGTGCATTCAGAGGAGTATGATGAACTCAAATCTACCTATGTATCCATATCTATCTATCCATCTATCCCGCTACCCATCTATCCACTTATCTGCCTATCTGCCTATCTGCCTATCTATCTATCTATCTATCTATCTATCTATCTATCTATCATCTATCTATTATTGAACTAGAGACATGGGAAATTTCCACCTCCAGGTAGGAGTCCAGAATGGAATCACAGAATGTTCTTGTTGGAAGGGGCTGTTCAGGATTGAATTTTATATATTTTGGCCCTCTAGGAAACTCTTCTTCAAACTCTAGTTCCTAAACTGAGTCAATTTCAAAGGAAGAGAAAATTCCAAAGGAAGAGGAAAACAAAAGATAAGAAAGGAATACAAACAGGCTTAACCATTATTTAACATTATTGATATAATTAAAATTACTGCGTAAGAGAATCTTGATTATGAAAATAAAATATAAAACCAAGTGCAGAACTAAGTTATAAATTTGCCACATCCACAAAACAACACAATTTCCAGGCCAATCAATTAGTTCAATCTAAGTACAATCACACTTTTTGGTGATCATTGCTAAGACTAAACATAGCAAGACAGACTAAAGATAGTGAGGCAATTGAAATAAATTTCAATTGAGTTAATGGATATTTTGTTATCAGGCAAAAACATCCTCAAAATGCTGTAGTATGTTCCTGATTTCCAGTTTGAAAAGGTTTGAAAATTCCTAGTAGAATATAATTTTATGCTTTGTTTCATGTAAATTGCTTCTGTTTTCCCATTTTGGGTAGCTGAAAGAAAAGTGACTTTTCAGTAGTTTAAAATTGTAGAGAAGGGAAATAAACTGTCAAGCTAATGGATTTTAAAAGAAAATAGCAGCTGCTCTGACATAAGTAGACACCCCTTATCAAGCAGATGGATTGATTTCTTTGGGAAAATGTTATAAACAGGAAAAACAAACACCCTTCCCACATAATTTAAAAAAATCCTTTGGTGTTTGTTTAATATCTTGTTTAAAAATATAGGTCACATGAAACAGAATGCCCAAATGGAAGAAGTGGAGGGTAAAGTTGTCTCAAAGATCATATGAGAGATGAGAGCCATATACCAAAAGGGGGCTACGATCAGAGATCATCACCCGTTAAGTGAAGCAGTGAGTACTCAAGAGAATCTTCCTCAGGGAAAATGTCATTTCAGGAAATACTACTCAACAGACTACCATTTCCTTTCAGAATCAAGGCAATGGCTTCTGAGTGACCTGAAGTTTATTCAGTCTTTGATTCATATTGAACAAGTGTACTGTTGGCCCCAAGAAACCCAATGCTAACAGTTTAGTTTGTATTTGTATTAGTCAGTATTCCCCAAAGAAATAGAATGAATAAAATATGTATATGTGTATCTTTATATCTCTATAACTCTATATCCATCTATCTGAGAAATGTATTTTATGAAATTGGTTCATGCAATTACAGAGGCTAGTAAGTTTGATTTTAGAAGCCAGACATGTAGGCCAGTAGGCTGGAAACCCAGAGAAGAGTTGATGTTGCAACCCAAGTCAGAAGACAATCTGGAGGCAGAATTCCTTCTTTCTTGGGAGAGGTTAGACTTTTTCTCTCAAGGACTTCAACTGATTTGATGAGGCCCATCCACATTATGGAGGATAATCTGCTTTCCTGAAAACCTATTGATTTAAATATTAATCTCATCTAACACAGGTTCACTAGGACACCTAGGCTGATGTCTAACCAAATACTTAGGTACTCTGATGTATTCACATTGACACATAGAGTTAACCATCTCTGTGTTCATCCTTAGAGTTGTTTTTTTTTTTTAGTTTATTTTATTTTGGGAGAGACAGAGAGAGAGCACAGTGGGACAGAGAGAAAGGAGAGGGAGAACCCCAAGCAGGTTCCACACAGCCAGTGCATAGAGCCTGATGTGGGGCTTGAACCTACAAACTCATGAGATGATGACCTGAGCTGAAATCAACAGTCCAATGCTTAGCAAACTGAGCCACCAACACACCTATCCTTAGAGTTTAATAAAAATGGCTTTGTTAATTCTATATGACAAAAAAATCCCTAATAACCTCAGTTATTAAAATTCCAAAGACAAAAAATCATTCCACATAATTTCCTTCAACCATTTCCTGACAAGGTGAGACTCCACTATTTTATGGAGTTTTCTTAACACCTCAAACTTTCTATTTATTCCTCCTTCACTACTCTCTTCAAAGATCCTTGATGAAATACAGGTGTAGGCATTTAAAAGAGAAATGTAATCATCTTTAAGGAAGAAGAGAGATTATCAGTAGAAAGGAAACCATATTCCAGTGGACATTATCAGCCATCATGCATGTTGGTAATTACTTCTGGGAGTAGAAAGGGACAATAAAGTCATACTCCAGGCTTCTACCCAATGCTTTCTTCTCAAACAGGCCATAAACTCAGTACTACTGACTCACAACTGAGAAATGACTGGAGAAGTAAGAGTTCCAGTTCAGCTACATTGCATGGTGACCTACAATTGTTTTCTCCTCAGTGACTTTGGAAGGAGTTGACTAATCTGAACTAAATGCAGTGAACCACCACCAAATACCAGAACACATCCTTATGTTTATTTTCAAAGCAGAATATTGTTAATGTTTGTAGAGAGATGTTTGAGGTTCAAAGGACATACTCTAGCCATGATTACTACCCAAATATTTCCAAACTCAATTATCAGTCAACAATAAACCCACGTTTGTTTATTTTATGAATCCTGCAGAGAATGCAAATGCAGGGATCTTATCATATGAGATTATGACAAACACTTAAAGTCAGCAGAAGGCTCACCTCTAATTACCCAGGTAGGAAGTGTGGACAAACCAGATTGGTAAAGTTGTGCTGGTTGTAGAAAGGAGAAAATCACATTGTAGGAAACTTGCAATATGCCATAGGGAAATGGGACTTCTCACACATTTGAGGTGAATTCCATCCAATTCAACAGTATTTATTGAGTTCCTGCCATGTTCAAGACACTGGAGTAGGTAGGTAGAGGTAGTGGTAGGAGAGAAGATTTATAGATGAGTAACTATAGTCTCTATTTTCTTTATAATTATAACCTAGAAGGAAGAATAAAAGCAAGACATATATATCAGTTAAGGGAAAATGCAGTCAGTAACTCAAGAATAGAAATATTCATGTAGTGGTTTATTGGCCAAAATGTCTTTTTCTTAGAGGAAGAGGGTTTGGGTTGCCAGCCAATATCTACAGTCTTTGGAAAAAATTGTCCAGTGGCCAAGAACCTGAAGAAGAAACTCAGCTTACTTTATACAGTCTCCAGGTCTTATAGCAAGGCCTTCCATATCACTTTATTCTGTTCTTGGTCTTCAAATTTAGTTCTCCAGTGAAAATTTAGAAATATGCTTCTGTGGGTAGTATCTAGCCAACATGGTGCCTAATTCCATAAATGCCTTTAAGGGATCCAGGCTGTAGAAATGAGAATGTAAAATGAATAGTAAGTACTACCAAACATTCTGCGTGCCCTCCATCTTATTACTGACCTGTCATGAATCTGCATCTCTCACCAACTGTCCACTCCCTTGCTCTTCCCTAGGCCAAAGCCCAGAAATCATTACTTTTTGTGACAAAAAGCCATTTTCTTGTGCTTTTTTTCAGTTTGAATGTGTTTTCTGGACACAGAGATTTAGATTTTAGATATAATTACTTTAATTATATAATCTAGAGTTTAGTCCAGATTGGTAGCTGATACACCTTAGCTAATACATCTTAGGAGGGAAAGAAGGAAGGAAGGAAGGAAGGAAGGAAGGAAGGAAGGAAGGAAGGAAGGAAGAGTGAGGGAGAAAGAGACAGAGAGACAGAGACAGAGAGAGAAGCATACGGAAAGGCTCAACCATTAGTAGAAAGTGCAGATAAACACCACAATGAGATACCAGTACATCACACCAGATGGGATTAAATTAAAAGGAGTATAGAGTAAGAGTATAGAGATTTACATTGTTGGTGCTGTGTAAATTAGTAAAAGCACTTTGGAAAATTAACTGGCAGTATCTTCTGAGCTAAACATGACCCTCTGACACAACAATTCCACTCCTGGCTAATATGCCCAATAGAAATGGATGCTTGTGTGCAATAAAACACATATGAGAATGTTCATAGCTACTTTATCCATGACTGTAAAAAATACTGGAAACAACTCAAGTATCAGTTCCTAGAATGGACAAATAAACTTGATGTATTTGTTAAATGGAATGTAAGAAATGAAAAACAATGAACTATTGCTACACTCAACAATATAATCTCACAGAGATAATATTGCATAAAAAAAAGACACAAAATACTACATGATTCCATTAATATAACACGACAAAGTAGAAAATAGATTTACCTTTGGGGAGACTATGACTAAAAAGGGCTCTCTTGAGGACTGGTATCCTTCTAATTGTAATCAGAGTCATGCTTAAGGGCTATATAATTAAGATCTGTGCACTTCATTGTATGCTAGCCAGACATCAGTGAAAAAGGGATTTAGAAGTAAATTTGGGACGAGAGCAGGGACAACTTTTTCATTTTTTCCCACAATACTAACATAAAGATCTCAGGACACAGAATCTTAGAATAGAAAGGGTTGAAAGATTATCCTGTCAAAACTCCTTCCCCAGGAGTCTGTGAATCATAACACTTTTCTGCAGACTAGAGGCTGGACATGTGTCTATGGATATTGATCACTTTTCTAGATGTCTTCATATAATTTTGGTTGACTCTTTCAATTATGGTGGTGTGGCAGCTAAGGGATAAAATACAGCAAAATAGATTTGTGGTAAATTTAAGGAGTGACTCCCTTAAGAATTAATGACACTGAAACATGGGTTCCACATGGAGATGGGAATTCTGACCAACTCTTCCCTGATATTTTATGAAAAGAAGCCCCATCTCTGAGTTGAGAAGACATATTTCCCATAGAAGACAAGGGGTGTGCCAACACAAATTCTGGATTATTTCAACTTGAGAGTTTCTCCAGGTGTGAACATTCAAGTAAATGATGACATTCAAGCCGAAAATGATTTATATATACATATATGTATATATATGGGATATTTACATATAAATTTTTATATGTAATTTTATATTTGTATCTATGTGTTTTTAATATTTTAATATACATTTTATATAAATATATTTTATGTATATATATAAATCATTTTTGGTTTGGATGTCATCATTTACTTATTTTTTTAATTTTTAAAATGTTTTTATTTATTTTTTAAGAGAGAGAGAAAGAGATGGAGCATGCACAGGGGAGGAGCAGAGAGACAGAGAGGGAAACACAGAATCTAAAACAGGCTCCAAGATCCGAGCTGTCAGCATAGAGCCTGAAGTGAGGTTTGAACCCATGAACTGTGAGATCATGACTGAGCCAAAGTTAAATGCTTAACCAACTGAGCCACCCAGGTGCCCCTTGAATGTCATCATTTAAATGTTTTTAGTTGAGCTTGTATAAAGATAACATACACAAGAATGCTTAAGGTAATGTCATACACTCAACTGAGTCACTCAACTTGTTCTGAGGCTGCATTTTGGCTTGTCCCAGAGAGGAGCCTTTCCCTTTGTGTTGACTTGGAAATAAGTAATGACACAGCATAGACCAAGCCCTCTTTCTCTTGAAGCCAAGCCAACTTCCAGAGCTACACTTTTCTTGCCAAAGAACACCCTCTGGGCCACGTAAAGCTTCTTTGCATGATCCTCCAAAGCTTGATGTAGCAACAGCAGTACAGTCTATAGCTCATAAATTGGGAGAAGAAGGCCACTGAATTAGAGGGAATCTTCTTCCTGCCTTCTCTCTTGGACATACAAAGGCCACAGAAGAAGGGAAGTGTTTTCTCCCATACAGCAGGTACAAATTCAAAGAGGATGGAAACTGTTGTGGGAACATCTAGCATGGCAGGGAAAAAGCTGTTGGTTTTGTGGAAAGAAGTTGGAATGGGGAGTAAAGAGGAGAAACCCTGCCCTGTTGACTGCGATCCATGCTGTAAGAAATTATGTAACTGGGGTTTCATCAGCACCTAGGTTACTGAAGCAGTGATGTTCACTTCCAAGGACATGAGTCATAACTTAAAATACACACATACACCACACACACACACACACACACACACACACACACACACAAACACACACACCAGTTTAGATGACAGTATCTTTTGGGGACCATGAATTTGAAGACATCTATTTTGATAGTAGAAGATGGGAAAATGATAGAGACAACTAAAAGAGTATCTGGCCTTCAACACCCACCAGTGTCATGTGATGTCGACAAAAAGATGGTAATTTAAAGATCCAAATGATGCTCGCATGCAGCATATAGGTTTTCATTAACTATGCTGATTAAGGAAAAAATGAATGTTGGCTAGTAGGCCTTTTAAAAAGCTGAGGTACAGTTAAGCTTTTTAAAATATAATTTTTCAAGTGCTGAATTAGAAAATAAATTTAATGATAACAAATGTTGGTTAAAGAGTGGGAATATGGAGACTCATATATGAGACTACAAATTTATATGCACTTTTCTGTAGAGGAATTCGTACCAAAAGTCTTATACCAAAAAGTCTTAAAACAGGAATTTCACTTATCCAGTAATTCCGATTCTAGGAATTTTTAAGGATATCATTGGAACTGTTTTCAGGAATCGTGCCATTCACACAATGAGATAATACATTCGCATTGAAAGTGATATTTTTAAGAGTATATTTATTGATATGAAAATATGGGACTCTGTTCAAGGTATATTGATGAGTGAGAAAAACGCATTTGAAACATATTAAAATACACTGTGAATAGTAGGATTCTATTTTGTAAATGTGTAAACAGTTGCACACATACAGAAGAAAATCAGATAAATATTTTACAAATGTATGCACCTCAAAATTATTTCTGTTGAAAAACTGCACATTTCTTTATGGCTAGGCCTTCCTTAACAAGTCAGCTGGGAATAAAGGGAAAAGAGAGACAAAGTAATGCAACTTAAGGCTTACTAGTAAATGTCTAAGGCACCAGTTCAGTGTTTCATAGCCTAATTTGTAGATGTCACAATCACCTCAGGTATTCAAGCTTATTTTATATTAATGTGCGGCCACAGCTGGGTCTAATGCACTGGGACAGTGGTTCTCAAAACGTGGGTCTTGCATCAGCATCATCTGTATCACCTGGAATCTCATTAAAAAGGCAAATTATTGGTCCCCCACCCCAGAAACTGAATTGGAAACTCTGAGAGTGGGGCCCAGGAGTATGTTTTAGCAAATCCTCCAGGTAATTCTGATGCAAGCTGAAATATAAGAAACAGTGAGTCAGGGAATCATCAGAAACCATGCCATCGCTTTTCAGATGATCAACGACAGGAAGCTTGTTTTAAAAAGATGCGCTCAGAGCTCTACATGACAGTAGACTGACTGATCTATGCTAGAAGTCAACATAATTACAAATTTCCGAAACTGTACAAAATAAGTAGGGAAAGGAAATTGTCTCTGTGCTGGTGCACACAGGCAGTAATATTCCAAAGCAGGCTAAATGGACACATGTGAGAAAGTTTGCTTGTACTTAAACACATGATTACACATTGCCAGTTCCTGGAAGTGTTATTCAGCTGCTACAATTGATGATCTTTTCCCATGGTAATATATCTTCCATGTAACAGCCAAAGGAACCATCCACATGCAACGCTGATCATACCAGCTCCACACTCAAGCTTAAAAACCTCAGAGCTTCTCCTTGCCCACAATATAAAGACCAAAATCCCCAACAAGGCTGAGGAGATCCCACACATTGCGACCCCAACCCACTTCCCCATCCTTGTGTCATATAACATTGTTTGAGTTCTGTCCTTGGGCCACATTGTCCTCCTTTGTGTCTCATGAACTCCCAGCTACTTCACATGCCACATTCTTTCCACATGCTGTGTAGCCTGCCTAGAACACTCTTCCCTCCTCATCTTTGTCTATTTAACTCCTGATCATTCTTCAAATCTCAGTTCAGTCACCATCTCCACAAATCAACCTTCCCTGAACCCCCTGACCATGTCACACCCCTCTTTTATATGTTTGAAGAGCATAATAATCTCTCCTTCAAAACTCTCTCCTCTTATGTGTGATCTTGCATTTAACTGGGAGACTATACTTATAGGTATAGTATAGGACTAATACCTATCTCCTCCATTTGGTTAGTTCCATATAGGCAATCTCTCATTAATATCCTGATAGACAGTCAACACAGAGCTAGACATGTAGCAAGGGCTTAAGAATGCTTTTAATGAGCGGATGAATGAATAGATAAATTAATGAGTGAAAAGTATTTTGACTATATTGCTAGGACTTCCTAGTATTGAAATTTTTGACAGTAGTCATTGACTTGCATCACACCATCCACATTCCTTGTTCAGAGTCCATATAATCGTACAGGATGGAAGACAAAACTTTTGGAAAAGTAGTTATGTGTCTTGAGTATCACCACAGCCTGCATCCTGAGATCAGCTTGAGGGAGAAAACTGAATCAAGTGTTTTTCTTGGCTATGACTCTGTGAATTGGACCTGAACCATTTACTGCTTTCTGGTATCATATTAGCAAGCTCTGCTCATCAATTTCTCTCACTTGACTTGTTTTGACAAGCTTAAACTTTCACATTCAAAGAGCCCCAAACAAGTCAAAATAGGCATTTAATATGTGCAAAAGGATTTGCGTGAGAGCAAAGCTTTGTCCTAAGTAGCTAATAACATGGATCATACTGACAGCCCAATCCATTTGAGGGGAAAGGAACCTCTGAACATATCATGCTTTAAGGGAAGAGCATTAGTTCTTCCCTGAGGAAGTGGTAGGCTTGTTAACAGCAACAGTGGATGCAAAAGGATAAAATTCTATTTGTAACGTATTGAGGGAAAAGACCTTTGGACCAAGGATTTTGTATTGACTTACATTTTCATTCAAAAATGTAATAAAAAATATTCTTAGGCATGCACAGCCTCAGGTACACCTCATGAAGATACTATATTGAATATACTCTTGGAGAAAGTTCTAAACAAGAGAAACACACCCAGGACCACTATAAGAGATGAGAATATAGGGGTGATCAGATATTTTGGTGAAGTTTATTCTCTTTTTTAAGAAATCTAGAACCAAATAAAAGTAAAAAGGGAAGTATCTAGCCCATAACTAAAATTTAGACAACATTTATGCATGAATGGAGACAACAGATAGTAAAATATTTTTTTAAGGCAAGATGAAAGTATTGACATCAATAAGCAACTGATAAGCATATATGAACATAAATATAGATTTTATAAGAAAAAAGTAGAATATACAGCATTTAAAGTAGTAGAAGAAAACTCAATCTATCCTCCGGGAAGCAGGAAAGGAAATTAAAGGAATTAGAGAAAGCTATGAAAATGAATAAAGACAAACACTCTGGGCTGCTCCCAGGTAGTGAACTGGGATCTGGCAGAGGTTTGGGCAAGAGGCAGAATTCAAAGATATTTTGTTTTGGAGGACAAACCTTTAGGAGCCTCCTTGTGATCATTCAGCTTTTCCTTTCTGATCCCCGCAAAGCTGAGGACTTTGCTCAGGTGGTGGCCACTGCTCTTACTCAGCCACCGTGCATTCAAATGAAGCTATGTGCAAATTAGGAATATTATTTCCTTTGCCTTCAGCCCCAGGGAAGTTCTTGGAAGTCTGGTCAGCTCTCAAATTTCAAATTAGGGAGCTGGCCATCAGAGACAAATGGCGAGGCCAGACAAAAAACCATCATAACGACCTGTGGAAGTGTGCTGGACACAGTGCTTCCACAGGGTCTGTTCCCTATTCTAGGGACTAAGGATAAATTAGTTGTTTGAAATGTGAAGCAACCATACTTGTCAAATAGATGCAAAATTTGGGGTCAGAAGGGTCTTAAGAGACAAAAATCCATGAGTACTAGAAGCTAATGTTTTTGATTTTTCTATGTGTATAGAACCCCAAACATTTGACCTTGATAGTAAGTTCAAAATGGAAGGAAGATTAATTTGCATTTGAGAGGACTAAGTTCCTGGGCTAATGGATTAGCTTGTGTGGGTATTAATCTCTTTCCTGAACATTCCAATTTCAAAGGTGTGTATTGATCTTCCATTTTCTCAAGACAGAATGGTAGTAAGGGACCATATGTGTTTTCAGTGTGAGAAAAACCTCCATGGTAATTTTTTCTAAATGGAGTGTATATCTCCTGGCTGGCTGGAACACTGACTGAACTGGGCAGACATAAAAAGCCTCAGTTCTGGAGAATATGTCCAGTGAACAGTGATTTTGGACGGCTTCCTGTAGGAGTGAAGTTTCCAATACCTATTTTAGCAAAGTCAGTCACAGAGTCAAATGGAGGAGTATTCCAAGGGGGAACATCTTCTAGCATGCAACAGGGAACAATGGGAAGCCCATCCTCCTAACTCTTCATTCCCAGGATAAGAAATCATGAGTGTACACATGCTTTGCCAGCACACACAATTAGCCTTCTCAAGGGAAAACAAAAAACAAATGAAAGAACATAGAAAAAGAATTTTAGGACCCACCACTTAATTCCCATGAAGGGCGGTTAATTTTTCTTAGGTGCTGGAAGCACAGATTAAATAGCTTTCAAGCACATTTCTGCAACTCTTTCAAAGTAATTGTTTTCTTGAGAATGCTGCTGATTGGTTTATCTGGCCTCCATAATTTTTCAGGCCTATTAGGAATTTCTAAACGTTAGGATAAACACTCTCACAAAGTTGTATTAACAAGATTAATTAATAGGAAATACTGTATAACATTTATATCTGACATGCAGTTTGTGGAAACCTGCACATAGATACTTTGGGCACTCTCATTACCCTTCACCTACAAAACCTATTTACCATTCCCATAAATCAGAATCAGAGATGTGTGTATCTTTGTAATTCAGGCCTCACAGTTTATTTCCTGAAATTCCACAAAACTTGCTCAGTGTAGTCCCTACCATAAAACTATCATTTCTACTTGTGCCAGAAGGAGCCCTAGAAAAGTACTTGAACTTTGGCCAGCAGAGTTACTATGCTTTAAAACTCAATGGATTAGTCTGGGACTATGGACCAAATATTTGGTTTTTCTTTCCTTTCCTTTTTTTGCGATTAAGAAATTTCCTTTATTAATTTTTCATTCTCTCATATTTTAATTATGATACATTTTCAAATAAGAAGATAAACTAGGTCAGTAGTTTCAATAAGATGATAAACTAGGTCAGTAAAAAGTGTTAGATACAACAATGGTTCACATTTTGGAAAATCTCCTTATCTGTTGTCTCTATTTTTCTCTCTGTCTCTTTTATCTGTCTGAAAGTAAATTCATCATGACACTTCATCCTAACATACTCTGCTGGTATTTCCTAAAAGTAAGAACATTCTCATACATCAACAATAGCATGAGGACACTAAAAAACCATGAAGACACTAAGAAACATTAACTGTAATTCCCTAGAATCTTCTTCTATTTCATCAAAATCCAAATTGTCCCAGTTGTATCTAGAATTTCCTTTGACTAGAGTTTAATCTCTTCTAATTTAGAACAATCCCACACTATTTTAGTGTGTGGCGCTTTTTTTCTTTAATGAAATTGACTTTCAGATAGGATGAGGTAAATTGATTTGTAGAACGTACTACATTCTGGATTTGTCTGTGTTTCCATGTGGTGATGTTTCAACTTATTGCTCTAATCCTATATTTCTTGTAACCTGAAAGTTAGGACTATATATAATCCCCAGGTCTCATGTCACCCTATTTCCTTAAAAGGAAAAAGAAGTGGAGAACTTAATAAATTTCACTAGACAACGTCTTTTTTCCTCTCTCTCTCTCTCATTTACCTTTCCCATCAAGTTATTTCCAAGCCCAGTGGTCTCCTCCAGGTCTGTTCTGCCCTTCAATTCTGTAGAACTGGGTTAGAGCCATACTGCCCTCATTTCCAGACCTGCTTTGAAGCTCGAGGGAAAATATGTTCTAGAAGCCTCATTTTCATTAACTAGTAGTATTTGATTTTAATCCCCTAAAGTTTAACATTATCTCTGCAATATATTAGTGACTTCCACAAAGATAGCTTTTATGGTTTTAGACTTTGAAAGTTACTTCAGGTTCCTTTAGTCCAGCCTCCTTTATTTACAATTAATCCATTTATTTATTCTTTCAATAGGCCCATGTTTCAGGTAAACTGAAGTCATGAGGGACAAAAACTGATTAAGATTTTTGCCTTAAGGGTATCTGCCCTTATTGAACTGGGAAACGGACATGTTAATAATTATCATTTCATGCATGAAAACTTTCCTAGCTTCCTCATTTTGCATTCAGAATCAGCATGCTGCCTTCCTCTGCATTCCTACAGCATTCTAGGCATTTGTACAGCATTGCTTATATCCAAGGCATTGTGATTATTCATTATTTGTCACTTTTCCCCACTAAACTGAGAGTTCCTTGAGTTTTTTGAGATATGTTTTTCATATCTGCGTTTTTAGTACCTAGCACTGATCTCTGAAATATAACAGATGTCCAATAAATGTCTGATAAGTTAATGAACTGTATGTTAAGTGCTGTCGAAAAGGTACTTGTTAACTGTTGTCATATGAACAAAGCTGTATAAATACCGAGAAGGCCACCTTGGAACTGGAGCTCTAAAAGATGAATAGGTAAAGATGATGGGGGTGGAGGTAGGGTATCACAGGGAAAGAGAACAGCAGAGAACAAAGCGGTATTTCAAAAAGCAAAATATAAGAGACAGGCTATTGGAAGAAATAGGGAAAGGTGGGTTCAGATGAGATTTTGGAGAGTCTTGATTGCTTAGCTAAAACTGGATTGTATCCCAGAGGTGAGGGGGTGGGGGAGGGGTGGCGACAGAGGCTTTTTAAGATAAGGAATGACATGATCACTTCTATCTTTTCCACACAATAATTCTAGTATAGGGCTGAAATGGAGGAAATTGGTACCAAGGATGAGAAATAAAGAAGAGAAAAGCAACTGAGAGAGGTACAGTGATCAGTCCAACATCACAGGCTAGACAGGCATCACACCATCGCTGCGTATCCGAAGCAGGGCAAGACTATTGAGTTTAAGCTTCTGGATGTGGGCATTAGTGTTGTTCAGAGGAAGGTAGGGGCACCTGTGGCTTGGTCAGTTAAGGGTCTGACTCTTGATATCGGCTCAGATTGTGATCTTGCAGTTGTGATGACTGAGCCCCATGTCAGGCTCTGTGTTGACAGTGCGGAGCTAGTTGGAGATTTTCTTTCTCCTCTGTCTCTTCTCTGTCTGTCCCTCCTTCTCTTTCTCCCTCTCTCTCAAAAATAAATAAATAAGCATAGGGAAAAAAAGGAACAGAGGAACGTAAGGTATGAGAAACCGAAGTTATCAGAATGAATCCATATATCAGGGAGGAATTAAGCTAGGTCATAAAAATATCAAGAATTGTTAGAGAGGCTGACAGGAAAAGAAAGCGTTCTAAACAGAAGTTAAAACAATGAAAGGCAGAGATAGACTGCTGTGTGTATGTGCTGGTAGTGATCTAAGGACTAGAAGGAAATAGGGCTGCAGAGATAATCAGGGGCTAGTTTGTATATAGCTCTTGGGTTAATAACATTCATATATGTATGTCTAAGTTGTTACCATCTACTGCTCTCTTCTGGCTGTCATAAGTGGTTTATTTATTAGTCACCTGGGTAGATAGAGGAAGACTTAGTCAACTAGCTGGTTACTTTAGAACCACATACCTTAGAAAGAACTGTTTCCTGGCTATGGGTTTTCCACTGGTCAGTGGTGGGTATACCCCATCTTCTGGAAACAACTAGATGAACTATCCTAGGCTTTGTCATCAGCACTTACTACAAATGAAACTTCAGTTGAAACCTACTGATAGGTTGATAGAATCAATGAATAAAGCATGCTAAGACAGGTCTCTGAAAATCTGAACATATCCTGTAGAGGTGCCCACACATCTCTTTTCAATGAGGTATAAAGCCTAATGCTATGTACACCAATCCTCACTCAAAGAAAGAGGTGTGACCGAGAGGAATTTGCCCTCAGGTCTGCTTCCCACAGATACTCGTACACCTCTTTGGGTGCTGGCCACAAACAGATACAGAAATTTTCCACAGTCCTTTTTACACTGATTGGCCCAGGGACTGGAGAAGGGGAAAGCTGATGCAAAGGCTTTTCCTTCAGAGCCTGAAGTCAACCAGTAGACTAAAAGCATTATAGAGCAGAACTTCTACTTGCTCTTCTTTCTGTTTATTTCAGTCCTCTCCTTTCTCTATGAGCTACTCTGTCAGGATGGGCCTCGAGAGCCCGAGTGGTCTAAGGAAGTGAAAAGTGAGGAACCATGTTAAACCATTCTACTTCCCCATCATTCATTCATTCGTTCATCAACAAATATTTACGGAGTTCCTACTATGTATCAAGCACTGTTCTAGGCTCTAGAGATACATTAGGGAACAAAAACAGACATACTTCTCTGTCCTGTGTAACTTAACTACACGTGAAGAAAGTCTGACTTTAAATAATGAAAACTCAGGTAAGAAAAGTATAGAATAAGTTTCTCCATAGAAGTTGGTTCTATGGAGAAAAAAAATACAGCAAGGAATGAGGATTGATCGAGAATGCAGGAAGTTATATAAAGGAGGGGGTAAGAACTGTAATTCAAAAAATTATGGATAAGGAGGCATTGAGAAGATATCACTTGTGTGCCTTGAATGGGGGCCCACCTCCCAGCAAAGTGCTGCTAGTGCTACTTAGGGGAATTCTGCAGTTGGTGCTGTTCTCAACTTTGGCAGGCATTCAGGGAATGCTCTTTGCCATGAAAGTTCCTTTCATTAAAAAGACCAACAGTTGGTCCAAACCAAGTTCTTTACCTTGACCTAAAAGACTTGTTATTGCTTCTTTTTTCTTTTCTTTCTTTTTTTTTTAAAGAGAGAGAGAGAGACAGAGCATGAGTGGTGAAGGAGCGCAGAGAAGAAGACATAGAGTCCAAAGCAAATTCTAGGCTCCAAGCTGTCAACACAGAGCCCATCATGGAGCATGAACTCACAAACTGTGAGATCATGACCTGAGCTGAAGTTGGCAATTAACTGACTGAGCCACCCAGGCGCCCCAAGACTTGTGTTGCTTTTAAAATCCTCTCTGTACAACCTACCATGAAGAATCTACAGAGCAATCCTGAGAATATCATTCTCTCCAGACTCTCACTTCTTTGCATGGCTCTCCTCTTTCCTATAGTCTGTATTGAATATAACTAATTGTGACATCTAACTAGCCACAATTATCTAGAGAATTTAAGAGAATTCTGAATTTCCTAGGAAATTGGGGAAGGAGTATACATGGCTAGCAGTTTTGAATATGCTGTCTGCTTTTAGTGCTTACATGCAGCAAGACCCAAAACAACCTTAAGAGGTGGGTACTGGTGTTATTTAGCTTTATAGATAAAGCTTACAGATATTAAGGCTTAAAGAAGTTAAATAACTTGTCTACGGTCATAGAATATTTAGAGCCAGAATTTGACTCCAGTGGTGTACTCTAGAGCCCACACAGTACCTAGGTATCACTTTAGTGTTCACATCTGGCCCTGTTAAGCCAAATTAAAATTTTAGTATCTTAAATCATGTCTTCCTATAATATGATATAATATCTGATATTACTTTTTCATCCAGCACCTATCTCTTCCCAAAGAAAGAAAATTTAACAATAAGCAATAAATTTCATCCAAATAAACTTAATAAATGGTCTTATAACTAAGCCACTTTTTTTTTGGAGTCTCTTTTTTTTTTTTCAAGTTTTTATTTAAATTCCAGTTAGTTAACATACAATGTAATAGTTTTAGGAGTAGAATTAGTGATTCATCAGTTACACTCAACACCTAATGCTCATCACAATAAAGTGCCCTCCTGAATCCCCATTTGCCCCATCCCCCTGCCCACCTCCAATCTGGTAACCCCAAGTTTGTTCTGTATAGTCAAAAGTCTGTTTTCTGGGGGCACCTGGATGTTTCAGTCAATTGAGGGTCTGATGCTTGATTTTGGCTCAGGTCATGATCCCAGGGTTGTGGGACTGAGTCCTGCATTGGGCTCTGCACTGAGTGTGGAGACTGCTTAAGATTGTCTCTTGCCTGACTTATTTCGCTCAGCATAACACCCTCAAGGTCCCTCCATGTTGCTACACATGGCCGGATTTCATTGTTTCTCATTGCCATGTAGTATTCCATGGTATACATAAACCACATCTTCTTGATCGATTCATCTGTTGATGGACACTTAGGCTCTTTCCATGTTTTAGCTATTGTCATATGTTTGCATGTATAGGAGGATTAGGAGGAGCTTGATGGAGGAACAAGGGGGAGAAGAAGGGGGGAAATGGTGGGGGAAAGGGAGAGAGGCAAACCATGAAAGGCTCTTGAATGCTGACAAAAACTGAGGACTGATGGATGTGGGGGGGAGGAGAGTTGGGCATGGAGGAGGGCACTTGTGGGGATGAACACTGAGTGTTATGTGGAAACTAATTTGACAATAAGCTATTTAAAAAAAAAAAAAAGATTGTCTCTCGCTCCCTCTGGCCCTCTCCCCAGCTTGTGTGCTCTTTCTCTTTTAAATTAAAAAAAAATTTTTTTAAGTCTATTTTCTGGTTTGTTTCTCTTTTGTCCCCCCTCTGTTCATCTGTTTTATTTCTTAAATTCCACATGAGTGAAATCATAAGGTATTTGTCTTTCTCTTATTTTATTTAGCATAATACTCCTTAGCTCTATCCCTGTTGTTGCAAATGGAAATTTTTCATTCTTTTTTTATGGCTGAGTAATATTCTACCATACATCTGAAAATGTATATATATACACACATATATGTATACACACACACACACACATACACACATACACACCACATCTTCTTTATCCATTCATCAGCTGATTGACATTTGGGCTCTTCCCATAGTGGCTATTTTTGATAATGCTGCTATAAATATCAGGGTGTATGTATCCCCAACTAAGCCAACTTTAAAGACTAAAGGAAAGAAGGAAGGACGAATAGAGCAGCAAGTAGTTTACTAGCTTCTAAAGTCCCACAGGTCATCACTACAAAAAAAGTTGCATACCCTTATTTCACTTATTTCCAACTTACTTAGGCTGCTTTTGATGATTTTAGTGTTAGTCACTAAGTTGTGGGCACTGATATAACCCATATTTCTTCATGTCAACAGTAATAATAATAATAATAATAATAATAATTCATATTTCACTGAATTTTCCTTCCATACATTCACAGAAATTTTCAGTTCTTAAATCCTAGTTAAACCAAAATTTTTATATTTTTAAAAAGCAAAGTTTTGAAACATAAAACCTTTAGAGAACAAAGAAAAACTAAAATTGAAATTTATTTTCATGACATGGATAGTGATTTTCTTCTGAGAGGAAAATGCTATAACTTGGTGTGCCTGGGTGGCTCAGTTGGTTAAGCATCCAACTCTTGATTTCAGTTTAGGTCATGATCTCATGGTGTCATGGGTTCAAGCTCCATGTTGGGCTCTGAGCTGGCAGCACAGAGCCTGCTTGGGATTCTCTCTTTCCCTCTCTCTCTGCCCGTCCCGACTCATGCTGTCTCTGTCTCTCTCAAAATAAATAAACTTAAAAAACTTTTTTAAATGCTATAATTTTCCAAATACCAATGTATTTAATTTATGTTGGTTATGCCTTCATTGATCTGTGTATGTTCAGAATCATTTCTGTGAGGTACACACCTAAGGTGAAATCAATGCTGACAGAAACTTCTCTTGAAAAAAGGATATCCTCTCCTGTTGTCTTAAGTGAGTTAGTAGGGCTCCTGTTTATCCAAATGAGAATGGATACTGGATTGGGTTCTTGCTCTCTTTATTACAGAGAATGCTTAGATTCACACATAATTCTCTTCAATTTCTTTTTAGCAATAATAATTTCTCCTGAGAATCTGCCCTGAGAATTATACAAGCTGAAAAGCAACAGTTGCCTCTGATGATGTTCACAAGCTCTCAGGTGACTTGGCAAGGAAAACTGTTGGAAGAAAAGGAGAGTCGGGAAGATGTACATCATTAACTTTGAAGAAAGAAACTCCATTGGATTTATCTTGGTTGAGAAGAATTAGACTTACTGAGATTTGGTTTTATGAATGCATATTTTAATTGATTTTCTTAACAGATTTTATTTTCAAGTAATCTCTACACCCAACTTAGGCTTGAACTTCAAGATCGAGAGTTGCACTCTCCACCAACTGTGCAGCCAGGTGCCCCTTTTAAATTATTCTTTTTAAAAAAAACCCTAATGGATTTTTTTTCTATAATGAAGCATTTGTTTAGGGTATTCCCCTTGCAAGATCATGTTCCAAAGAGCCCAAGGAAAGTGGACCCAAGGGAAATGGCTTGAATGTTTGCTGTAGAAAGGAAAGCTGGAGGAGAGAATGAGAGCCAGTCAAGGCTGTGAAAATGAATTTAGGTGCAGATGTGTGGAGGATTCAACATGAAGGAAAGCTGCTGCTTTGAGGGAAGTAAAATTCAGGGCAGGGAAGTGAGAGCAGTTTCATATGTGTTCCCTTTGCCCTGATAGTTCATATGCACTGTGTTCTTCAGATCTGCTAGGTTGTATCCCTGGAGGGGAGCACAGAGACAGAGACAGCTTCACCCACAAAGATAGAAAACCAACTCTTAATCCAGTTTGCCAGCCTCATTATGGCTTTTAGCATTTTCCACTCTACTTACAGAAGCCTGGCTCAGTTTGAATTCCACTGAAACTGATTTTTCCCTAACCTGATAATCCTCATAGATTAAGCCTTGAAGTATTTACACAATTTTTTCCCTGAGAGAGCTAACACAATTTTCCTAACTTCACAGTTCATTTCTACCACATTTCTCAAATTCCTTGACATTCATGTAAGCACAGGTATTTTCCATTCAGAGGCCAACTCTGCTTTAAATGCATGTCTAATTCTAGTTTTATAAATTTGTCACCAGACCTCTGCTTGACTGTTAGAACAGAATAAGGATTCTATTTCAAAGTGTTTGTTGACTAACTGTTCAGTATATAAAAAGGAATACATTTAGCTTTCCCAATTTCCATGAAAATTACTTGAGGTCAGGGACTAAGTTTCCATGTTTTAGTTCACATTTTCTCTTTTACCTAGCCTATTTCCTGCCCCAAAACTGAACAAAGGTTTATCCAGTGGCATTTAAAACTTTAGCCTTTTCAGGGGCGCCTAGGTGGCTTAGTCAGTTAAGTGTCCGACTTTCACTTAGGTCATGATCTCGCGGTTCGTGGGCTCGAACCCTGCGTCGGACTCTGTGCTGACTGCCAGCTCAGAGCCTGGAGCCTGTTTCAGTCTGTGACTCCCTCTCTCTCTGACCCTCCCCTGCTCACGCTGTCTCTCTCTCCTAGAAATAAATATAACATTAAAAAAAAATTTAAAAAAAACCTTTAGCCTCTTCATTAACAAGCTGGTTTAATTTGTCTCTCTTTCCCCTATCATGAACTCCCATATCAAGAACTTCCATAGAAGCTCTTCATTTGGTAGAAAGGGGTAAGCACTCAATCAACTCTAGTGCCTTTTACTCAGTTGTTCAGAATCCATTTTATTTGAATTGGCCATGTATAAAACGGTGACATTTAGCCTCTGAAATAACCTGACAATGAATCTTGAAAACGACAAATTTCAAGGAAATATTAACAAACAAAATACATGGGATTGGCTTTAGATCAACTTATCAAAAGAAAATAACTTGTCAAAAGAGCTGTATTTTCTTTCTTAACCTCAAGAAGAACAATAAAACAAAACAAAAAACCCCTGGGTTCTTCTTCCATGCAGAGAAAAACTGCATGCAAATAAAAATACTGATGTATGGAGTGTATGTAGAATAAATAATCTAAGTGATGGGTCACCATATGATTTGATGGAACAAATTCGAGCAACTTAATGTAATACAAAACTACAGTGTACACACATCTGTTGCCACACCTGTTCAACCAACTCTGTATCAAGAGTCCAAGTAACCCTTGTTCCTGAAGCAGGGGTTTGGGTTCCTCTGGGGAGAATCACCCAACCCTGTGAATTAGTGTCATTATAACGCTAATTATTTATAACATCAGTGTGAGACAGCACCAGATACTGACTTTTTTATTTGAGGCAATCAGGCATGAAATATTTGAACTTCCTGTCTCTCTATATAAATACCTACCTTCACACTACTCCCCCTCCCTCATTTGTAGAACAAAATGAATCACCATTTCTCTGGTTCTGAGCAAACACACTCCTCTGTGTTCTGGATTCCAGAACCTCCTGCCTCCTGCAGGACTCAGCTCCATCAGTCTTTGTTTCTCTCTTTTTTCTTTAGTCTTCCCTCTCCATTGGCTCCTTTCCTGAAGTGGATACCTATGCTTTAACAGACTTTCTCCCCTCTACTTACCTCAGTCTTTTACTCACCTGCCATTCAATCCTCAACTAATAATCTGCTATCCCAATAAAGCCACTGAAGCAGCTCTTGTTAAGCCCACCAGCAACCTATTCCAATGAACACTTCACACTGAACTTCTCTTATTTGAACTTTTGACAATTCATTACTGTTTCCTTCTTTTAAATGCTCTACCCCTGGGTTTTTACAGTAAAATATTCTGTTCACATTCCTGTTACTTTTGTCTCAATCTTAGCCATATTTCAAAAGTTGGTGTTTCCCTAGAATCCACTTGATGCTGCTTTTCTCATTCTACATTTCTCACTTCATGATCTCATCTACTTCCATGATTTTAACTGTTACTCAGAGGCTGGTGTAGCCAATGTAGGTTTCCTCTCTGTCTTCAGTAAAGTATAGTATTTGGGATGGCAGTTAAAATGTCATCTTGTATCTCTTTTTGGGTCCAAAGATATATAGCAGACAGTTTCCTATCCTGGGGAAAGAGGTCATGCCACATTTTACTGACTTACTGAAGCTGTATAGTCTCATGGCATACAGAGTTATTGGTAGAAGGTAAGGCAATTTGCCTAAAGATCCCCAAAGATTCCTTCCATGTGGGAAACAGTAAATTATTCCAACTCCTGTTCTTGAGATTTTAAGTTAGGAGGTTCTGCTAGGGTGAGCCAGAATAGTTCCCCAAGCAGGTCTTGTGCCAACAAAGGGCAACAAGAGCCCTAAAAAGTTGCCACGAACATAAAGAGAAAAGATACAGTGGGCTATCTGTGGTGCTTTGTCAGCAGAGAGGAAGGGAAAAGGCAGTTCTCTGTCTTTTAAACCCCTAGAGTGTGACCCAAACCATTCTCTTTCTCTTGTAGAATTCTTATATCCTGTCAGTCATCAGTCTTTCTGACTCCAACTTCCAAATCTCTTGTATCCTTCCCTGCTTTAAATTTCATTGTCATTGATTCGAGTCAGTCTCTCCGCAGTTCTTGCCAGGACAATTACAACAGTCTCTTTACTGAGTTTCTTCCCCAAAGTCTTACGTTGCTCTCAGAGTCCAGTGCCTAAAAATGCAAATGTGATCTTATCCCTTATCTGCTTGAGACCATTTGATGGTTTTCCACTATCCACAGGCTAAAGCCCAAACTCTGTAACATGCTCCACACATATTCCATCTTCTGGACTCTGCCTGTCTTTACAGTTTGATTTTTCATTTCCTACCATGTTTTTCAGGGTGTAGGAAAATGAAATTATTTGTAGTGAGCCCTAATTCCATGCTGTTTCTTTCTTTTCATCACCCTGTTCATGCTGTTCACCAAGTCTTGAGTGCTCTTCACCTTGTTTCTTATTCTTAGTTGTCTTTGAAGACTCAGCTTGGGAATCATCAATTCTCTTGCCTTTCTGAACCATTTTCTGGGTAACTGATATATTTATTTCTGTGGTTATTCTAGCCACCTGCTCCTCCCAACCAAGCCATTCCTTGGTGCTTTTCAGGAGTTCTCAATGTCAAAGCTTGGAAGTCCCATCTTGACAGATATCAGGGCAAATGAGTGGTAACACATTGGTGAGAAGATTGGGAAACAACACTTACAAAAATACCTTAGGAACCCTGAGGAACTAGAGTAGACCTTAACTTAATTGTCCTCTGACCTTGCTTACTTCTCTATTCACCTCTCCCTGGCAAGATTTATAGCTTCTGATAATATTTTTTTTCCCTGTGGATTCTTCATATGTTAAATGGAATGTGCCTAGTTATCTGCTAATGAGGTATCTTCCTCTGTTCATGCTTTTTGTAATTTCCACTCCTTGGAGTAACCAGAAAAGCTTCACAGTGGGGTGCCTGGTGGCTTAGCTAGTTAAGCATCCAACTTCAGCTTGTGTCATGATCTCACGGTTCATGAGTTTGAGCCCCACATCAGTCTCTGTGCTGGCAGTGGGGAGCCTGCTTGGGATTCTCACTCTCTCCTCTCTCTCTGCCCCTCCCCTGCTCACACTTTTTCTCTCTTTTTCAAAATAAATAAACTTTAAAAAAGTGCCACAGAATGAGTGGGTCCAAATGATGTTATACAATCACTAAAAGCACAAGTTTTGGAATTATACTAACAGACTCAACTTCAAATACTCGTTCATTCTGCCACATACTGTGTAACTCTGGAACTTAATCTAAGACTTAATTTCCCATCTTTAAAATAGAAACAATAATAATAATACCTATCATATAGGATCATTGTGAGGACTAAGTAAACTAAATATATAAAGCACTTGTTTGAGTGCTCAATAAAGGCTAACTTAACAGTCTTCTTGGGAAGATGAAAACTGATGCTGGGAATACAGGGCACACTTTTGCTTGGAATGAACCTAATGATATGCCTTTTGCTTCAATGAAGCAGGAGTGCCTCTGGGTAACATCTACATGGAGAGAGTCTCTTCCACTCCCTCAGGTAGGAAGGAGGGGAAGTGAATCATGCTATGTGGAGGAGACTAGAGCTGCTGTGGGAGGGGAAACTGTGTAGAGAGCTTCTCTCAGTTGTACCAGTTTCTCCTTCTCTGCACCAGTTCAGGCCCCCCCTTATGATGGTAAAACAACAGGATATCCGTGGGCCCTTTCTAAAGAGCTCTGGAATGGTTACAAGGCTGGCCAACTCAAGAACCAACCATCTGTCTGGGGACAGCAGTCATCCTTCTCAGTATGGCTGGATTAGTGACTAGTGCTGGTCAGCTGACCAGGACTCAACGGTGAGTTGGGCAGAGAATAGGCCCGGCACACAAGTGCAAAATGAGGAGTCTGTTTCTGTTGACTTTCTTGCTTCCCAAGCTTTTGGCCTGTTCCTCAGGGCCTTCATCTCTTCAATCATAAGATTCTCCTCTACAAATAAGGCACATTCTATTCAGCTCTGAGGAGAATGTGGAATATATTCGTTATTGACTTAGCAGGTGAGGAATTAAGTTCAAATATTAGTAGTTCACCAAGTTCACCTTCTTGGTGATGTTTCAATGTTTCAACCAATGTTTCAATCCCAAACAAGAGGAACTTTAACAGTCGTAACTAAAAGGATTCTCACTCTAACTGAAGAACTATAGACTTCCTCAGAGATGGTCTCAGCATGGGGTGGCATCTCTCTGTCACTTTGCCACTTCTCAATATCTGCTTCTGAACAGTGTTACCTGGGCCATCATACATTCAACATCTGTCCCTAGAAATGAGACCCAGGAATGGGGTTTAGAAAAGGTTCCTTTAATTACAGCGTGACTTACAGTCTCTATGATTAACGTGATGAATCTTATACTTTTTTTGGGGGGGGTGTTTTAGGTCAATTTTATAATTTCCACCACATTGGAAGTCTGTCACTCAAAATAGTCCCTGGTTCCCTACTCACTGAGAAGTCAAACAAACTTTCTTATTCCTAGAAAGTAAGTGAAGTCATTTCTAAGAAAATAAGGCAAGTCTTGGGCATTGGTTTTCTGTATTTTGCAACACTGGAGGGTGTCACAGGGTTAACATTGACTGCCAGGAATATCCACAACATCCATGTATCCCCCCGCTGGGATTTACCATGGTAGAGTCAAACATTTTTTTAAAAGAAATAAATACTGTAGAGAGAAGTGCACTCTAATGTTAATCACAATCATGAGACAGATTGATAGAATTTTATTATTTCTGTGCAAATTTTTATATTTATCAGCAATAGTAATAGTAGCAATAGTAATAACATATGAAATGCTTACAATGTGCCCAATATATTCCAACACCTTCTGTGTATTCACTCATTACCTTATGAGTAGATAGGTATCAATGTCATTCTCATTTTATTGATGAGGAAACTGAAACTTGATAAGTCACGTGATAAGTTGGAGAGCCAGATTCTTTAAAAATATATATAGTGATGTTTGTGGTTTTAAAGTTACATAAGTGGTATCATGCTGAATGTGTATTTTATAATTTGCCTTGTAATTTATTACATTTTTGAGATGTGTTTGTGTTAATATGCACTGCTCTTATTCATTCATGTAAGCTGTCACACAACATTACATTATATAGTTACTCCACATTATATTTACCTATTTTCTATTCCTGACCCTATGGTGGTTTATAATTTTTCACTATCATAAAAATATTGTCAAGGAATATTCTAGTATACATATGCTCTTGCATATGTGTAAGAATTTCTCTAGGGCAATATGCCTGGAATTGTAATTACCTAGTCACAGAGTATATCGTTAAAATATGAAGTCACAGAGCATATTCTTAAAATATGAAGGTTATTATTTGCTTCACTCTCTTGCCAATACTTGCTGTTGCCAGGCTCTTAGGGTTTTTTTTTTCCAATCTGATATAAGTAAGAAAATACTTTTCTATGGTTTTAACATATTTTCCTGATTTCTGGTGAGATTGAAGATCTTAAGTTTATTGGCCACTGAGACATTCTTCATTGTGAATTCCCTGTGCCTCACTATCTATGGAATGTTTTCCTTTTGAGTATTCCCTTTATAGGGGTATCTATAGGAGTCCTTTATACATTTGGTCTTTAGTCCCCATATGCTATATAACACATCTAATAGTTAATACTTGTCATACGTCTTTCTGCTGCTACTTGCCTTGAATCCATGGGGTTAAGTGTCATTATGTCATAGGTGCTGCTTACACAAACACCAGACTCCTAGGTCACTCTACTTCTCCTCTGCTCTAATCCCTATAATGTTTCCCATATCATCTAAGCTGTCTCTTGTCCTACGCCTCTCCAATATCAAAACACACTTCCTTTGTGCCTTATGCAATTTATTGTCATGATCAATAAAATTCCTTATGTTCTTAACTCTTCTCTGAATTCTCCTTTCATCTTCTTATTAAGGAACTCTGACTCACCCTGAGGATATTGCTTCCCCTGTAGCCAGCTCAAGTGGTGGCTAGCTTAGGTCTTTATACCATTGGGCATGAAGTTGGAGTATTTGTCTTCATATCTCCACAAAATTGCTTTCACATCTTATTATCCCTCCTCAAACATACCACACCACACCACACACAACTCTATCTCATGTCATGGCAGTTTTAGAATACAGCTCCAAAAATTCTGTGCTAGTTCTCTCATTGAGAGGTCAGGTCTACCTCCTTCCCATGAATCTGGTTTCTGAGAATGCTTGACCAATGGGCCTCAGTGGACACGATGCTGTGGCTGTTTCTAGATCCAGACCTGATGAAATAGTTTCTCTTCTTATATCTTATATTCTGACTTTTGGAACCCAGGCACTATTCAGCCCACAGAGGAGCCCAGGTAGAAACAGAGATTCCTCACAGCCTTCAGCCCCCACTGAACTCTGAGCCAACAGCCAGCACCAACTTGCCAGCCCTGTGAATGAGATATCTTGGAAGTTGATCCTCCAACCCAATCAGCCTTAGCTGATGCCACATGAAGCAAAGGCAAGCCTTCCCCACCAAGGGTTGTCTAACTGCAGATTCATGAGTTACATAAATGATTGCTGTTTTAAGCCACTAGGTTTGACATAGTTTGTTACACACCTAAGCTTCTTTTCCCTCTAAAATTCTACTATGAGTTTACTCTTTTTAATGGTTAATTTTCTGTTTTTAAAATAAGAGCCAATCCTTATTAGCTTTTTGTACATGTGGTTCAACTTCTGCAACAGATCCCTCTTTGTAATAAGAGCCTTCTGGTAGAGTGTCCCAGATTAAAGAAATTAACTAAGCACTAAGTGAGACATTCCTTTCTTTTTAGGTTGGATTCAGTGTGAGGCTATATGCATTACTTGGAATTGAGTTGAAAGAACACAACATATCCTGATATCATGTTTTCATTAGTTGACACATCTCTGAAATAAGTAACATTTATACTTCACATTTGGTCTAACACTTAAAAACTTCCAGATGGATGGGGGGGTGGGGAGATGGGCATGGAGGAGGGTACTTGTGGGGACAAGCACTTGGTGTTATATGGAAACCAACTTGACAATAAACTATTTGTAAAAAAATAAATAAATAAACAATAAAAAATAAAATACATTCTATAATTCCAAGGAAATAGATGAACAAGTGAACATGATCATATAAAATGCTAAATTTGTAAATTACAAAACTAAAATAATGCATACTCCACAACCAAAAAAACAAACAACCCAGTGAAGAAATGGGCAGAAGATATGAATAGACACTTCTCCAAAGAGGACATCCAGATGGCCAACAAACATATGAAATGATGCTCAGCATCTCTCCTCATCATGGAAATACAAATCAAAATGACACTGAGATACCACCTCACGCCAGTCAGAGTGGCTAAAATGAGCAAATCAGAGAACACGAGATGCTGGCGAGGATGTGGAGAAACAGGCACCCTCTTACACTGTTGGTGGGAATATAAACTGGTACAGCCCCTCTGGAAAACAGTGTGGAGGTTCCTCAGGAAACTAACAATAGAACTCCCCTATGACCCAGCAATAGCACTGCTAGGAATTTACCCAAGGGATACAGAAATGCTGAGGCATAGGAGCACAGGTTCCCCAATGTTCATAGCAGCACTCTCCACAATAGCCAAAACATGAAAAGAGCCTAAGTGTCCATCAACAGATGAATGGATCAAGAAGATGTGGTTTATCTATACCATGGAATACTACATGGCAATGAGAAAGAATGAAATCTGGCCATGTGTAGCAACATGGATGGACCTTGAGGGTGTTATGCTGAGCGAAATAAGTCAGACAGAGAAGGACAAATATCATATGTGTGCACGTATAGGAGGATTAGGAGGAACTTAACTGAGGAACAAGGGAGAGAAGAAGGGGGCAAATGGTGGGGGAAAGGGAGAGGGGCAAACCATGAGAGACTCTTGAATGCTGACAAAAACTGAGAACTGATGGATGTAGGGGGGAGGGGGTATGAGCATGGAGGAGGGCACTTGTGGGGATGAGCACTGAGTGTTATGTGGAAACTAATTTGACAATAAACTATTTGTAAAAAAAAAAAAGATTTAAGAATGATAAAAAAAAAAAAACCCTAAAACAATGCATATAAGATATAAATACTTATTCAATTTTTAACAACAACAAAAAAAATTCCAGACAAGGGGTCCCTGGGTGGCTCAGTAGGTTGAGCATCTCACTTTGGCTCAGGTCACAATCTCATAGTTTATGGGATTCAGCCCTGTGTCACGCTCTGTGCTAATAATGCTGAGCCTGCTTCAGATTCTCTGTGTCCCTCTCTCTCTTGCCCTTTTCCTCCTTGTGCTCTCCCTCTTCTCTCTCTCAAAAAATATATAAAAATTAAAAAAAAATTTTTAACTTCCAGAAAAAATTCTCTTCCAGTGCTTTAGGAAATAGAGAAAACACAAATATTCACCTCAACTGGAGAGAAACAGGCACTGAGTGGAGGTGCAGTAGTCATGTCTAAAAGAGAAGAATGGTTATTCCCCCTTTTACCTACCTCTTTTCCAGAAATGAACTTAGACAATCCCTTTTTTTTAAATCCCCATCTCTGGATAAAAAGAGGGGGAAAAGTAGATAAAATAAGGTGAGAGGACAGGGGATGGGACTGGAGGGCATATAATAGGGTGTATGTACCTTTTTATAGCACTATAAACTTAAAAAAAAGTACACTTTCTAAGAAGAAGATAATAGATTCCTTTTTTACAGGCCTGTGAGAATTGGCGATTTGTAAGACATCATGTACTTTGTGTCATAAACAGCCTAGAATCTGAGTAAGCCCAGGGATTATTTTACTAATTCTAATATCAAACCCTTATGGGAAGGGGGGCAGAGGCCTGCCACTAAGGAAGTTGTCTAAGGATGAAGAGGCTAACCTTCCAAAGTCAACACCCAGGCCTGCCATCTTAGAAATGCCTCATCTCACATTTCCTCTTCCTTCTGTCCTCTGGATCGTACTTCAATCTTCTGCCTTAATATTTCCAGGGTTTAGGAATGGGGTATAAAGAGGACCTCATGGACTCTCTTGACTCTTTAATGAAGGTGAGGATGGGGGAAAAATGAATGGTGCTTTGCCAGGAAACATTGTTATTTTCTTCCTTTATGTTCATTTGTTTTGTTTGTTGCTTAATGGAGAAGTAGAAGGATGACCACTTTGAGGTACAGGACTCCCCTTTACTTCCTCTGCTTTCATAACCTCATGAAGCCAGAAGAACAAAGTGAAGCTACTTAACACATGACTATACCGTAGTTTATACTCTTTTCCCTTTATTCACGTTAGGCAAGCAGAATGAAATTACATTTCCTTGTTAAAAAGGGGGAGGGGGCTTTTTTTTTCCTCATAGAATGTCTGAGCTGGAAGTCACCATGGACATGTGCAGGCCAGCAGTGTCAGGCTCTGTTATATGGTGCCCTCAGGCTCTGGAGGCAAAGCTAAATAAGCCTTCTCTGCTTACTACAAATGTGGCTCTGCTTTGGCTCTTTTATATGCCTTGGCTTTGTGTAAGATTTTATTGATAAAAGACTACTACCAATTTTTAAAAAGCATAAAAAGCCATTTATCTACTTCAACTATCTGGTATAGTGAAATAAATGGATTGTCCAGGAGCTCAGTGCACATCCAAAACAGAATGAGAATCTGAGTCTTTTAACCTCTTCTCTAGTGTTCTAGTCTTTTCCATACTTAAGCTATTCATGCTATGTGATTTATTGGCCAAGAGGAAGGGGGGATAAGGGGTGTTGGGACAAAGAAAGCTGACTAACTTTGGATTTTACCTTCTCAATGAGGAAGCCATCTTAGAGGCTTTTCCACTTCTATCAATGCTTCTGTTTCACACCAGGCTCATTGTGAGCTGGAAGCACGTGATACCCTACTGATGGTGCTCTGTGGGTCACAACGATCCACACCAGCCTGCAGGCCTACAGAAAGTAGACTCACTATGCTGAGAACATCCTCCTCCAGGTCTTTTGAGTCCCTCCAGCTCCAAGGAAACAGAATTTTTAAGGAGTTAACAAGTTTACAACTTTAAAAATGTGAAAGGGTAGAATACTTTGCTAAGGTCATGACTTGTGATATCACTTTGGAGAGATTTCTGTGCTGTTCTGACACCAAACTGCTCCAAAATGATAGACTACTCTTATTTGTATTAATCAGCCTGATGCTTTCTATATGTAATCTTCTAGTTTTTGTTTTGTGGTTCTTCATAGAACCATAAAATGGATGGTTCCTTAAAAGCTGGGGTCAGATTCTGGGAACTTTCCAAGCCTCAAAGTAGGACCTACAAATAAAAAGGGCACTTTTTGCAATGAGCACTGGGTGTCATATGTAAGAGATGAATCACTGGATTCCACTACTGAAGCCAAGACTACACTGTATGTTAACTAGGATTTTTTTTTAAAGTATGCAGATAAAGCTTAGACAAAATATTAGAATCAGAGCCTATGGTGGAAAATGCAGCATTTGTAGCAACTGGTAATATATTCAGGAGAAAGCTATGTTCTCAATAGGTGCCTAGATCTCTGAGGAAGAAATAAATTAGACCCTGGCTGCACACACCCCATGACAAAAATATAAATGATTTAGAGAAAATATATGCTGACCAAATATGTAAATGAAACAATGATTAGCTTGTTGATGATAAGCAGAGTGAAAGCTAACTACACATCTGGAGGTAATGAAATGATGACATCTTTTTCAATGCAATCCAAAAAACACTGATGAGCACTATCCATAAGTAAGGCATTATGGGGAATGCTGTTTCAAAGAGAACACTCCATTTTCAGATGAGCACTATCTGTGTAAGTAAGGCATTATGGGGAATGCTGATTCAAAGAGAAAACTCAATTTTCCAAGCTAATGATACAAGACAGTCCCAGACAGAAGTGAAATAGGACCAGACGCGGGGCCAGAGTGAACAAGTTGTTTGTAGTCCAGGAAAGGGCTTGGAAATGCAGAGAGCTTCTGGACAACCATTTTAGATCACTCCAGGGCCTAGTTACGGTGTTGGGAAGAAGAAATAGCACTAGCTGAAGTGCCAGCAGTGATCTGGAGGTTTTCGCCAGAGGTGAACAGCAGTGCAAAGACAAGTTTCAACTTGGGTCTTGTGTTGACCTGATGGTCCAACATTGTCCAACATTGTCATTTGGCAGTAACAGCCAAGCTGAGCTTAGTTGTTGGATGAAAACTAGTAATTCTCCTGGTCCAGTAAAAAATGGCCAGTATGAGTCAGAAGCCTCACCTCTCTGGTGGAGTTGCAGTATTTAATAGTATTTTTACCTCTTTTTTCTCTTTCAAACTAGAACTAGATAAATGGACAGAGAATTCACAATGGACTATCTAAAAAGTGCCAGGAAAGTCTACTTTACTGCCAAAAGATCAAGAATGTAGAAGGAAGATGGGGCACCTGGGTGGCTCAGTTGGTTAAGCATCTGACTTCGACTCAGGTCATGATCTCATGGTTCCTGAGTTCAAGCCCCACATTGAGCTCTGTGCTGACGGCTCAGAGCTTGGAGCCTGCTTCAGATTCTGTGTCTCCCTCTCTGTCTCCCCCTCCTCTGTTTGCACTCTATCTCTCTCTGTCTCTCAAAAATAAATAAACACTAAATAAAAAAGAAGAAGAATGTAGAAGGAAGAGTCCTGAACTAGAAAACTGGTGGGAAAAAAAGGTTTGTTCTAATCCTGCCTCTTTGGCTTTCTTTTCTTTCTTCTTGAGAAAAAAAAAAGTAAAGTAAAACTACTTGATGCCAAAATCCACATTCCTTCCCCCAGGTTTACAAGGCTGACAGATATGTAACAAAGCAACTGTAATAGGTGATCATGATTGAAAGCTGTCTCATTACTTTCTATTTTCATTTAGTTATACTTTTCATGAAATGTCAAAAAAGGAAGCAACATTGCTTTCTAGAGAAATATTTATTTCCTGAATTGATGTCCCCAAATTAACTCATGTGGGAGAGTTCTTCAAATGGAGGAATCGTGGTGACATAACATGGTCCAAAGCATAAGCTGGCAAATTTCTGAGGGTGAGGTGACACTGGAAAGGGGTTGGGAGAGAGAACACAAGTCTAGAAAGAAAGGAGAGCTATTTAACTCTTAAGTGTTCTGAATTAAGTTTATAATCCTTTTCTGCTTAGACACATTTCAGATTTTCAGAAATTGAAATTCCTATTCAAAAGCAATTCAACATCCTTGTTGTTTGTGAGGTACGAGTTCTTTTAAAATGTTTCAAATTAAGGCAAATGGACAATCCAAAACCTTAGTGAGTGCAGTATTTAACTTGCTCACACCTGCCTCCAGTCCTTTGGTGGTAAATCGAGCAAGTAAGCAATGTGCAATAGAAGAGGGTAAGAGACCTGTTCACTTAGAGATATTCTTCTAATATCTGTGTGTCTCTGGCTCCTGCTAACTTGCTGTGCCTTGCCTCACAAGTGGACTGATGAACTGCTTAATGATATATGAAGCAAGGGGCATGATTAACTCAATCCCTTGCATCTGAAGTTCAAAATTAAATAAATGAAGATGTTAGATAGTTTGTAAGGATAAAACATCCTTAGGATGGTTGTGATTGCCTAAGCAAAGGAGTATAGGAGCTGTATTGGTGGCTAGAGCTAGAATAGCTAGTTATTTGACACTTCTTATATCTTTGAGGTAGGTACCGCTTCTTAGTGATCCCCTAAAATTCCTTTCCTACTTTTACTAGAGCCCTTGTCACACTATATTGTAACTGTTTATGCATAGGTCTTCCATTCTTAGTAGACTAAATGCTTGGAGGCAGTGACAGAATTCTGTCCTTATTTGTATTCCTACTTCCCTGTATATAGTAGACACCTATCTAATGTTGAATGAGTAAATAGGTAGACACATGGAGAAAACCATCACACTCACCATGGTTAAGCATTTCAAAACTGGTGATGAAATGCTTAACATTAACCTGGCAATGGAAGGAAATAATCCTGAGAAGAGTTAATTTCCATGATACACCCTGGGTAAACAGACTAAGGGATGTGTGTAGGTAATCAAATTAATAATTGGCTGCAGAAGCTCTTACAGATTTCAGAAATGTGTTTTCAAGGAAGGTGAGTCATGAGCGAGGGCATTTGGAGCCTTGCACATTTAACTGTAACAATGTTGTAGAATGAGCAGCTATCAGAAAAGGCTGATGAGGATCATCATCCAAATATTTGGCAAATCTGCCCTTTAACTAGGTAATTATTCAAACCATCTGGAGTAATTTTTTAAAATTATTATTATTTTTTTAAAGATTTTATTTTTTTTTTAATGTTTTATTTATTTCTAGGAGAGAGAGAGAGAGACAGCATGAGCAGGGGAGGGTCAGAGAGAGAGGGAGTCACAGACTGAAACAGGCTCCAGGTTCTGAGCTGGCAGTCAGCACAGAGCCCGACGCGGGGCTCGAATCCACAACCGTGAGGTCATGACCTAAGCGAAAGTCGGACGCTTAACCGACTAAGCCACCCAGGCGCCCCTAAAATTATTTTTAAAGTTTATTTATTCTGGGGCACCTGGTGGCTCAGTCGGCTAAGTGTCCAACTTCGGCTCAGGTCATGATCTCACGGTTTGTGGGTTCAAGCCCTGTGTCAGGCTGTGCTGACAGCTCAGAGCCTGGAGCCTGCTTCAGATTCTGTGTCTCCCTATCTCTCTGATCCTCCCCTTCTCTCTCTCTCTCTCTCTCTCTCTCTCTCAGAAATAAATAAAACATTAAAAAATTATTTTTAAAATAAAGTTTATTTATTCTGAGAGATAGAGATCAGGAGGGGCAGAGAGAAGAGAGAGGGAAAAGAGAATCCCAAGCACTGACAGTGCAGAGCCTGATTCAGGGCTTGAACTGCGAGATCATGACCTGAGTCAAAATCAAAAGTTGGACACTTAACTGACTGAGCCATCCAAGCACTCCTGGAGTAATTTTTTTTTTTTTACAGAATTTTTTTAAAAATTTTATTTATTTCTAGGAGAGAGACAGAGATAGCGTGAGCAGAGGAGAGTCAGAGAGAGAGGGAGATACAGACTCTGAAATAGGCTGCAGGCTCTGAGATGGCAGTCAGCACAGAGCCCGACGCGGGGCTGGAACCCACGAACCGCGAGATCATGACCTAAGTGAAAGTCGGACGCTTAACCGACTAAGCCACCCAGGCGCCCCACTGGAGTAATTTTTATTATTTATTTATTTTTTTTTAAATTTTTTAATGTTTTATTTATTTCTAGGAGAGAGAGAGCAGGGAGGGTCAGAGAGAGAGGGAGTCACAGACTGAAACAGGCTCCAGGCTCTGAGCTGGCAGTCAGCACAGAGCCCGACGCGGGGCTCGAACCCACGAACCGTGAGATCATGACCTAAGCGAAAGTCGGACGCTTAACCGACTAAGCCACCCAGGCGCCCCTACCCCCTGGAGTAATTTTTAAATACCATCTTCCAGAACAGTGGTTCTCAACTCTTTTTCTTATGATCTTCAAGTCTTCTGTTTCTCTCTCCTTTCTTCTCCCCCACACTTTCCTGCCTCCTCACATCTGAATGCTCTTCACCCAGTTATTGTCTGTGTGTTTTGTGCCTTGGTGGATGAATGGGACAGAATAAGAAAGTCAAAATCGCCTGATGGCCACTTCTTTTCTTTGGTTCTAAAATTCTTAGCTCTGTGCCATAAATAGTTGTGGGTTTATCTAAAATGTATGGAGAACAGGGGTGCTTGGGTAACTTAGTTGGTTGAGTGACCAACTCTTGATTTGGGCTCAGGTCATGACCTTGTGGTTCATGGGATCAAGCCCAGCACAAGGCTCCACACTGAGCGTGGAGCATGCTTGGGATTCTCCCTCTCCCTCTCCCTCTGACCCTCCCCCCTCAAAATAAACAAATGTGTAAAAAAAAAGAAAAAAGTAAAATGTATAAAAAACAATACCAAAGGAGAACATTCCCTCTATGACTAAAGCTTCTCTAGAGTGGGGAAGATGCAAAGAAACAGCAGATATAAACAGAACAGATAAGTGGGTAGACTTCAGAGAGAAGCTGATACTTTTTTTTTCTGGGAAGAGTCCCAGAGAGGTGGCAAGACCCTGAGAACTTTAGGAGAATAGAGAGAACCTATGCCCAAAAGACAGAACAGAGCTGGAGAGAAGGACTGTATGGCAGATCAAGACAAGAGAGAATCAAAGACAATTAACAAAATCACCATGTCCAAGATGATCTCGCAGCATAAAGATGATCCCCATGACTCATTATGGGACCCAGAATTTGTGAGATTTGCCAGCTTTTACCTAAGAGAAAGTGACAGTTCTGCAGAAACTTGAATGGGCTAACTGAGAACCAGGGTGAACAATGGAGTCTCAGTAAAAGCCTGTGGGGATGAATAATGTGTGCTACAACCCCAAGTCTGGTTCTGTGTACATTCCTCAGAACTCAGCCACAGCACTGCAGAAAAGGGGAAGAGATCTTAAATTGACTGAGCTTAAATTTTCTTTTTGTGGTGTAATTGTGGACTCAAGCTAGTAATTGGAGATATAAAAGTATAAATAATTTGTATATTCTGTATACCTAAGTGTAGACTGAAATCCACTTTACCGTTATCTTACTGCCTTTCTATCCACTCTTACATCCATCCTATTCCACCTTCCATATATTTCCAGAAAGAACCTAAGGCAGCTTATAAGTATATATGACCAATTAAGGAATCTTGGTGCTACCATAATAGATACATGAGTTAGACCAGACATTGCAACTCAGAAGCCAAGAGGCAACCAACACAATAAACAAAGCACATCAGAGTAAGGCAAATTCCTTGCCTTAAGCTGTATCATTTTTACTGAGCTACCATATGTGTTCCATGATGTTGAACATCCAGTTTAAGATTGAGGGTATATGTATACACACTTATACACACATATGTGTATGCATGTATGAAATTTTTAATGATTGCATCTTAAATCTTGTAACTCAGTTCTTTCATGAGGAACCAGAAACCTGACAATGTCAGATCTTGTATTGCACTTTCTGATACACATTACAGACATTGTGCTTTGCTTTATTGTGCCTTGCAGATATTATACTTTTTACAAACTGAAGGTCTAAGACTTCAGTGGAGTACAAAAAGAAAAAAACAAGAGCTTTAGTTGGAAGAAGAGAACTAGAAAGAGAAGTGGAGACTGAGGATAGGAACAAATTGCTGGAATCTCAGAATGAAACTTTTACAGATGAGGAGTGGCTTCTCATGGTGAGCAAAGAAAGTGGTTTCTTGAGATAGAATCTACTGCTGGTGGAGATGCTGTGAAGACTGCTGAAATAACAACAAAGGATTTAGAATACGATGCAAGCTTAGTTGATAAAGCAGCAACAGACCTGGAGAGGACTGACTGCAATCTTTCTTTTTCTCTTTTTAAAAAAAGTTTTAAATGTTTATTTATTTTTGAGAGAGAGAGACTGTGCAAGAGAAAGCATGAGTCTGGGAGGGGCAGAGAGAGAGGGAGACACAGAATCCAAAGCAGGCTCCAGGCTCTGAGTTATGAGCACAGAGCCCGATATGAGGTTGGAACCCATGACCCCTGAGAGCATGACCTGAGCCGGAGTTGGAGGCTTAACCGACTGAGTCACCCAGATGCCCCTGACTGCAATCTTGGAAGAAGTTCTTATGGGGTAAAATGCTGTGGAATAGCAGTGAATGCCACAGAGAAACTGTCAGGAAAGGAAAATTTGGTCGATGTGGCAAACTTCACCATTGTCTTATTTTAAGAAACTGGCAAGGCCATCCCAGCCTTCAGCAACGAGCACCTTCATCAGTCAACAGCCACCAATATTGAGGCAAGACCCTTTACCAGCAAAAATATTATGACTCACTAAAAACTCAGAGGATGGTTAACATTTTTTTTAGCAGTAGAGTTGTTTTAAATAAAGGTTTTTTCTTTAAAGGCATAATATTATTGCATACTTTATAGACAACGATATAGTATAAATATAACTTCTATGTGCACTAATCAAAAATTCATTTGATTCTCCTATTGCAGTATTTGCTTTATTGTGGCAGTCTGGAACTGAACACACCATACCTCAACGGTATGCCTGTATTTAGAATTCAGCTTCATGTTTTTTAACTGGGAATGATATTTCATTTTATTCATTATAATAATAGCTGAGTAAAAACATAGGTTTTTCCAAACAGAGAGATTTTTCACACTGCTTTGTATATTTAGGGCACTGTTCCTCTTTTCTATACTCACACCAATAATATAAATTGTGAAAAACAAGTTGGACAATCTTAGTTCATTTTCAAAAAGTCCGATATCAGAAAACCATTTTTTTGAAATATAGTGTTCAAATTTCTATTTTTGAAACAATAGGGTTGACTCCTGCTTTCATTTAGAAGAGGCAGAGACCAAGTCTAGTATATGAATTATACTCTTCCTTGAGTTTCTCAGACACATAATTTTGTTAGGAAACAGCAAATTAAATTATGCACTTGTACACCATTAAGAAATGCCCCTGTGGGAAGATATTTAAAATATTTACATGGTTTGTAATAACAATCAAAAGGGCCAAGTTTTGATCTAACCTCTTTTGTAAGTTATTTCTAAAATTTCCCTTTGATTAGCATGAACAAGTCAGTTTTTTCTCCAACAAATAAAAAAATGTCTTTAGCACCATGTAGTGAATGACCACGCCACCCTATGTAAGTTCTGCAGCAGATCAGGTATCGACCTTTTTGTTCATCTAAGTAACGGAGTGTAGTGTCTATAGCCCTAGCACAGCAGTATGACCGGTCATGGAGCTAATAATCACAACACAATGGGTAAGATTTTAAACTTTCTAACCCTGAGGCACCTGGGTGATTCAGTTGGTTAAGTATCTGACTTCAGCTCAGGTCACAGTCTCATGGTTCATGAGTTCAAGCCCCGCGTCGGGCTCTGTGCTGACAGCCTGGAGCCTGCTTCAGACTGTCTCCCTCTCTGTCCTTCCCCTGCTCACATTCTGTCTGTCTCTCAAAAATAAATACACATTGAAAAAAAATTTAAACTTTCTAATCCAAATAATTTCTATGAGCAATGTAGTAGGCAGATTTTAGAGTTCCAGATCTTTGTAAAATACTACCATTCTGGATTTATTTTCTGATAATTTAATGTTACCAAGAACCAACTGTACTCACAAGAGTGACATCTGAAATCACAGTATTGTTGAGCAGTCTGCATTAAATCTTTCGAGACTAGTTGTGAACACATTAAAAAGTCATTTTCAGGAATGGTGTCTTTTCTGGGCCTCCTGTGTCTTCCAAATTTTATTTAGTAATAGTAAGATATTCAACAGCACCACAAAAATAAGATTGTATTACTTAAATCTGTGTTCCTATTACTTGCAATAAAAAATACTCCAAATTATTTTAATTTTTTATAAAACTTGTCCTGCAGTTTTTCAACTATGTATTCGAAATAATAAGAAACATATTGTCTGGTTAGATTTCCATTTCCAAGTGATTATTCCTGATCAGGACACATCATTTCTGCTTAGACAACTGGCACACATTTATAAAAACTGTCATCTGTAAGCACTTTGATTCCAGGAAACATTTTCTTAATATATGACTACATTTCACACAGCATATAATTTAGTCATAAACTAAGCCCTTATAACAAATTATGCCATGTTACTTGACTAATTTATTAACTATAAGTTAATTAACTTATATAATTAATATAGGTATATATTAATAGTTATATAATTAACTATAAGTTAAGCACTATAAGTGCTTGCTGATGCAAACACATCTCTGTGCCATCTTCATGGGCACAGGCATGCAGGAAGTCAGGAGGCACTGCCACTTTGCAGGCCCTAGTTAAGCATGAGGCCGAGGCTACCTTACTGCTACTCTTGTACCTTCCTGAAAATGCACTCACTGTCTTCCTTTGTTTTTTCCCCACTGGCTTCCCATCATACTCATGCTATAATCCTTGATTCCTAGAATGACACAAAAGGCACACTGACCATCTGAAAAGGCAGCTGATTCACCTCCAATATGCCCTCTCTTCTCTTCTCATCCTTCACCTTAGGTACCACTCAAAGAGCATCTCTCTGAACTATCATTGTTCTATTCGCTCCATCATTCTGTATATTGTGTTTTTTCTAACAGGCTAACTAGAGCTTATCACTCAAGACTCTGTTCTGTTTTTATTTCCATTTGATAAATTTACCCTGATTAATTAGAACCCTCCCTACTATATCTGCCTCTCTCACAGATCTTAAAATTGATCATTTTTCTGTTTTATTTTAACCTCAAAGCATGTCACTATCTTTTCCATGCCTAGTCAGATACACTCTAAGTTGCTAGAAGGTAAAAATACTATCTTTTATCCCTATATTTTCAGCTTCAGCACAGTGATCCTAGATTAATTGTGTTTCTTCCTAAATGTTGGTAAATGATTAATGGTACAGCATCCACAATTTTTCAATCAATCATTTAATAAATATTTGAGTATCTATTGAATGCAAAGCTGCCTCTTATACATGACACAAAGATAAATAAGACATAGGCTTTTCATTTTAGGAAATTAGAGTCTAGTAGCAACGTGCATACATACAGAACCTCCCAGGGAAGACTCGGGCTGTGTTGGCCTCTACAGAGTACCGTACACTGAATTTATTCCAAATTTTAAAATTGGTTTATTTGTATAAAAAACACAAATTTCCATCTTCTCCTGAAAAACTGGAAAATTGGTGGCACTGCTTTGTATTCTCTCATGGCAAGATAGACTATAGCTGAAAGATGGCTTCCCTTTGGATGGGCAGTTGACCACATAGCTGATCATTCTCTGAGTATATGTTGCTAGTTAGCATGTCATTACAGATCAGTTTCACCCCTTGGCTACTTCCTGGCATTTCTAAACCAAGTTTTCATGAAAATAACATGTTGCTCATCTGAGTGAGAAATAAATGATCATAAGTGAAATGTGCAGATGTTTAGGTTTAAAGTTGAATATTATTTAGGGAAACTTGTCTTGGTAGGGGTAAGGGACTGATTAAGGAAAACATGTTTTGCATACAACTAACTCTTCCTGCAGTTTTGTGGAAATCAACTCGGATTAAAGCTTAGGAATTCTTAAATGTACATCAAAAAATACTAGCAAAATAAAAGATTCCAACTGTAGCTGTAAGGTTTATTTATTTAAAGTGTCATTTTATTTCCTTAAATGAAAGCAAGAAAGCTGACCTTTTTTTAAACTCTTTTTTTAAAAAATTATTTATTTTTGAGAAAGAGAGGAGGGGAGAGGGGCAGGTGGGGAGGAGCAGAGGATCTGAAGTGGGCCCTGAGCTGACAGCAGAGACCTGATGCTGGGCTTGAATCCACCAACCATGAGATCATGACCTGATCCAAAGTTGGATGTTTAACTGACTGAGCCACCAGGCTCCAGCTCCCACCTTTTTTTTTTTAACTCTTAAGATGGAGGGAAAAGAAGAAGACACTACTTACTATAGTGGATATTGTTGCTACCCTTCCCAGATCCTTTTCATTGAGTGGGCATACACATCCCCAATAGCACTGAGCATCGCCACCAACCGCATACAGCTGCCCCTTCTCCAGACAACTTCCCTCTAAGAGACTCCATCTCCCCTCAAGCAGTTAGCAATGCTTGGCAAACAGAGGATATCCAGTACTGGCTCTCTTTCTCAAAGTTAGACTACCTATGATACAGTCCACTTCTAGAAATCCTTGTGGGACACAGGCTGAAGCTAGTTCCAGCTGAGATCATATCCTTATTTTCTTTCCCTTCCCTAACCCACTCCCCTCCCTTCCCTTCTTCTGAGAGCATTTCTTCATAAATTGCCTTCATAAGAATCTGTCTGAGTCTGCCTCTAGGGAATGTGACCTAAGACACTTAGCACTTTAGTAGATGCATCTAGTTCCCACTACAAGGACCAAGTGGTTTCAAATACTCTTCTGTTGTTTGAAGAGCCCAGGGCTCTTTAACACCTCTCCATCTGAGCCCTGTTCAAGGCCATCTTCTGACATGCACCCCCCCGTAGAAATTCATTCTGCTGTGGACTTGCCAGACATTCCCTCAGATCAAGAGATAGCAACTCTATTCAGGCCAACAAATACATAATGCTAATCCCACCCCCACCAAATACAGATTTCCCTATAGATTCCTAGCAGAAATAACCTAATAAGAAGTTCAATTCTCACTTTTAGATCAAATAAGGAAAAGGGAAAGAGTAAGACAGGTAAATATTCCCATGAAAGTAACATCAGAATATTCAGAAATTCCCTTGATCATCAATAAAAAGCAGATTCTATAAATATTTACTCATCTGAAACATCAGGAATTCTATTTATTGCCTATGATTAAGTTTTTTTTTAATTTTTATTTATTTTTGAAGGAGAGAGAGAGAGACAGAGCATGAGCAGGGAAAGAGCAGAGAGAAAGGGAGACACAGAATCCAAAGCAGGCTCCAGGCTCAGAGCTGTCAGCATAGAGCCTGATGTGGGGCTTGAACTCAAACTGTGAGATTGTGACCCAAACCAAAGTTGGATGACTGACTGAGCCACCCAGATGCTCCAAGAATCTATTTTTTTAAGTTTATTTTTATTTATTGTGTGAGAGAAAGATAGAAAGCAAGCAGCGGAGGGTCAGAGAGACAGGGAGACATAATCTGAAGCAGATTCTGCCTGTCAGCGCAGAGCCCAATGTGGGGCTTGAACTCACAAAGTGTGAGATTATGACCTGAGCCAAAATCAAGATTCAGATGGTTAACTGGCTGAGCCACCCAGGTGCCCCAAGAGTTTAATTAGTAATTCATTTTTGACATGTATTTTTCTTGCTTTCTACAAGTTAGTTATCACTTTACTATGCACAATAGTAAGAGTTCATCTTTGGTTGAAATTCTGAAGCTATGAATTCCAACAGTGTTGCAATACATTAAGGCATTTTCAGAAAAGGAGGTAGGTTGCCATCAAGTTTTCAAAGATTTAATATTTAGATGAGTTTAAATTAATTTTGCATATGAAGATTCAGGACACTGGAAAATGAAAGCAGTAGTAGGAAATTATGACATCTTCAAAGTTCAGAATTTCCATCTTGAAAACTAGATCCTGAAAACATTCACCACCAAAAAGTGTAAAATGAAGGTGTAGTTGTGACAGACCAACCAACAGAAGGCAGGATAGTAAGGAAAGGACAAAACCAGGTTAAGAGACAAGTAGGATTCTATCCTAGTTTTTAGTTTTCTGGTGTTTGTTATTCACTGAGTTAGTAAATGGAGTTCCCTTTCCTGGGAAGCATCTAAATATAAATGGAGAGCACTGGGCACTTTAATGGATTCTCAGAAACCTGATTTTTTTTTAATTTTAATGTTTTATTTATTTTTAGGAGAGAGAGAGACAGCGTGAGCAGGGGAGGGTCAGAGAGAGAGGGAGTCACAGACTGAAACAGGCTCCAGGCTCTGAGCTGGCAGTCAGCACAGAGCCCGACGCGGGGCTCGAACCCACGAACCGTGAGATCACGACCCAAGCGAAAGTCGGACACTTAAGCCACCCAGGCGCCCCTCAGAAACCTGATTTTAATTGGGTACCATGGCAAGTCTACAACCTACTTGGAGACTGTCTAATGTAGCTTGCCTGAAGGAGTATATATTGTGAGACACATGGAATAGTAGAGACAGAAACTGTTAACAAAATTTTACCTAAATTATGCAATTTGCACCTGACAGCAATCCAATTAGTGGTAGGCACTGAGCCCAGTCTATAGATTAGGACACTGAGGCCCAGAATTTAAGTAACTGATTGCTTTCCTATATCATAGTCCAAGGCTAAGAGTTTGACAAGGCAGCTATAGGGTGGAAGGACGCTGGAAATAAGGGCCTGACCTCCCTATTCTCTACTTTTACCCCACAGCATGAAGAGAATGCCTCTCCAAAGGATTCAGTTGGGAACACATTGACAGTACAGTCAGAGATCCCTGTGACTTAGGCCCAGAAACTTTCTTTCTAAATAGAGGGCAATATGCCATTGAGACAGGAACATAGCTATTGTGATCAAGTAAATAGCTATTGTGATCAAGAGTTCAGATCTCAGGTCTCCAAATTACTAGCTGTGGAAATACCTAAGTTTCTTCCTTAATACAGCTGAGACTTAGTCCCCAAGAGGTAACTAGTACTTATTTAATATGGTGGTTGTTAAGATTAAAATAACTTGGAGGTGCTTGCATGGCTCAGTCAGTTAAGCATCCAACTCTGTTTCAGCTCAGGTCATGAATTCATGGTTTGTGAGTTCAAGCCCCACATTGGACCCCATGCTGATGTCAAGCAGGTTGCTTGAACCTCTCTCTCTCCCTCTCTGTTTGTCCCTCGCCGACTTCCTCTGTCTCTCTCTCTCTCAAAATAAATAAATAAACTTAAAAAAAGATTAAAATAATGCATATATATTTAGATCAGTATATAAGAAATTGTAAATGTTCATTAATGGTAGAAAAAAAAGTGAACATGTAAACCTTTCTGGCATTTGCCTTCCTTCAGGTCTCTAGTGTAATGTTGACTTACCACTAATATAATCTTTTTTGCCTACCTCCCTTTAGATTCCAGGTTTCTACTAAGGTAATAGTTCCTCATTGCTTAACTGATGTTTTATTTACTATTACTCAGTATTGGATGTAAAGTGACCAGATGTTCCTCTTAATACACAATAGATACCATGAAGTGATGAGACATCTGCAGTATGCCTCCAAAACAATAACTTCTATAATACATATTTGGGACTATCTATTTTTCAGGGATGCATCCTCCAAGTCTGTCTTTCCCCAAGACATCTGGTCACCCAACGATTCTGCCTAGGACTATGGTATCCCATTTGGATCCAAGTGACTGCACTGAAAGGCCACAGCTACTGTTGCCCTGGAGGGCAATGTTAAGGTTGGGAAAAATATCCAGGTGATAAAACTGAATTTCAAACAGCAGGGAATTCCTTTGCTTGAGAAAAAGGATTTCTATTCCTATCCTTCCTACAAATTCTGCCCCGGACACAGCATAAGACAATTTTTTAAGAAATTTAATTCTATGATGGTTAATTTTTTAACTTGACTGGACCATGGATGCCCATATTGGTTAAACATTATTCTGGGTGTGTCCATGAGGGTCTTTGAACAAGATTAACATCTGAATCTGTAGACTCAGTAAAACAGATTGCTCTCTCCTTTTTATTCTACTCTAACTTAAAAAAAAATTATTAAGTTTTTATTTTAATTCTAGTATAGTTAACACAGTGTTATATTAGTTTCAGGTATACAATACAGTGATTCAACAATCCCATACATTACAAGGGCTCATCACCACAACTGCACTCTTTAATCCCCATCAACTATTTCACCCCCACCCCCAAACCTCCTCTCTGATAACCATCAGTTTGTTTTCTATAGTTAAGGAGTCTGTTTCTTGGTTTGTCTCTCTCTCTCTCTCTCTCTCTTATTTTTTCTTTGTTCATTTGCTTTGTTTCTTAATTTCCAGAAATGAGTGAAATCATACAGTATTTGTCTTCATCTGCAGACTTATTTAAGTCCATCTATGTTGTCACAAATGGCAAGATCTCATTCTTTTTTGTGGATGAAAAATATTCCATTATATACATAATCTTCTTTATCCATTCATCTATCAATGGACACTTGGGCTGCTTCCATAATTTGGCTATTGTAAACAACACTGGTATAAACATAGGAGTACATGCATCCCTTTGAATTAGTGTTTTTGTATTTTGGGGGTAAATACGCAGTAGTGCTATCACTGGATCATAGGGATAGTTCTATTTTTAACATATTAAGGAAACTCCATAGTGTTTTCCCAGAGTGAATGTGCAAGTTTGCATTCCTGTCAATAGTGCAAGATAGTTCCCTTCTCTCTACATCCTCGTTGACATCTGCTATTTCTTGTGTTTTTTATTTTAGCCATTCTGACAGGTATGGAGGTGATATCTCACTGTAGTTTTGATTTGTATTTTCCTATTGATGAGCGATGTTGAGCATCATTTCATGTGTCTGTTGACCAACAGATTGCCCTCTCTAATGTTGGTATGCTTCATCCAGTCAGTTAAAGGTCTGAATACAATGGAAAGTCTGACCCTCCCATGAGTATGAAGGAACTTCTCCTGCCTGACTGCTTTGAACTGTGACAGTGGTCTTTTCTACCTTTTGGACTCCAACTGAAATATCCTTCTTCTTGAGTTTTGAGTCTGCCAGCTTTTGGACTGAAACCTTAACCATTGGCTCTCCTGGGTCTCCAGCTTGTCAACTGCAGTTTTTTGGGACTTTTCACCCACCGTATTCACGTGAGTCCATTTCTTATTTTATGCACACCTGTGCACACATCTCTTTTTGGTTCTGTTTCTAGAGAATGCTGACTAATGCAATCTCAAAATTTAAGCTGATGTATTTTAAAATATGTTCATTTTAAATAAATATGATAATGAATATGGTTATTCTTTTCCTTAGAGTTCCCAGCTTTGTATTTGAAAAGAGTCTAAAGCCCAAAGGGAAAAAATACCTTTGTGCTGGTCTGTGATATGGGGTGCGTGTGTGTACATCTACACGTGTGTGTGTACATCTACACGTGTGTGTGTGTGTGTGTGTGTGTGTGTGTGTGTTTGAGTTGGAGAAGCAGCTGTAATAGGATTTGGTTTCTAAGGATTAAAGAGAAAATAATGATAACTGTCAAAACAGAGCTATGTTATTTTATGCAATTTTACATGTTATTAAAGTACTGCATTATTTATTCAAGAGCCTAGCTGGGTGAAGTGTGAAAATATGATTTATGCTAAATGCTCTTCAGGAGAAATAGTCTTTAGATGGATGGGGGCAGGGCTTTTTATTTAGAAAGATTTACTCTGGTTTAAAAAGTGTTGTCATTGGCAGAGAAGGACAAATATCATATGTTTGCACGTATAGGAGGATTAGGAGGAACTTGACGGAGGAACAAGGGGGAGAAGAAGAGCAGAAATGGTGGGGGAAAGGGAGAGAGGCAAACCATGAGAGACTCTTGAATGCTGACAAAAAATGAGGACTGATGGATGTGGGGGGAGGGGGGATGGGCATGGAGGAGGACACTTGTGGGGATGAGCACTGAGTGTTATGTGGAAACTAATTTGACAATAAACCATTTGTAAAAAATAAATAAATAAATAAATTAATTAATTAATTAACTAAAAAAAAAAGTGTTGTCATTTCCCTCTAGTGGCAGGAAGGAAATAACACCTATTGAGGAGAACAATGTAAGATAAGAATGCTTCATTCTGCAAAGAGAAGAGGCTTCTTTCCTTCCTTTTTCTTGAATGTAATAATTGATTTACTAATCAAAAGCTAAGCATTGCTACAGATAGGAAATACCCTGCATTAGAGAGTTTGCAACTGCGTTAGGAACAATATGATCAAAGTAAAAGAAAAACCTGACCATTGAGTGGGTCTGGGACAACTCTATGAAGTTGGTGACAAAATGATGGATGATTCTTCTTTTTCTCTATTACCTACACTTCACCAGGCATTCAATGACAACGGAACTCACGTGCCTTTCAGTTCTACCTTAAATAATATTCTGGATCTTTCTCTCTTGCTTCTAGTCTTTTAGTCTACATCAAAAGCTGTCTTTCCAATGTCCTATTGCCTTATGGTTCTATTTTTCTCCTGCCTCTCTCTCATCAATGATCCACAACACATTGTACTATCATTGACTTGGCTGCATTATTTTTTTAATTTGAAAATATTCTCTAGGTTTTTATAATTTCAGTAAAATTAACACACAGTGTAAAATTAGTTTCAGGTGTATGATACAGTGATTCAACAATTCCATATATTACTCAGATTACATTATTTAAATTGCATGTTTTTGTGTCTATTCCTCCCAATCCCCAATAAATTTTGAACTCCTTAAGATATAGTCTAAATTTTAACTTTGCATTATAAGTGTCTAGCTTAGTCTAGAACTCAATAAACATTTGTTGAAATAAAGTATGCGTGTGTCAATTAATAAATGAATGAATTTGAAAATCATTTAATAAATTAACCAGTCCATTGATTAAATATATTATCTGTATTTGATATTATTAGGGAAATTGGGGGAAAATGCCCGAACTCTAATGTGAAGCTTAAATAAAAATTACAGTAGGAAAATAACCAGGAGATTGTTTTTTTGTGAGGTTTTCCAGAATTTAGCCTTCTTAAAAATATCTTTGAAGGTGATCAGATGGATAGAAGCACTCTGATACCAGTCATACTTTACACTCTCTACACATTAAATGACAACATACAAATTTTGCTGTTTAATTGTGATTCTCTTATGGGGGAAAAACGGAAGGAAACCTAAGGAATGAGAAATCTTACACTCAAAATGAAAATGACATTCAAAGCCTGAAATTGGTAACTCCTCCCCTCTCAAAAATTCATTTCCTCTAGCTTCTTTTTCCTACTGAGAAAAAATTGATCATTTTCAGAGAGCCAAAAGGATCTGAATTTTATGACCCAAAGAACACAAAAATTAGTGTTGATTAAATCATATATTTAAGGGTGGATATTAGTCATGCCTATATTTCTCAGAAAAAAAATAACACTGAGAGAAGATGCTTGCCTACAAAAAGAAAATGGAGACAAGACACATTTTACACATCCTAGATGAAGACACATGACTTAAGTATAGGACAGATTTATATTTTAAATGCAAGTTTTCCTAGACCATAGATCATTGCATGTAAGGGCTACTAATTCATCCCCCCAAAATGCACTGAGAACTCTTATTTCCAAGAAGGATGTAGCAGGTCAAGGCAGGATAAAACCTCCATGGTAACAATTAGTAAAAGTTGGATACATTACAAAAAAATCATTTTAAAAGCATCAGAGAGATGTGAAAGCAAACAGGAAGACAAAGAATTATTAAAATTCCAGCTGCCTTTTATGCGTAAATTGACAATATGATCCTAAAATTTATATGGAAATGCAAAGGACCCAAACATAAGTCTATACATTTATGTTCTATTGATTTTCAACAAGTGTTACCATGACAACTGAGTGGGGGAGATAACAGTCTTTCCAACAAATAGAGCTGGGAGAACTAGATATTCATATGTAAAAGAATGAGGCTGAACCTCTAATTCACATTATACATTAAATATTAATTCCAAGTGGATCACTGAGTCACATGTAAGAGGTAAAATTATAAAACTCTTAGAAGAGAAATAATAGTAAATTGTCATGACTTGGGATTAGGCAGTAGTTTCCTAGATATAACATTAAAAGCACAAGTGACAAAGGAAAAAAGAGAAGAAAAATGAACTGCAACAAACTTAAAAGCCTTTGTGCTACCAATAATACTATCAAGAAATTGAAAGCACAACCCACAAAATGAGAGAAAATAGTTGCAAATAATATATGATAAGGGACCTGTATCCAGGATATATAAAGAACACAACACAATACAACAATAGAAAGACAAATGGCCCAATTTTAAAATGGACAAATAATTTGAATAGGCATTTCTCTAGAGAAGATATACAAATGGCCAACAAGATCGATATAAATTCTCATTAGAGAAATGCAAGTCAAAACCATAATTCTCTGCTAGTTCACTTCCATTAGGATGGCCATAATAAAAAAGACAGACAATGACAAAAGTTTGCAAGGATGTGGAAAAATTAGAAGTCTCACACATCACAGGTGAATTATAAAAGGAGCAGCTACTTTGGAAAATAGTCAGTTCCTCAATAAGTTTCAATAGAGACCATCTGACCTTGCAATTCCACTTGTAGTATACACCAAATAGAAATGAAAACATATATCCAACCAAAAATATGTGTGTGCAAATATTCATAGCAGAATTATTCATAATAGATAAAAGTAGAAACAAACCAAATGTCCATCAACTGATGAATGAATTTAAAAACTGTGACATATACCTACAGTGCAATATTAGCCATAAGAAGGAATGAAGCATTGATATACCCCTGCAATATGGGTGATCCTTGAAAACATGCTAAGTGAAAGAAATCAGCTATAAAAGTTCATATGTGTACAGTTCTATTTATATGACACTTACACAGTAAGCAAATCCATAGAGACAGAATATAGATTAGTGCTTTCTAGGGAATTCGGGGAGGAGAGAATTCTGGAGTTACACAGAGCATTCTGGAGTGACTACTAATGGGTAGGGAATTTTTTAAGAGGTAATAAAAAAATTCTGGAATTAAACTACTTCTGGGTATTTCTCCAAAGAAAACAAAAACATCAATTTGAAGAGATATATGTATCCTTACACTCACTGCAGAATTATTTACAATAGCTAAGACATAGAAGCCACCTAAGTGTCCATCAATAGATGAATGGGTAAAGAAGATGTAGTATACATATACAATGGAATATTATTCAGCCATAAAAAAGAATGAGATCTTGCCACTTGTGACAACATCAGTGGACCTAGGGGGTATTATGCTAAGTAAAATAAGCCAGAGGAAGACAAATACCATGTGATTTCATGTACATTTAAACTAAAAACACAATAAATTTTAAAAAAGACAAATAGAGACAGGGCCATAGATGCAGGAAACAAACTACCCTACCAGAGGGAAGGGTTTGGGAGCAGGTGAAAACAGGTGAAGAGGATTAGGAGGTACAAACTTTTATAAAATAAATGACACATGGGAATGTAATATACAGCACAGGGTCTATAGTCAATAATATTGTAATAACTTTCTATGGTGATGGATGATTACTAGACTTGTCATGGGAATTATTTCTTAATATATAAAAATATTGAATCACCATGGTGTTCACCTGAAGCTAATAGGATATTGTACGGCAATTATACTTTAGTAAAAATCCTCTAGAATTATAGTGCTAATATTTTCACAGCTTTGTGAATATACGAAACATTATTTAATTACACACTTTAAAACTGATTTTTATGGCATATGATTCTCATTTAAAAAATCAAGAGCAGTCTAAATCATCTAGTTTTTACACGAAAGAGCAATATATCTGATGTATGTGGAAGGCTACTGGACAGAGATAGATCAGTGATTTGAAGCTTCATAGCAGGCGAATCTGTGGATCTCAGAATGCTGCATTCTCTGGCTACCTTAAAATTATTCTTCTGTTGATCTCAGTGTACCCCTTCTCTCCTCTTTTCTTCCCAGCCACAACTTTGTCCTCTACCATATATACAAGTCATTCTTGGTGTAAATTTTAGCCATACATTTCTATATTCTATTTAAAAAATTTTTTCAAATGTTTATTTATTTTTGAGAGAGAGAGCACAAGTGAGGGAAAGGCAGAGCGAAAGGGAGACACACACAGAATCTGAAGCAGGCTCCAGGCTCCAAGCTGAACTGTCAGCACAGAGCCTGGTGCAGGGCTCAAACCTATGAACCATGAAATCATGACCTGAGCTGAAGTTGGACACTCAAGTGACTGAGCCATTCAGGCACCACTATATTTCCATATTCTATGTTCAGTGACTAAGTCCAGAAGTGAACATTATCCAAGGGAATGTTTGTCAAAGTGTATCAAAATCACTGGAGGAGAGAGTCTAGTCTAGCACTGACTACCTGGATACTTCAGTACCAGGGGAAGTGCACAAAGCAGTCTTCCCCATTCCAAGTACTTTGTGTGGAAGGCGTGGTAATTCTCTCTACTAAAGGGAAATGTTTCTTGTGTCAAACTCACCCAGTAAGAAACAGATTCACTCAGGTACCCTGAGGTCTATCTTTCCTTCTGCATTTGGATGAACAGAGCAAGAACATTCTGACAGGGGTCAAAGGATGCACCATCTAAGGGGTCATTTGCAATACAAATGGGAAGAATCAGAGGAAAAAAATATTATCTGTGTCTCTCAGAGGCAAACAGGAAATCCTTCTGATGGTTATCTGGCTAACATGTCTTAACATGGCTGACTCACTTTCTATTCCCTGGTGTATTTCTAGCAAGTACCCTAACCATAGCCTGAGCCCATGAGTACTGCTAGGTATTGACAATTCCCCTTCTCCTCTCCCATCCATCTCTCAGGCAGCCTGAGATATGACAAGGACAGGCTAACAAAATAAAAATGTTCCAAATGGGTTGCTCGAAAAAGTGATATCGCAGGGGAAATGACAATCAAATGCATAGGCCAAACCTGCTTCTGTATTATAAGAAGGTAAGAATAAATCTGAAAACAAGGCCTCTGAAAGCAACTGAACTTTTCCCCCCAAGAAGATTTGTTTTAATATAATTTACTGTCAAATTGGCTTATATACAATACCCAGTGCTCATCCCAACAAGTGCCCTCCTCAATGCACATCACCAATTTTCCCTCTCGCCCCCCACCCCGTCCATCCACCCTCAGTTTGTTCTCTGTATTTAAAAGTCTCTTGTGGTTTGCCTCCATCCCTCTCTGTTTGTAACTATTTTTTCCCCTTCCCTTCTGCCATGGTCTTCTGTTAAGTTTCTCAAGATCCACATATGAGTGAAAACATATGATATCTGCCCTTCTCTGACTGACTTATTTCACTCAGCATAATACTTTCCAGTTCCATCCATGTTGATGAATGGATAAAGAAGTGGTTTACATATACAATGGAATACTACTTGGCAATGAGAAAGAATGAAATTTAAAAAAAAAAAAACTCAAGACCAAAAACGAATTAATTAATTTGAAAAGAATCATAAACTATTATCATTTTTACAAAAACAATAAGGGTTTCTTTACATTTTTAATTTGTAGGGGTGCATAGGTGGCTCAGTCAGTTAAGCTTCTGACTCTTGATATCGGCTCACATCATGATCTCTCGGTCATGAGACCAAGCCTGGTGTTGGGCTCCAAGCTGAGTATGGAGTCTGCTTGGGAGTCTCTCTCTTCCTCTGACCCTCCCCACCTCTCTCAAAATAAATAAATAAACACTTAAAAACATTTTTAAATTTGCAATGTTAAAAAAATGACCTCCCGGGGCGCCTGAGTGGCTTAGTCGGTTAAGCGTCCGACTTTCGCTTAGGTCATGATCTCGCAGTTCGTGGGTTCGAGCCCCATGTCGGGCTCTGTGCTGACTGCCAGCTCAGAGCCTGGAGCCTGTTTCAGTCTGTGACTCCCTCTCTCTCTGACCCTCCCCTGCTCACGCTGTCTCTCTCTCTCTCTCCTAGAAATAAATAAAACATAAAAAAATTTTTTTTTAAATAATAAAATAAATTTAAAAAAAAGACCTCCCTTCCTCAATGTAAAAAAAAAAAAATCTTACTTTTTAGAGCCACTAAACTAGGAGTCACTTCTAGTCCAACTGTCTTGTTGCACATGAGTTTATCTTCCTGGTTGTTTTTTCTGTTCTCAGGCTGACAGCATTGAATACCAATAGCAGTCCTGAGAAGTCCACCTTTGTCACTTTCACTCAGCCCACCATGCTCCACATTGGAGAATGAAGAATTGGCCTCAGGGTAAAGAAAACAAGTGATTACAACTAGAATGAAGCAGAGGCTAGAGCACTAGCTGCACAATGACCTGGAAAGCACTTAAACATTGGGTTGCCCAGCGACATCTCTGACCAACTGAATCAGAAATCTCTGTGAGAGACTCTGTGAGTGGTTAAGGTGAACAGCCAAGATTGATAAATACTGGACTAGAAGAAAGAGAAAGATGTTCTTAATGTCTGAAACTCAAACTCATCAGAAATTTGATTCCATGCAATTATCCTAGAACCCCAAATTTATTGCCCTTTCTTATATTCCATTCTTTCAACTGTAATTACTCCTTTTTGAGTTTTAAGCTTCCATTTAGGATGACTTGATGGGGTGCCTGGGTGGCTCAGTTGGTTAAGCGTCTGACTTCGGCTCAGGTCATGATCTCACAGTTAGTGAGTTTAAGCCCCACGTTAGGCTCTGTGCTGACAGCTCGGAGCCTGGAGCATGTTTTGGATTCTGTGTCTCCCTCTCTCTACACCCCCCTCATGCTCTGTCTTTCTCTGTCTCTCAAAAATAAACAAACATTTAAAAAAAAAAGATGCCTTGAAGCTCAAGTTAACTTGGTTTTATCTGGACATAACTTATTGCACAAGTGCAATGGACAGGCGTTTGCTTTAATCACTACCATCTCCTCTCCCATTCCTCATCTGTTACTCTATTTCTATATGTCCATGAGTCTCAAGCATTGTTCCTATACCTGAGGCATCAGCATCATCTGAGAATACATATAAATGATTTGTGGCTTCCACCTGCTGAATGAGAAACTATAGGGATGGAGTCCAGCAATCTGTGTTTTAACAAGCCTTCAGATGGTTCTGATGCATGCTAAACACTGAGAACCACTGTTCTGGGCACCCATGAAGTAGAAGTTGATCCCTTCTGCTATGCAGCTCAAAGCCAACCAACCAGACAGTATAGAACTCTTAGAAAGGGTGCAGAGGACCTGGAGGCAATGTTGGGATAAAACATAGAAGCCTCCTTTACATTAAATAATTATATCAATATAAGCAGCATTAGTAGCAGGGGACTTAAAAGACCATAACCCTTGAGTCTCTTTCTGCTATTTCCTACCAACCCCTTCTGTCTTCCCTGTGGATTTTCTTTTAGTTGAATAGCAACCTATTGGGGATACACATATCCTTATTTTGAACACTACTTCCCTCACAAGACAGTGATTCTCTCTCTAGTCTTCCAAAATATGAACGTGTACATAGTGCTCACAATTTCATTATCCAAGAGCCAAATAAAAATAATACTGTTTGTGGTGGGGTCAAGGAACTTGGTTTCAGTCCCAGACATTTAAGTCACTAGCAGTTATTTATTTATTCTATAAGTACAGTGTTATGGGAGATCTTGTTAACAACTGGCCTAATATTTCATTGGGCTATTTTGATTTACTTTTGTTTTTACATGTCTGTGTCCAGCAAATGCCTACAACCCTTTTCCTGGCTTCACCTGCCTCCTTCCAATCTACTTGCTACACAGGTGCCAAAAGATTCTTTCAAAAAAGCAATCCTATTATATTCCTTCCTTCCTTAAAACTCTCCAATGACATCAAATGCACTGGACACAACATATAAATTTCTTTTTATAGCCTATAAGAGTCTTCATGATCTGACCCCTACACTTTCTTACCTTCTCCACTATGACATTCTTCTACCACACTCACTATGCTCTGATCCCTACAGTCTTACTGTTCCTCGATGATTCATTTTTTCCCCTTTCTCAACATAGGGCCTTTGTACTTGTTCTTCTCTTGCCTAGAAGGGCCCCCTCCCTATTTTCACATGGCTAACCCTCCCTTTTGGCCATTCAGCTTGCAAGTCAAATCTTACCTTCTCCAGGAAATATGAGCACCTGCTCTACATCAGCAATACTACATAGTTGCAATCACACTCTCTTTTATGGAGTACTATGCCTGAGTTAATTAGTTTAAAAGAAAAGTTCCCAGAATCTGAGAGCCAGAACTGTCCTGAAAATCATGCACCTGAATTTGCACTCAGTGCAGAAGCCCCACTTCCTGCAACATCCATGACAGCTTTTCCTCGATCATTTCCAGTCCACTACCTTATAAGACAACGCATTCCACAATTGAAAAGTTCGAATTACTACTCTTTCCAATCATGTGTTTAAATCTGTCTTTCTAAAACTTCCACCATACATCTGCCCTACAGACCAACACAAAATGAGTTTGTTACACAAAATAAGTCTGTTCCTTTTCTCGCATATTTTTTCAAACATGGAAGCACATCAATTCTTCCTTTTTCTCTTCTGAGGCCAAATTTCCTCACTTTGTAAATTGTTTCCAAGTTCCTGATCATTCTAGTTACTTTCCTTTGTATGTGCTTTAATTAATCAGTGCATCTTAATATGTAAACTCCAGAGGTAAACACAATAGTAAACAAGTAGCTCAACGGTTTCATGGTACATAACCATTGACATTTTTCTCTTCATTCTGTGGTCAGACTAAGATGGAGTTAGTGTTTATCACAGTTGACTCATATTTAGAAAATATGGGTTAAGATTCTGTCATTTTAGGGGCACCTGGGTGGCTCAGTCAGTTAAGTGTCTCACTCTTGATTTCAATTTAGGTCATGATCTCACAGTTCCTGAGCCTAAGCCCCACATTGGGCAATGAGCTGACAGTGCAGGGCCTGCTTGAGATTCTCTCTCTCTCTGTCCCTCTCCTGTGCTCTTTCTCAAAATAAATAAAGTTAAAAAAAAAAAAACATTGTCACTCTAGTGATGTTCTAAATCCTTTGCCAGATACTACGTGAGGGCATACAACAGCAAGAGAATTATGCTATTCAACTTCAGATCCTAGGCTTTTAATGTTTTCAGTATAGGTAGCTTAAAGGCAAGAATTCTCTCATATTTGAAAAGAATGAGATATTCCCATTTGCAATAACATAGATGGATCTAGAGAGTGTAATGCTAAGCAAAGTAAGTCAGTTACAGAAAGACAAATACCATATGATTTTACTCATATGTGGTATTTGAGAAACAAAATAAACAAAGAAAAAAAAAAGAGACAAACCAAACACAGACTCTTAACTACAGAGATCCAACTGATGGTTACCAAAGGAAAAGTTTGGGCAGGGGTAGAGATAGGTAAAATAGGAGATGGGGATTAGGAAGAGTATACTTATCATGATAAGCACTGAGTAATATATAGAATTGTTAAATCACTATATTGTATACCTGAAACTATATATATATAGTTATAACACTGTATGTTAACTATACTGGAATTAAAGGAAAAGAAAAAAAGAAAAAAAAAACAGCTGTACTCCTCTCCCCTTAAAACAAACCAAAACCAAAACAAACAAATAAAAGAATTCCCTACTACTTGCTACTTTAGGATTTATTTTATAGGTGGGTTGTAGGATTTATTTTATAACTTAAACTTCATTTTGATTTTCTGGTTCTGTTTGTTGGTTCTTCATCAGCAAACCTGTTTATAATGTTCTGTCTCTCAGAAAGAAGTTTCCAGGAGCAAAGGGCAGTGAACCTGAGAGCAGCTTCTCAGATCTTTACTTTTTTTCCATGTACAATCTTAGATTCTAACTCACAAGTTTCCCTAGTTTAGGTGCTAATAATTCTGCTATCCTTTCTTTTCCTTCCACATAATATCCATACTTTAAGACAGGGTGAAATATAATGCTGCAAGCACCAGACTTGTAGTTCCAGATGTCAAATGTATTTTCTTTTAAGATCTTGGGAATTCCCTTCTGTTCTTGCCCCAACAACTGCTGACTTTCTGACCTCAAGGCATGCACTGAAGTCCATGCTTTCCAATACTCATCCCAGAGCAGTACATGATCTAATCTATCTAGGTCCTACTTGCCTTATGCTAAGCCTACTACTGGCAAGAATAATGGAAAATAGTATTAAACGAAGACTGAAACATTCCTAACTCAGAAATGTGCTGTAATTATCACACTTTATGATCTAAAACATTTATAACCCTAATCATTTCTGCACATCTTACACATGCTACTGTCCATCTGTGGAGGATGCAATCAATAAGCATGTGTCCAGTGAATAAAATGACTGGAATTATAGGTGTTCCTCTACATCTACCATATATACCTAGATACATAGGGTACTTAACATCTATCACAACCAAATGGACGAATTCTTTGCTTTGCTCACCAAACTCCTGGAGGGGCTGACGGAGAGCCATTACAATAAAGTCCTATCTTTTTCTCTTTGAGATCTGCCTTCCCAGTTTCTGAACCTCAGTCTTCCCTTTCTGAGACTCGATGTCTTCAGTCATTGTGCTTTCATTTGTCCACAGACCTTGCTGTAAGACCCCACTCAGACTTGCACTGTATAGCATTTACCTAATTTCCCTCTGAAAAAAACAAAAAACACCAAACCCACATCTGTCTTGTGCCCCTTACTATCGGGGCCCCAAAATATGTCTAGAAACTGACCCAAAAATCTAGTTGTGTTAAGATAGGAACACAACTAACACTGATAGCTTGTCAGCTTAGTGGTTAAATGTACTAGCTTTTGGAGTCAATCACCTGGGTTTGAAGATCAACTCTCCACCTACTAGTGAAACCATGGACAAGTTACTCAACCCTTCTGTGCCTCAGTTTTCTCATCTGTAAAACAGGGCTAATAATATCTATTTAATACAGTTGTTAGAAATATTACCTTTAAGGAATTTAAAGAATTTTTAGATATTTTAGCACATTATACATGCTAAGTAAACACTAGATATTACTCCTTCCAATTAATACTACCAATAAACACTTTAGAGGCCCTGATTCATGTGAGTCATGGTAACTACTCCATCCAACTAGTCACTAAGACCTAACAATTCATCCTCTTCAACACCTACTTAAAGGCTTCCATTTCCATTCCCTGGGCCATTGTTTAAATTTAGGACCTCATCTGTCTCTCTGGACTTCTTAAATAGTCTCTCTGGCAGAGATAATGGTCTAAAATGTAAACTTTAGTGCTTCAAAAATTTCACAAATCTCCTTACTGCATGCAGGATAAAGTCTAAACTCTTCAGCACAATATTTAACATCCTCCAAGATTGGACCACCATCTACCTTTCTGGTTGCTTCTCTATTCTCCTTCACATCAATCCTCTGGCTACAATGAGGTGTTGTATCCCCCAAACTCACATACCCTCTCTTCTATGCACTTTCCCAACTTCTCCCACATCTGCACCAACACTCTGCTCAGTTTACATTCTCTTACATTCTATGTAATTCCTTGTTTCCTTTTTTGTTGTCTTCTCCCCTAGATTCTAGGATGGATGATCTCTGGGGATATGGAGAAGTCTGGCAAGAGTAGTGGATGGGGAAAAAACACAGTGAGCTAGAGGCTAAACTTTTTACGAAAAAAAAAAAAAAGGAGAGACTTAGACATTAAAAATGTCTGGGTGATATACATAGAACCCAAAGATAGGTGTTTTCTGAGAATTTTTATTATCTATCTATCTATCTATTTTTATTTATTTATTTTTTTATAATTGATAACTTTATTTATTTTTTTATTTTTTACAAATAGTTTATTGTCAAATTAGTTTCCACATAACACTCAGGGCTCATCCCCACAAGTGTCCTCCTCCATGCCCATCCCCCCTCCCCCCACATCCATCAGTCCTCAGTTTTTGTCAGCATTCAAGAGTCTCTCATGGTTTGCCTCTCTCCCTTTCCCCCACCATTTCCGCCCTTCTTCTCCCCCTTGTTCCTCCATCAAGTTCCTCCTAATCCTCCTATACGTGCAAACATATGATATTTGTCCTTCTCTGCCTGTCTTATTTCGCTCAGCATAACACCCTCAAGGTCCATCCATGTTGCTATCTATTTATTTTTAAATATTTTTTTAAGTAATCCCTATGCCCAAAGTTGGGCTCAAACTCACAACCCTGACATACAGAGTCGAGTGGCCTACCAGCTGAGCCAAACAGGTACTCCTCTCTGAGAACTTGTAATGGGGAGGTTAACAGTATTTGGAAAAAGCAGTGAGAATCAAGGACACACATCTCACCTTGAGTACCATGGTAAAAAGGTTGTGAGAGAAAAAAATCACTTTCACTTGAAAGGGTTGTGGGAGAAGTGGTATCTGTCTACAAAGGAGATCTGGGTTTCAGTCAGGACAAGATAATGAAGAGAGTAGTGGAGGAAAAGGTTGTGTATTTAGGAGACTTTCCTGAGACTTGACTGTGAGAACAAAGGCCAGAAGAAGGGTTTAGGGGATCTGACTGGGAAAAAAAATGGGTGATACAGCCCAACTAAGGAATATATGGAGGAGTGTGAGGTAAAGACAGGTGGGATACCATGAGGGTGAGTTCAGCTCTGACCACACTGCCTTCCTGCATTTAGTCCTCAAGCAGTTTGAAGTGGTGAGGTAAAAAAAGAATATTGAGCACAGAGCTTGGCAGCCTGGAGAGGGTCCCAACAGAAGTGTGCAGAGCTCTGTGGGTCTCCCTTTAATCCTGCCAAGAACGACTATAGAGGTTCAAAAGAAACTCTATGGGCTTGCTTTCATCAAGTAGATGCTAAACAATAATTGATTTTATTCACTTATCAATTATTTGTGGGTGCCTACAATGTACGAGGCACTTTTGGACTCTGGGTAAACAAATATTATCTCTGTTCTGGAATTTATAATTTAGTGGAAGACAGACAGTTCCTAGCCCCCAAAGGAGACTTAGGAAGTAAAACAGGAGGTATTCTAAGGTTTGCTTATTCTCTGAATTAGCTTATGAGATTAATGGAGGTGAGACTGAAATCATGAAGCTGATGCTCAAAAGCCACCCAAGAAATTACTCATTGTTTCATAATCATAATCTCTCAATATATGTCATTTTCTTGTGGGTACACAGTCCTTCTCTTGAGTTAACTTTAAACTGAAATTTACTGAGCACTGTCATTTAAATATGAGAAAATATATGGAAGTCAATTTGGAAGAGATGCTGGGTAAGAACACATGGGAAAGACCCATGCTCCACTTCATTTTTCTGGGTGGAGGCGGTGCAAAGTTGCCCATGATGGAATGCAGAAGTGCCTTCTGCTAGAATGTGCTCCGACCCCAGTTAGTCACACTATAAAAGGTAAATCCAGGTATTTACGACCATATGCTCAACTTCAATTGTATATATTCCTTATGTACTATGTTGGGTCCCTATGACTCAGCAGCTGAACTTGACTGAAAGAATGTTGAACTCATAAAAGAAGAATGTGATCCATGGGAAGAGCACGGCTGACAGGAGAGTACTTGCCAATGAGAAACTACCAGATTTTTTAATGCAGTTTGGGATTTTTTTTTTTTTTAGGCAATGCAAGAGTGGAAGAAATGAATGTTGCACACCAATCTCCATCACAAGAATGTGAAGCTGCTTCCAGTGAATTCACTGTCCCAAGAGCAAGCAGCAGCCTTGTAAATTTCATGTTAAGACCAGGAATGCCAAGAGTGAGGTTTGGATAAGTTTTTAAAATTTCCCAGCCAACCTACCAATTGGAAAATAGGGCAACTTTCAGTCTCGAGGGTGAGAAACTAAATGCTTTAATTATGTCCCTTTCCCTGCTCAGCTCAGGGACTTTACTTTCAGTATTCCCTGGGAGTCTCCTGTGGCCTGGAGGAAATTTTAAAAATAAAAATAAGAGCAATTAATACCACCTCCCAGCAAGACTAGAGACCTCTGATGTAACTATTTTGAGAAAAAGCTAATAAACCATCCAAAAGGTGAAAGGGGAAAGGCAAATTCTGTTCACTCAGAATTCCTCAAGCTTCTCTTTAGACCAACCCACCCATCTATTTGTCCATTTAGTTATTTATTTAGCAATCACTGACTGAGAAGTTCTCAGTTATCTCCCTGGGGTTCACTGGTCAATAAGACACAGTTCCTCTTTTTGAGGAGCTAATTCATAATGTAGTAACAAACACCAGACAACTACATGGGCAACTGCCATGCTACCTGGCAGCTGTTAAGATAGAATTAGCATAGGTACTGCAGGGATACATGCTAGGGCGGGTTACCTCACTCAGTGTGGGGAATCAGCATAAGAGTATTTGACGAGGGGACACTCATGCTGACCTGTAAAAGGAGTAAAAACCAAAGGAGAGAGGAGAAGGAAGAATGTTGGTAGGAAACAAGGATGTGCTGTTCATTCCTGGGTACAATCCACAACTACTGGGCTTGCAGCTCAGCTCAGATCCCAGTGGGTTCTGCAGGGACAAAGGATCTCTTGCAGATACTACTCTGGCCCAAAGCAGTGAGGCTAGTGATGATGGAGAAGGGTGGGGTGATATAAATATCTTCAGAAGATAATTTGAAATGAACGGTTAGTGATGAAAGCTGGAACCTTAAGGTAAAATTCTTCCCTTTAAAAGTGACATTGAGGCCAGGACCTAAAATTAGTAAGTAAGAGAAAACAGATGAACAGTCCAAGTACAGCAAATGCCACATGTCAAGGCAGACAGTGTGCTGTCGTGCAGAGCACAGGGAAGAGCTTGGCAAGAAGAGGCAAGGAATTTAGTGGGTGGAGACTAATAAGGCCTAGTAAGCTGGTCCATACTTGTGAACTATTATTTTGAGTATCTCCAAAGGTGACAAATCTTTGGCCTAGGAAGGTAATTACTGAAAGCAGCTAAAAGTCATTTGGAACCCAAACTGATCAACAAAGTGGGCGAATAGTCTAGAAGAGTCTTTTTAAATCCAAAACAAGGTTTGAATTATGAAGTGATAAAATAAACACTTTTACTATAAGCTGTCTCTGAAGACCATCCAAAAAAAAAAAAAGTCTCCTAATATGCTCTCAGATACAGTATCTTTTTAAAATAAGTACATGGCCCCCAGAAACTGACTTCTTTAAAGTAATAGCACTCAATTAGATGCTTGTTACCTTAGCTGAGTTGTTGTTGTTGTTGTTGTTGTTGTTCTTCTTCTTCTTCTTCTTCTTCTTCTTCTTCTTCTTCTTCTTCTTCTTCTTTTTTTTGAATCAGCTTAGTGATATTTGATCACCCAGGTGTGTACCCTAATAGTTGATTAGATATTTATGAAGATGGCATTAACACTGAAAAGCACACTCTAGATTTTGGAGTGAAATAATTAAGTCTTTGTGAAGTATGTAACTGGGCCACTCCCTTTCTTCAGCTCTCAGTCTAAGCAGTGTCCTTATTTTTTCCTAGATTCCCCTCTGAGTTTCTCACATAGGTAGAGTAGGGACAATGATGATTCTGCATCATTAACAGCCACAAAACCTCTCAGGAAGTTCCCTCTTGGTTTTACACAAGTGGTTTGACAAGTAGCAAGCTAGGGCCTAGAAAGGATGGGGCATGCCGTCTGAGGCTTCCCAGATGATCTTTATTACACAGTAACAATGAGACAGGAGAAGCATTTTGATCAAGAAAGTTTTCATTCACAAATGAACTAGAGTTGGCTATTTAATTAGGACATGGATCAAGGTATGTGGCTTATAAGTCCTGGTTGTGCACTCCGGGCCCTTTTCCTGGATTTCAGAGAATCATGGTTTGTTTTGTCAGGTTTTGTTTCAAAAAAGTAAACAGAGAGGAAACATGACATCTGATCAACAAACATTCGAAGAGTTCATCTGTTAGAGACTTAAAGCATTTGTTGTCTGTTCTACAAGCAGAACTAAAAGAAAGGAATAAGAGTCAAGGAGAGGGAGATTTCATTTAGTACATGGAAAATTTCCTGTAATAATTAAAGTTGCTTTAAAAAGAGATTGTTTGCTTTATTAGGTAAGGAACCCCCTAGCTCCACCCCTACAACCACTCCCCATCACTGGAAACATTTAAGCAGAGCTGGGCTAGATAAACAGGAAGGCTTCCTACACTGGCCAAGATAAGGGAATATTAGTTTAGCATGAAATCAGGAGAGCATTCTAACAATACAGACCGACTGAATTAGGATCTAGGGTAATAGAAGGGGAGACTAATTTAACAAGCTGCTGAAGTGATCTAATGTGCAGCTATCCAAGCACCAGCACTCAACTTGAAGTACATGAACCACTGGTCTAAAGACTCTTTTCTGATCACTTGGTGAATTCTCATCATCTCTTGCCCTCTCCCACAAAAGCTTTGTGTTAGTGTCAGTGATGGAAGTCCATCATTTTGCCATTCTGGTTGGGAATTAATGACTTATTGGATGACCTTTGAGAATCTCTTCTCATTTAAGATTTAGTTATTTAAGATTAATTTATTAATTCTTAAATGTGCCACTGAGGTAGAAAAAAACACAGACTTGGATTGAATGCACTTGAACTGGTTGGAAAGCAGTTTTCTGGCCTGGACAATATTAAACTCTGAAATAGACTGTGGGACATCTCTTCCTCAGGATCTTGGCAAAGAGGAGACACTTGGGGAAGAATTTAGGAAAGGCCACTGTGAAATCCGGGAATGTCTGGAAAAAACAAACAAGCCTGGAAGTCCTTGCAATTCCTAGGGTTCTATTTTTAAACCTGGCTAATGTATTAACAATATTTAGAATAAAACTTTACTCTCACTTCCTTGATGGAGCTACAGAAATAGTTGCTTCCCATCTGGGGAATAAACAACATGTCTGGGATAAAAGTCGAGTTTGAACTCAGAGGTCCCCCATCTCCACTTCTTAATACCTCAGTTTTTGTTTCACTGCAATAAACCATTTCTTGTCATTGCTTCGACTGATAATCCCAGCATAATGTAATGGAAGACTTTCTTATCATGAAATCACTCTCATGGGGATGGATAGTGAACTATTTGCTTAGGAAGCCTTGTTCCTTAGAAACCAAACTCCAGTGAGAAGGGAAATTGGTTCTCTAAACGGGAAGAAAATAGCTCCACTATTCAAATAAACTCCCCTCCATAGCCCAAGTTGTCACTAACCTGTATTTTCCTCAGCTTAGTTATCCTTTCTGCTCTGCAGCAGAAAACCCTCATCTGAAGGAATGTTGGTAGAAAAATTCTCTTTTCTCTTTTCCTGCTTCTGTTTGGATATGATGGGATCTAAAAAAGAAAAAACCCAAGCTAGCTCTCTTCTGCAACTGCCCAAGGGTTCAAATGATCTCACAAACTACATTTTTCATTTAAAATTCAGAGGATCGCACTAGGAATTTCCCAATTGGCTGTGTATAAAAGTAAGGACAATCCTACACTGACTTGCAAGAGATTCATCAATGAGTTGAAAAAATATCACTGAAAAGAATTCTATATTCTAAAGCTCTATCTGTGCCTCTGTGGACAGCCTATAGAAGCAATTCTTTCATGTGATCAGTATTATTTCTATACAAATAACTTGTCAAAACATCTCCTGACAAAATTGTTTGGTTTTCCCAGGAAGGAAGGAGCACGAATAAGTGTTGGTATGAAATTCCTCCTGCCTTGAAGGTTCACAGTATATTTCTTTTTCTCTGATGACTCCCTCCTGTGAGGTGGAAATTCACCTCTGTTTCACCATTAAGCCATGAGAAGTATGGCTGTGATAGCAGTCATATAATTTTAAAGCAATAAAAGACCTTATTTGCTAGAATTATGGCAGGAACACAACCCCTCTCAGAAACTCAGACTTTTCCAGGCTTATGGGAGAGGGCAGAAGAGGGGCTGCTGGGTCAGATTGGTGAGGAGGAACCAAGTGGAAAACAGTACCACTCTGAAGACACTGGGCAGAAGGGGATTTGGAGAGAGGTACTGACTTTTAATAACCACCATGAGTAATGTGGGGGTAAGGACAGAAAAAGATGACCAAAAAAGATTTTAGGGAGTTTGCTGTATGGTGTCCTATAGAGAAGCTCTCTGCTGCTGCCTTCTATACCTCAGTAAAGCTCTATGAGATTGGCAAACTTTGGGGCACCAGATGAGGATTCTTTGTAAGTGACCCTTGATAGTGATGTGGCTTAAGGCCAGCATGATATAAAGGACCACTGGTCTGTCTTTACAAAGACTGATTAAATAATCATTCAAACCAAGTTCATTTCTGAAGTAAGCTCAAGAAGAGTAAACACACATTTGAAACACTTTTGCTCAGCCATTGAGTCTTCGTTATAGGGGAGTCAAATCTGAGGCAGATATTCCATAGAATTCTAATATCTTTTAAACTAGCAAGCTTATAAATGTCACATCTTTCACTATGACTTTTAATTTTCAATTTTATTGCCATTTTAAGAATATACATACGCATACATAGTTTTTGTTTGTTTCTCATTTAGACAAAGGAAGTGAGGAGAGAGAGAGATACTAGAATCCTTGGCCAATGCTCTGGACTCAGTTTTTGAAAACCCAAAAGAGGAGTATAGTGGTAATCACCCACACCTAATTTACTTACCCATGATTTAACCTAAAATATATATGTTTATTTATTTATTTTGAGAAAGAGAGTGCACAAGCAGAGGCGGGGCAGAGAGAGCAGGAGAGAGAGAATCCCAGCAGGCTCTGTGCTGACAGCATAGAGCTCAACACGGGACTTCATCTCACAAATCTTTTAGACCATGACCTGGGCCGAAATCAAGAGTCAGACACATAACTGACTGAGCCACCCAGGTGCTCTTCCTCCACAAAATATATTTTAAATGAAAAGGGACAAGATGGTTTACACAAGAAATCTATAAATATATTTTATTATAGTCCTGGTCAAGGAGGTCAATAATTAAATCAACATCATGGTAATAAAGTTCTAAATAAAAATGGATAGATTTGTTCCTTGTGTGAAAAAAAGTTTTATACTGCAGATCAAAACCCACTGTCATGATGAGGTACTGCAAGCATTCCCCTTATATTCAGAAACTGAATTAAAATAACCATTATTGACATCATTACTCAAGGCTATTCTGGAATTACTAACTCCTATGACTAGGCAAGAGAAAGAAAATCAAGACCATAAAAGATGAGGTAAAATTACTTTTTTCCCACCAAGTAATAGATAGATACATATATCTAGATTTGAAAGTCTTAGGGTCAGTTAAAAAACTACTACTAACAAAAAGATGAATCAGTATAGTGACTAGCTAAAAATTAACTCACAGCAATCAGTAGTCCTCCAATACAAAAACAAGTGACAAAATATAGTGGGGGGAAAATACCATCTATGATTTTTTTAAAAAAAAGAAATAACTAGAAACAGACAATAAAAATTTATGTAGAACTATCTAACACAAAGAAGAATGCCAGTCACACAGCAGGCCCTCAATAAATATGTGGGGCAAAGGCGTTAAAGGATGAATTTAAGCCAGAACGATGAAAACTACTTTGCACTAGTACAGATAGAGAGATCTATGGACTTGCAAAAGGGAATCTAGAGGCAACCCCAAATCTACGTGGGAAATCAACATAAGATAAAGATGGTACTTGAATCAGTAAAGAAAGATGGATTACTCAATAAATGATGCTTGGATAAATAGCGATTTGGAGAAACAAAAAAGCAAATAAAACTAGATTACTATCTCATCCCTTATATCAAAATAGATTCTTGATGCAGAAGAAAATAAAAACTTAATTTTATCATATGGACAGCCCTTTCTTTCTAAACAGAATCCAATCCAGAAACCTAAAGAAAAAAAATCTAAAAATTAAGATGTTTAAAAATTCATCAGCACCAAGAAACAAACAAATCACCATAAACTAAGTACAGGCACGATGAGCTTGGAAGTTAAATTGTATCTGGATTAATTTGTAACAGAAACTGAGTGAAGGAGGCAGTCATGAAAGCAAGAAAAACAGCAGAAACAATACCAAGAAGATTAATAAAATGATTGAGTATAAGATATAAGGGCAATAGTGGAGAAACAAAAGTGCACCTCAGGAAACAAATGGAAAGCATGAGTCATTAAATGGTTCACTTTTGTTTTGATGAGGCTCGCTCAGAAGCACATCTGCTCCTCCCTAGCATAACAGTATGGTGATCCTGGTCTTTGGATGAAGTTAAACACGACGCAGCTGAATAGAGCTGGCAATACGTGGCCTCCATTAGGTAAATGATTTGATTACACTTCATACCAAAGTACTAAAAACAGCAATAGGGGTTGTACTGTATGAGCACTGTCAGTGGCAATAGGTTTCTCCAAGCACAGCTCCGAGGCCGGGCTGATGATAACCTGTGGGGTCACAGCAGAAGTGGAACTCAGTGAAACAGGCACGCCTCTTGCTGTTTTCCAATGAAAGCTACTGCCGCACTCCCACCAGCTGGTCAGCTCATTACATCACAGATGTAGGTGGAATATCCTGGAGCCACTTAATACCACAGACATCTTTGAAATAAACATTCTTTCTGGTACTGAATGAGAACTTAGTCACCCAGGAAAATATGAAATGACTGGGGAATGGTTCCTGTCCTTTGCCCTCTTCAATGAAGTTTTCAACATGTGGATGCATAAAACAAGGACTAGGATTGATAAGAGGGAGTTTCCATGAAAGTTCAGGATGGAAGATGTTGTATTTGAGGTTTTGGCATAAACCATGCAACCTTGCTTTTATCTCTGGCAAATGAACTCAGTTTGGATATTTTAATATCTCTCTAGGTTCCTGCAGTAAAGGCCATGGTTAGTTAGTATCTACAACCCCAAAGAGCCAAAAGGACACACACCCATTTTTATCTCCCACTTTTCCTTTTCTTGGGATGTGTGATATTTGTACCTCTTTTGAATGAAAATAATCAAGTCTGGGATCCTGAGTCCTGGCCCTTCCAACACCACTAGATCAAATCATGGCAAATTCATTTTTATGAGGAGCCACTTTTGGCTTGAATTAAAATTTTTGCTAACCCTCTACAAATTATAGCTTCAAGACGTTTGACATCAATGGAGCCTCTTTTTTGGTACTACTGGTAATAAACCCATTAAATTTATACTCCAACTGAGGTGATGAATCAAGACTACCAAGTCTTCCTTCCTATTTGCCATATCATCTCACCCTTGCACTGGGCACCCCCCACCATCTCCTAGCTCTATATACACTTTCGCAATCTAGGCTTGAGATGAAAGCCCCCATTCTGTGGCAATCACTTCCCCCCAGATGAAAGCCAGAATAGAAACTCCAGAGAAGGGCGCCTGGGTGGCTTAGTCGGTTAAGCGTCCGACTTTCGCTTAGATCATGATTTCACGTTTCCTGAGTTCGAGCCCCACGTCGGGCTCTGTGGTGACTGCCAGCTCAGAGTCTGGAGCCTGTTTCAGTCTGTGACTCCCTCTCCTCTGACCCTCCCCTGCTCACGCTGTCTCTCTCTCTCTCTCTCCTAGAAATAAATAAAACATTAAAAAAAAAAAAAAGAAACTCCAGAGAAAAATTCTGGAGATATGCTGAGCCACAATGAACACATTTTTCTAACTACCCGAAGGAAAGTGATTATGGCAAATATAAAAAACCTCAATGATATAAGTTGCTCTGTTAAATTCAGCGAGAAGATTTTTATCTCTCAAGGACAAAAGTGCAGTTAAAAAAAATCTGAAGTCTTATTATGGGTAGGTAATTTACCTACTTCCTTGTCCCTCCATTGAAAAGTGTAGCCAACTTCTTCCAGAGATTTCCCATATGAAAATCAAGGAATAGTGGAGGCAGGTTCTCAGCAAGCTTTCAGACCTGCATGTGAGAGCAGGATGTATGATGAATACACAGGAAGGAAGCAATAGTTCCCAAAGTGATTATTAGGCCTTGTAGGCAGAAAAGGAAATGATGGTTTCTAAATGTAGATTAAAAGAAGAAAAAAAAAAAAGAACTTTGGCCCTTGCAGATAGGAAGTCACCCTAAGGCAGAAGACAGAGTCAACCCTTACTCTTTCTACATGGTTGGGCAATCGTGGTGTGGAGCTCTGAGAAGATTAGTGGGAACATAAGAGCTAAGACAGAGGGAACTCAGCACACTCACTGGGCATAACATTCACATATCTCATCTGAGCCTTACAGCTGTAGTTAGCTTGTTCACTAGAGCCTTGAGGATTCAGGAGGATTCAATTATGTATGTTTTTCCACTGTCATGGTGTATAGTCCATGTAAAGGGAGATGCTTTCCCACAGAATGCCCTAGTGATCTTACTATTGCTGAATTTGCCACCCTCCATCATTATCTACCTATCTGTATGTCTTGTCCTGTTTTGACATGTCAAAAACAATCCCCTATAAAAATGTCATTCATGAAAACAGTCCTTTATATAGTTTTAGCATTTTCTTTACTTCCAATTTATGTCTTAATCAATGTAAATTTATAAAACAATATTATTTGATAATTAAGATACCTGAACCATGATAAGTGTTATCAAGGTTTTAGATTCCTTTGTTTGCAACTGTCCCATCCACTCCCAATATTTTTTCTAATTAGCTACCTTTCTAGAAGGCTACAGCTTACCTGTACCCTGACACTTGACATTTTCCTGCAAGCTTCTTCTAGGGTCTCTATTTCCTAGGCTTTAGGACTATTTTGTATTGTTGGTCAAATGTCATACTTATATCTGTGTGCTTTTCTCCTTGATAAATATAAAATTCTAATGGGCTAATCCAATAAATCAATACTTCTGAATTTTTCAACCTCTCTTTCTCAAGATTCAGTCAAACAGTTTCCTCAGAGGCCAGTCAAACTGCTTGATAGCTTCATAATGAGGTGGACAGGGTGAAGAAAGAGGTATAGTAGGGCCATTTAATGTAGTTCATTGTTTTTGATGCCGGGTATTTTCTGATTTATCTTTATTCTTTTACATTTCTCACTTGTAGGGATCACCTGCTAGGCACCCCCAGCTTATAATTAAAGACCTATTTTGGAATTAATAATGTTCAGGGATGATTAAGTAGATCTGCATGTCCTTTGTGAATGCATGGTAGTTGGATCCAAAATGATAGAATACACAATTGAGCACAGAAATGGTCATCTATATTGATAGTGATAAGGTTTCAGGTTGAGCCTCTATAGCAGGTACTGCTGGCACTCTTTCCAGATCCCCTCCAATCTTTTCTCATGTTTCTGTGCACCCTCAACAGCTTCTGTGGGCTCTTTCTTCTAGTGCTCCCAAATAAGACTCCCCACATATACTCAGCTACTAGAGTTGTTTTTCCTACAAGGGTAGGAAGGCAAAGAAGTCTTAGAAAGTGTACTTCCCCCACTATTGTTAGCCAATGACTGACCAGTGCTGGAATATGAAAGTTCAGCTCACTTCCATAACTCATGACCTGAAGTTTCCTTTAGGATCATACTGAAGCTACTCTGTAGGGCACTTTGCTTCAAATAGTATCCTTTCTTGACTCTTTCCCCTCTCTCTATCCTATTTTCCCTGGTCTCTTACTGAGATCTGAGATTTCCAACCTAAGATAGCTTTTAACGTGATTAGAGGTAAGGGTAACCAGAATAGAGAATTTCAGTGTAGACAGTCATGCAAGAGAAGCCAACATTAAAAAGGATATTGATGGTATTTTGCTGCATGCAAAGCTAGATGGGGGTTAAAAGGTTAAAGTGGTTTTTAAGCTATACTGAATTTGACAGTGATTAGGTCACCACATACAGAAGAAATATGGTCTTCATAGATTAGAACAGATCCATACTGGATTATAGAGAGACCTGTAGAAAATTAGCCATTAGAAATTCATAGTTTACAATCAGGAAAGTAGATTAATTCCTGGGGAAAGTACTCCATTCCCATACTTGTTCTTATATTTTAGTCACAAATAGACATTAAATATCTACAATATATACAAAACACTCTGCTAGGCACCTTGAACTGTTTGCAGTTATCAAAACCAATGGAGTTTAGAGTTTAGTGGAGAAGACACACTAGAAACTAATCACATGTACACAGAAATGGGTAAGTATTGCCTGTGGTAAATGCCTTGAATAATGCTTGCAAAGACCTATGAGAGCACATAACAAGAATCCAGGCTTAGGCTAAGGGGTCATGGGTTGGCATCCTCCAGGTAGGAGTGTGTAAGCTGAATCTGGAGTATCAGACAATTTATTTCACTGGGCACTAGATGGGAAAGAACATTCTACAATGGATCAACATATGCAAAGCCCTTGAGGCAGTACAAAAATATTCTCCAATTTAAGAGTGATAACTGGTTTTTACCAACTATTAAGAAAATCTCTCAAAAGGATTCAACTTGCAGTGTTCTTTAAGAATTCCAAGTTATTTGGCTTTTGGGGCTTTTTGTTTTTTTGTTTTTCTTAAATAGTTTATTGTCAAGTTGGTTTTCATATAACACCCAGTGCTCATCCCAACAATTATTTGATTCAAAACTTTCCTAAAATACAAAACAATAAACAATCTAACTTTCATCTGGGGTAATTCAGACATTAGGCTTATGCAGTTCAGCCATTTAGATACATAACCATGAGCACTTATATTTTAATTTCAGCTCAAACTGCTTTCGCATTAATTAGAAACAATGTGATTAGAAATTCCATTGGAGGGAGCAGAAGTTCACCTCCTCTTGATCTTAGGAATGCTCTGAAATTCCAGGTTGGTCTTTTGGCTCTGAAACCCTAAGGCCTGGAAGCACCACTTTTAGTGTGAATCACCTTGAGCATATGGGTGGGGGGACCCTACTTCCAGTTCATGAAGACTGAATAACACTTTACTGTGTCATTTGTTACCTGCTCAACATTTCAGAAAGAAAAGGTAAGGATATATAGCCAATAGTTCATTTAGAAAGACTAAAAGTGGAGTGGCATTTAGGAAGAAGAAAACCCAGACTACCAATGCTGAATGAGGGCATGGCATCAGACTGGGTAAAAACTTCTAAAGAGACATAATGGAATTCCCATGAGTTAAAAGAGTTATGACTTGACTAGCCTAAAAATTAATGGTGAATTTCCCTCCAGATTTTTCTCTACGCAAAGACTCATTTGCTGTGACTAAATTTCTTACTCCTCATTTCAGTTTTAATAAATAAATTTTCCCTAACTGAAGATGAAGATATACAGATTTAAAGGACTGGGGAAGGAAGGTAATGATCCTCAAGGATTCTTACGATACCCACAAAAGTCAACTTAAAGCCCCTTATGAAGGAAAACAGTATGTTCATTTCACAATGGCCAGGAGAGAATGCATTCTTTTCTAATTAGTTATATACTCTGACCTACCCTTAACTCATACTTCTTAGGAATATATGCAGAAATCTTCAGAAGTTTAATTAAAAGTCTTAAGGATGTACTAAAATAATTATATCAGCTCCATAAAAATATCACTTCATTGTATATTCTCTGGCTCAAGCTATTTATCAGTGACAGCCTAATGTCACAGTTGAGGCAAAAGGCAGTCATATTATAAACATATGTGATATTACATATGTTTGTACAACATATTACTTTTACAAAACTCTAAATAAACTTTTCAACTCTATTCCAAATATTAATGCACTAAACAATATTTTTAAATTTGGGCTAACTTCATGTAGGTTCTGAGCCAGTGAAGTTGTATTAACTTCAAAACTCAAATATTGTTATATGACCTTCAGAAAACTTGAGAATGAAGTATCTTTAGGCATTTCTATCTTCAATGAATCCCATGAAATTTTTAGATGTCTTGTTATTTTCTAAGGTAGTTGCTATCTCTGTAATGAAATATAACCCATAAAAAACACAACTGATCCATTATCTAGTTAAAAATAAGCATACAAAGTTAGAAAACGACCTGGCATTTACACTGGTTCAGTCTGCTGAATAATTAGGAGAATCATATGAAACATTAGATCATGAAAAAGTATTGTTTTACATACTGGTATTGCCACATTTGGTTGTACAAAAACTCTACAGCTGCTCTACTAGCACTTCATTGACATATCCAAATACTCAGTGACTAACAATGACACTGCTAGACATAAATTAATAACGTTTTAGTCACTGAATCTTAAAACTGGCTAATGCACAGTCTGAAACCCATTTGAAACAAGAGAAGTTTGCTTAATTTTATCACAGGGACAGTATTTCGAGTCTTTGCTAAGGTCAGTGTTGGACCATATTTTCATCATGACATTTCATTTGCCTAGAAGAAAAACTAAATGAGCTGATTTTTGAGCTCAACATGCTGGAGCAGCTTATGGGTTGTCCAGAAATTATTTATTACTAGGCTGAAGAATGTCAAACATATATTTTAGAGAAGACATCAGTTATCTACATTATAATCTAACAAAACCAGTTCAAAATTTCAAAACATTGTGAAACTACTTTGTATTTTAAAAGTCATTTTAAATTACTTTCACTAATTTAAGATATCCATACTTACACACACACACACACACACACACACACACACACACGTTAATGAATATAACCAAGTTGACACAGTCAGTTCCAGGCATAGGTGTTAAATATCACTGAAAATAGAACCCTCTTTTCACTATGTTCTTTGCCCCAATTTTATTGTAATCTAAGGTAAGGCAATACTGTAGCGTGCTGAATGTTACGTGATTCAACAGGAAATTCAAAATCAAAATCATCAAATTTTATTCTGATTCCATAATTAATTCATGCATTGTTAAACATTCAGAGTCTTGTTTTGGGGTGTTTTTTTTTTTAACATTGGAAAAAACTTTTAGAAAAATCTGGCACCACTACAACTTCGGTGCTTTGCTTTATCTATGCAGACTATACATGTAAGTAAAAAATTCAGAATTACAACTGTCAGTGTCAGTGACTGGCACTAATAGTATTGAATGAAAAAATATAATATAAATATATATATTATTATATATAATTTATTTAAAATTAGCATCAACTTAAAATCCTAAGTCCTTTATTTATTACACCCCCCCTTAACAACGTGTTTCAATGAGAACTTCAAATAAGTAGAAAAACTATCTTTCATCTTTTATATTCACTTTACACTTCACTTTCTAAGATTTTCATGATCAAGGATACAATTCTAAATATCTCTAAGCCAGGAAGAGAAGAACAAAGGCTCTAAAAGCTTTCAACAGAAACAATTCAAAAGAGTTAGCTCTTGACCATCTAGTTTGTGGTATGCACAGTTCTCTTGCATTTCTTTCCTTTTTTTAAGTTACTAGGAAATTTTTTGATGGAAGAGAAGACTGATAAATAGTCTTAATAAGAATCAAAGATGATTTCAGAATTTTATTTACTCATATTAAAGCATTATTTTACACCTTGCAGACATTGAAGTGTTAATGGATCTTCCACTAATTCCAGAGGTCTAAAAATATTCTGAAAGGTAATAGTTCTAATAAAAGCAAGTGTCACCTACACGTTAGTAACTCATTTATAAGTAGAAGGGAAAAACTCTTCTTGTTTAGTTAAAAATTCCTTCCAGCATATAGTAACTAAGCATCATTTGGGTTGTATTGTGGAAAAGTATAAGTTGAGTAGAGGAGTGGAGAGCTCTTAGAGGAAGAAAGCCAAGACTCAGAGGCCACCTACAAGTCTGTGAAAGAGCCAGGGATGCCTTGATTAGGATGGTCAGAGGGGAGGTAGAGAACCATGTTAAGTAGAAAGATGCTTTTGAGGTAAAATTGAGAGGACCTGACTAATTGATTTAATAGGGTAAATGAAGAGGAGGAGTCAGGATGGTTCCAGAATTTCCAACTCAAATAATGGAGGAAATAAGGGGATTGGTAATAGAGAAACACAATGCAAGAATAGGGCATTTTAGGTTTCATTGGGGTGGTGAGATGTGGAGAAGAAGAGGTAACAAATGCTAAATTAGACCTGAGGTAATCTGCAGGAGGAAGACAATGGAAGAGATTTTTAGGAAGTAGTTATACATGTGAATCTCTAGCTCAAGAAAAGTCTAGGGTAAGGGTAAAAGACATATTTTAGGGCATACAGGTTAGAGCTGAAGAGAGAATTGTTGGAAAAACTCCAAGTAAGAGTGAAGGACAAGAAGAGAATAGAACTCTGAATTTGGATAAACAATAATTAAGAGACAGAGGAAGAGTCAAAAGAGTAGTAGAGAGGAAGAGAAGAAGAAACAGAATCTATCTTGAAGTTGAAGGAGGAAGAGTTTCAAGAAAGAAGAAGTGGTCAATAATGTTAAATATCATAGCCAGATTCAAAGAATGAGGATGGCAAAGAAGCCACTGGATTTGGGAAATACGATTTTTTCACCAGTGACCTTTGAGAAGGTCAGATCAGAAGGAGCAGAACAAATTTTAGTGAGTAATAATGTATGAAAGGTAAAAATGTAGAGACAGCAAGTAAGTCCTATATCAATAAACTGGGTAGGGAGGAAATAAATGGCAGTAAAGGGACAGTGTAGAGTTTTCAGAAAGGGGAAATAATAGACATGTTTGTGGATTGAGTGTTTGGAACATATGCAGAGAGAGAGAGAGAGAGAGAAATGGAGATGCAAAGAATGGAGCAGATTGATGAGACACAATCCCTGTGGATGTAAGAGGGAATGGGACCAACAATTTAGGTGGAAGAATTCACCTAGTAACTTAGAAGTATCTCCTCCACTTCAATAATAGTGAGTAAAAATATAGGTATAGTATAGGAACATTTTTACTCAATACTGTTTCTTTTCTCAATGAAGCAGGAACTTGGGTCATCTGCTGAGGTTCTGAGTAGAGTGAAAAAGTTTGGTGTGTTTTCTGTAGGAGGCAGGAACAGAAGCTGCTGGGGAAGAATAAAGGAACCGTTGAGCAAGGTAGACTGAGATTATGGATGATACATCTGTCAAGAAATGAATCATGCACTTTTTCTCCAGGGTGTTACAGAAGACCTAAATCAGAACCAGAATAATCACAACATTAAGTCTCAAACTGAATGTTTTCACTTAGCAGCATAATGGGGAGATGAGAAAAGCTGTATGGGATATGGAGATGATGTACTGGGAAGGAAAGTGAAGTCAACTAAGGACGTGGGAAAATAGATCTAATAAATCATATCAAGAAAGCTAGAATTCAAATTTATTTTGTTGATGAGCTTTACTGATAATGAGCAAGAGATATAATATAAAAGGATACGAGGTTGTGGTCAAAAGGGAAATTTCAGAGTGCAAGACTTGAAAGGTCATGATCTTCCAGGTGCTGACGCAGTCCAAGGTGTATCCATATAAGTGTGTTGCTGGGTATAGAGAGGATGGGGAAATTGGAGAAGAAATATAAAGTAACTATGAGAATGTTAGATAAACTATCAGCGTAAAAACTAGAATGGGATGTTGAAGACCAACTGTGGCCCAGTTATTAAATTCTGCATCAGATATGGGGAGTAACCTTCAGTTGGACAAATGACTATGAAGAGAGTGACAAAAGGAAAAATTCAACTGGAATTAATAATATATTACTTAAATCACATAGGATATGAAACTGTAGCTGCATGACTCTGGTGCAAAAGGGAACTACAGAATTAGATGGCATGACTCTCAGTGGAGTAGAGTCTGTTGAGTGAAGGGCATAATCAGGAAGAATTTGTAGGTGAGCAAAGAAAGTAGACACAGCCTCTCAGGCTCAAGAGAAGGGGCTATGAGAGAATCGGTGCTTCTACCTAAGGAAGTTTTAAAAGAAGTGTTATCACTAAGAAGACAGGTGAATAAAGAATATAGATAAAAAGGTGGAAAATGGGAGATATTTTAGGATAGGTGTTATTGAAGGGATAAATACATAGACTTATTAAGATCTTGGTGTTTGCACATATTATTAAAGCATAATACAAAAACAACCTTCCTACCTAATTTAAGCAGAGGACTAGAAGATAGAAAATACATTGCATTTTAAAATTATAGCATCTTTAAAGTCTAGAGCATTGTAAGTACTCCAAAACTATTTCATTAATGAATAAGTAATTGAAATATTTTATCCATCTATAATGAAAAGGAGGCTTGGGGTCATTTGACTACTTACTGGTTTGTACTGAGCCAACTGCACCCTCTAGTTCTATTGCCCTTGGCTCAAAGTTTACTCACAAAAGCGTGAGTATAAGGATGCAGCCTATGACTATAGATGCAAATAAAGTTAATTAGATATAAGGGGCTTATATACATTGCTTAGTCCTTTTCTTGAGCCAACCTAGGTTTATAAAAATAGATGTGTTTCTTTCTAAAATTCCAGTTTTTGAACAATGTTCCAGAAGAGGTAAATTCATTGGAGGTAATTTAGGAACGATAATAGAAATCAAGACTAAGGAGATGTAATTCCATGTTGAGGCTCTACTGCCTAGTTTCAACAGAGCACTATTGCTTTTATCAATTTATATGTGGTTTTTCTATAATCAGATTTTTTCCTTTCTCTTCTTTCTTTTTCTTTCTTTCTTTCTTTCTTTCTTTCTTTCTTTCTTTCTTTCTTTCTTTCTTTATCTTTCTTTCTTTCTTTCTTTCTTTCTTTCTTTTCTTTTCTTTCTTTCTTTCCTTCTCTTTCTTTTCTCCTCCTCCTTCTTCTTTCTCTCTTTCTTTCTCTCCCTTTCTCCCTCTTTTTCTTTAAAAGGTTGTGTTGTGGGGGCGCCTGGGTGGCTTAGTCGGTTAACCGTCCGACTTTCGCTTAGGTCATGATCTGGCGGTTCATGGGTTCGAGCCCCACGTCGGGCGCTGTGCTGACTGCCAGCTCAGAGCCTGGAGCCTGTTTCAGTCTGTGACTCCCTCTCTCTCTGACCCTCCCCTGCTCACGCTGTCTCTCTCTCACTCCTAGAAATAAATGAAAATTAAAAAAAAAATTTAAAAAGTTGTGTTGTGGAGGAATGTTATTTCTCTGAAAAGAACGCACATTTTCAAGTCTAACTAATAATCCAGGGTTCACCAAGAGAGTAATGCCTATAAACTTGCTGATGTGAAATGTACTCTGAGAGTATGGGTGAGGTGGAGGTAGGCCTGTCCTTACAGAGCATGAAGCCCAGATTCAAACCAGATCAATGCCTGACACTGGATTTCAGTGGAGCCAGATTGCAAATTATATAAGGTCTGAAGGAAGAAAATTTTTGTGGAGAATGATGACATTATCTTAGGCCTCAAAAACTGTTTCAAATAGTGAGATTTTTCAAATGCTAAATCTAGCAGATAATAAGAGTCATACACATAGGAAGACAAGGTAACATAGGTGAAAAACAGCACAAACAACAGATACAGAAATAGACCCATAAGAGCTCCAAATACTATGGTTATCAGACACAATTTTAGAATAAATCTGCTTGCTATTTTCAGAGGGATAAAAGATACTTTGGAGATTCCAGCAGGGACTAACGATTACTTTTTAAAGTAAGCAAACTTGAAAAGAGCTATATGAAATCCTACAACATTTACTCCCTCAAAAAGTAAATCTCCTTAATGGTATCAGAGAGCTAACACAGCAGTTAAGAATTACAGGGGAATAGATGCATAGATGGACACTTGATTTATACCAAGTGGGAGAAAACATATTTTTAAAATAAATAGTGTTGGGACAATTAAGCAGCTATGTGAAAAATGTGAAATTTGACCCTACCTGACACTGTACAGAAAAAAATCAATTACATACATATGCATGACTTTGGAGTAAAGAAAGAATTATTAATACGGTTACCATTAAACTAACCATAAAGAGAAAGCATACTAGCAGCAAACAACATGGAGAGAAGGAAAATTTGAAGATGAAGGGAAAAAGAAGTTGATGATACATGTTCCCTGAAGATCCAGGAGTGGAATAGGAGGGGAAACACAAGTAGAAACGCTGGCTATATGAAGAGGAGAAGGTTATCTCCCTGGAATCCAAAGGGAGAAGGCAAAGATACATGCAGATGCAGGTAAGCTTGCAGACGGCATTGCATGAAGACGGGGAGTTCTCACCTATAGAGTTTTACTTTTTTGGCATCATTGAAGGTGAGAAAGGTAATGTGTTGAGACTGTGGGACGATGTAAGAGGTAAGACAGGTAAGAGGTTTGAGGACAGTGGATAAGCTCTTAAATGGTCATGATTAAAAATGGGAGGTAGAAATGATTAAATATTTGGCTGTTCAGCAGTTAAGATTAAGCACCATGTTTTTATCATGACACCAGTTTATCTCGGTCAGCTGGACATAAAAAGAGAGAGAAAACAGTTGGATTGACATTTTCATAAATAGTTTGGGTCTTATCAAACTAGTAGAATGGACAACAGCCAAGGTGTTGATCAAATTAATTATTAAATAATATTAATGAAAGTGATGAATTACATAGTTTAAGCTGCATAGAAAAGGAAAAGGACAGGGGTGGCTGACTGCTTGGGGATTAGGAGTGATCAAGAGACTGGTAATCCTGATGAGGTGTGAGAATAGAGAGTAAAAGTAATCAAGTGATAGAATTGGAGGATGAGAGTCCATGACCTGACATAAGAATATGTGAAATTAAGATTAAGGGAGAGTGTGGGTGAATGATGTCAAGATTCAGTGCATTATCACTGGAGTATGTGGCTTGTATGGAGTATACATACAGGTCACTGGAGTGGAACAGATCAAGAGTGTTATATGGTCTTGAGAGGCCAGCGTGTTATATGGTCTTCCTATGTACACCATGAATTCACCAAGAATAACAACAAAGTGGGCATATAAGAGAACACTATGAGGCAGGCATAACAGGAAGACAATAAATAAAAGCAGAAAACAATTCTATACTGAACTGAATTACATACAAATATTTCTTGTAAGATAAATTTATCTCTCTATCCATGTCTCTCTCTACCCACCTACCTACCTACCTTCCTGCCTACCTGTCTACCTAATCTCTATCATGTCTGTCTATAACACTGTAGGTCTGTAACTGTTTATAGTTGTCCACATTAGAGATTCTTTGCAATGAAGTAACTGGCTTGTGAGCATTGTTACTGATGAGTTGATGCTATTGTAATTTTTCATACATCTTTAAAAATGTCATGATTGATTCTAATGTTTTAATATACTAAGATTAAGAAAATAGTTTTAGCTGAATCACATGTTGGCTTTTTCCCTCCCCTGCCACTTAAGAGAAAAATTCTTCTGACTAGTGAAAAATTCACTGATCAGTATACTGATTCTAATCATAAACATACTACTGCAACTATTTCTAATCTTTTATCACATCTGTTGATAAAATGGAAAAATATTCCATCTCCAATTACATACAGTTGAATCCTGGAGTAAAGAACAATAGTGTTTAATCTGAGAAGGTATTAGAAACAGTCTGAATGAGGTGGAAGAAGTTGCAGACTTCCTCAAATATTTCTGACCTAAAATTCCATTACGAATTCATGCTTTTGGAATAAGCTTTGATTAGTCTCTCTCTGGGTTTCTTTGAAAAGGAAAATACCCACATCAAAAGGATAACCTGATAAATTCCTGTCATGTTGGTATAAACTAATTAATCAGATCACTCTCCTACAAGATCCCTACAGGATAGGAGGACCAAGCAAACATGGAAGAATCAGGAATTTTCAAGGAGACCAGCACTGGCTGAAGTGGAGAGTACAGTATGGAAAGGTAAGAAAATGCAGCTATAATGCCTATGTCTTTTCTGCTTTACTCAAAGGCTTTAAAAAAAAAGGGGGGGGGGTCATGTATTCTCATATGCTTGCCATCTTTAAAATAAAGCATATATTTATAGATGCATAGGTAGAAGATTAAGAGATTGTATTGCATATGAGTCCCAAGGTCATACATTGCTTGATTAAAAAAAAAAAACCAACAACCTATCTCATTAAACCAAAGACTTCAGAAATCCTTTATTTATGTACTATTTTTGTTTCCTAATTTCAATGGTCTCTAGGAATAACGATAGACATGATAAAATTCACTTGGTGCTTAGGGTAAGCCCCAATGACAAGCGCTTTCCATCATGTTTGCTATCCCAATGTTATGTTTGTCAAGTACCAACAACCAAAGGAATTCACCTCTGCCAAGCCCATATCCAAATCATGGAGACACAGATTCTACTTCTTCATGGAAGGAGCTACAAAGTCACACTGCAAAAAGGAGAGCACACAGGAATGAGAAGAATGTTCTGCTATTTTTGCAAATCAATATATTCCAGAAAGGTGTAGAAAGTTACATAGTGAACTGATAATATTATCCACTTCCAGGGAGGATCCACAAAGGAAATCATATTTTATTCACTTGTATTTGCTTGACAACTACACTAAGCACTCATTGCCCTCATAAATATTTTAAGTAGAAAAAATAGTAAATTTTAAAAGCTTATGATGATTCCAATCCTATCACCTCAAGTTTTATTTTATGGAAACCTTCACCATTAGCATTCAAACGAATAGAAATAGAAAGAAAGCACTCAAATAATACAATTTTGTCAATGTCATAGCATTACTGAAGGAGAGCAGACCAAGAAATAACTTCACTGAATGATCCACAAAATTATTTTGCAGTTTCACAGCTCACAGAGAGCTTTTCAGTGGATATATCTAGGCTTCTAATGCTGAGTTTCACTTTCAAATGTCAAATGCACCCTTCAGGAAATACACATGCTCAGCCCGTTACCTTCTCTTATAAAAAATTCTACTGCCTTTTCAGTTAACACTGAGAGATGAAAAGACATTCTCTGATCTTTTAGCCAAGAACCAGTCATAAAAAACCTCCCATGGGCTCTAAGTTAGTAATATGAAATGTACAGTACTAGTCACAAGTTTTTTATGACTCAGAATTTGCGAAGAATTTGACCGGGTGTCCTTTCCTAGTTTTGGTGTTATCGAGCCTGGGGAAGCTAATATCTTAATGATCTATAAAAACACCTCAGGTCTCTGCCTTTGTCTCTCTTTATTTTTTTTTTTACAAATAGTTTATTGTCAAATTAGTTTCCACATAACACCCAGTGCTCATCCCCACAAGTGTCCTCCTCCATGCCCATCCCTCCTCTCCCCCACATCCATCAGTCCTCAGTTTTTGTCAGCATTCAAGAGTCTCTCATGGTTTGCCTCTCTCCCTTTCCCCCACCATTTCCGCCCTTCTTCTCCCCCTTGGTCCTCTGTTAAGTTCCTCCTAATCCTCCTATACGTGCACACATATGATATTTGTCCTTCTCTGCCTGACTTATTTCGCTCAGCATAACACCCTCAAGGTCCATCCATGTTGCTACACGTTGCCAGATTTCATTGTTTCTCATTGCCATGTAGTATTCCATGGTATAGATAAACCACATCTTCTTGATCCATTCATCTGTTGATGGACACTTAGGCTCTTTCCATGTTTTAGCTATTGTGGAGAGTGCTGCTATGAACATTGGGGTACATGTGCTCCTATGCATCAGCATTTCTGTATCCCAATGGAATGGGAAAAGATAGTTGCAAATGACATATCAGATAAAGGGTTAATATCAAGAATCTTTGTCTCTCTTTAAAGTAAGTATCTTTGCACTTCTGTCTCCACCAAGGGACTGTGGGATACAAATCATAAACTGGATGTTTATGACACATCCAGTTCTGTTCTGCAGTTTGTATAGACCCTACTTTGTTCACTAGAGTGCTTTGTTATGATTGACCTTACTACTCTCCTCCAGGGAACATTGCACAGATTATAGTAACAAGAGATTTTGTCTTAAAGCACATAAGAGGGTTGCCCTTTGCATAGTCTGTCATGTTGAAGAGCTTTCCTTTGAAGAACATCTTTCCACCACATTAACACCCATATCTCAGGCCCTTTCTGCCCAACAGCCAAGTAATCACGTACTACGATAATGTATATGCTACCCTAAAACACAGGGACATCCAAAGGCAAGATACATCAGATAAGAGAGTTAGGACTCCAGTCCACCAGTCAGTCATCACCCTCAAGGTCTTAATTTCTAGGTTTTACTGTCATCTTGGAAATCATGCACATGAAAGTCACCTGATCTTGTATCAACTTCTGGTAAAATGAGTGACTGTCCAGCATAGATTTTGATTAAAAAATTTCCATCTATGTGAATTGTTCTAAAACAGTTTGGTTAAAATCACAAATCAGCTGGGGCGCCTGGGTGGCTCAGTCGGCTGAGCGTCCGACTTCAGCTCAGGTCATGATCTCATGGTTTGTGAGTTCAAGCCCCACGTCAGGCTCTGTGCTGACAGCTCAGAGCCTGGAGCCTGCTTTGGATTCTGTGTCTCCCCCTCTCTCTGGTTCTCCCATGATCATGCTCTGTCTCTCTCTGTCTCTCAATGGTAAATAAACATTAAAAAATTTTTTTTAAATTACAAACTGGAGGAAAGTGAAAATCTTTCCCATCCCTGCTTTTAAACCATATATAATATAGATTATTCATAATATATTAATTACCATATTATGTTAACATATTTATATACATGTAATTCCTGTGTATCATGAGACCATTTTATAATTATTTTATGCTATAATTCATTTTAAGTGTTTTCTTCAGAAACTATTTGATTTAGGCATCATTTTTGTTGCACCTGTTTAAAAATGTTCATTTATATTTTAGTGTTTTTATTTTTCAAATCTTATAAAATTATTTTAAAGTCATTGGTTAATATTTTTAGGAATTATAATATTTCTCTAAGTAAATTGCCCAAAATGAATCAATAAGTATTTAAAGTGCCTACCCACTGGCTCATTTGCCATTAATTTTTAAGCAATTTAGAGTAATTTTAAGCTTTTAAAAACACACTTTAAAAGTTATTTTGTCCACTTTCTATGATATTTAACTATGTTTTCCTTAAAAATTTTAACGTAAGGAATTATGACAAATCATGCTTTATAAAGAAAAGTAAAACTTTTCAAAAAGAACAAATGAATGTCTGGTTATCTTCCTTTTGTCAAATATTTTTGAAAGAGTATCATGGATTAGAATGTTGCTTTAAAAGTAGTCTAAGAAATAAAGAAATTGGAAATGTTTTCTATATTTTGAAAATTTAGTTTTCATGTAGTTTATTGTACCATTAACCTTAAAGTCTCAAATACATGATTACTGCTATCCCCTTTTGTAAGCAAATGATTTTTGTAATGAAATGATAATCATCATTGGGTGAAAAGCTACAGAGATTGGAAATATCCATTTTTAAAAATTTTTTTTTTTATTTCTAGGAGAGAGAGACAGCATGAACAGGGGAGGGTCAGAGAGAGAGGGAGATACAGACTCCGAAACAGGTTCCAGGCTCTGAGATGGCAGTCAGCACAGAACCCGACGCAGGGCTCGAACCCGCAAACGCGAGATCATGACCTAAGCGAAAGTCGGATGCTTAACCGACTAAGCCACCCAAGCGCCCCGGAAATATCCATTTTTGACCAATATCCTAATTTTAACAATTGTTTTCAACCAGCTGATTTGTAGAAATCTACCTTCGATTTACCATATTAATACTCTCATTTTAAATTTCAAACACACAGGCACGTTGGTGTCAAAGTCGGTAAAGTGTCCAACTCTTGATCTCAGCCAGGTCATGATCTAACGGTTTGTGAGTTCGAGCCACACGTTGGGGTGTGTGCTGATGGCACAGAGCCTGCTTGGGATTCTGTCTCCCTCTCTACTCCTCGCATGCTTGTGCTCGCTAAGTAAATAAATAAACTTAAACATTTTTTTTTTAATTTCAAACACGCAAATTACATTCCAAACCTGAAAGTGTTAGAAAACTATCTCTCACATTACTCACGTAGTCTAGGTGTTTACTGTATAAAAAGGGTTTCATTGTCATCTGGTCACAAAGACAATATTAATGATAATCTCATCAGAAAATCTAGCCTTAACCACCCCTGAAACTTGAATGTCTGTTTCTAACGTTAGGAGGTCTTTCTGAACACCAGTTGGTTGCATTTGCCAACTGCTCTAGAGTTTTAAAAGATCTTTTCATGGTTTTCATGGGAGTCTGTTAAAGTATCTTTTCTTCCTGTTCAACTGGTGTACAACAACCCCCTCTGCAATTCTGCCTTGTAGCACAAAGGAGGTCTAATTAGGAAATGGATGCAAGAAACTGGAGACACTAGGCCAGGAGCCAAAGAAAACTCACTGTCCTCTAGATAATTAGGCAACTACTCTTGTCAGCCTTCATCACCAGCACCACCCACGGTAATTCTGAAAATGACAGTTACTGGTGTCTGTGTTTTGGGAATACCCTTGTTCCCAGAATCATGGTGCTTATTAGCACTGGTGGCTTCCTCCTTCTCATTCTACTATCAAGAAGCAGAGAGGTTATCAGCTTTGGAAAGGAAAGGTCAGCCCAAAAGCCAGGCTATTCAGGATTTTCCCAATAGATACTATAATGACACTTCTGGGATTATGTTGCTCAGTCCTGGAATGTCAAGAAACATGAGAGGGCAGGATGACAAAGGTAAGAGAGCTAGCTTGGCAGTCATCAGACTGTTAGTTCTACTCTGGAAGACATCCTATTGCTTTCCCTAGACTAGTCCCTCAACCTATGCTTTTATCTGCCTTCCTCCCTGATGGAGGACCCGGTTCCATCACTTATGATCCCACACCATCTTAGTGTGGAATCTCCCCAAAACAGACAAATATTCACGTGCCAGTAGTTTACGTGGAAGGTTGAAAGGGGAGTAGAGAAATGAGGCAGGGGAGGGAAGGCTGCCAACAAAGGATGTTTTTCTAGAGGGGACTGGAGATCAGTTCTATGCGAAAACCCTGGGAAGCAACATGGAGCAAGTGCCTCAGAGGGATCTTGCCAGCATGCCAAGGAAGAAGCTAAGTAATTTGCACCAAGTTCCTTCAGCCATTGCTTGAGTGCTTCCCTGGGGGTTATGGGCATTCTGGTGCTGTGACCTGTCATGAACTTGAGCATAACATCCTTCCCAAGGCAACCTTCAGGCCAAGAGATACAGATCCCGGGCAGGAACACAATGTGGGTGCCTGTCAGGTGGCTCATTGCCTGCTTTTTCCCACACTTATATTTAATAAAGGAAGGAAAGAGAAGAGGGGGAAGGAAAGGAAAGAAAATTTACCAAAAAAAGAAAGAAAGAAATAAAGGGGGAAGGAGGGAGAAGAAAATCTGATTTCACAATTTACTTAGCATCTACTATGTATATGGCACCTCATCCACTTCTCACAGCACCCCTATGACACAAGCATTTTATTATCCTCATTTTACATATGAACAGACTGAATTTAAAGAGGTCAAGTCATAAACTAACTCCCCAAGTCATAAACTAACAGGTTAAGGAAAAAGGGGATTCAAATTCAGGTTTTCCTTTTCTGCTCAAAATTCTTAATAGTTTACTGTTCCCTAGATATCAAGTCTCTAGATGAGATGGTGATCTAATTTGGTGGAAATAAAGCCTCCTGGTCTAGAAGTCAGAAGAGCAGAGCTCCAGGGCTGAATCTGCCAGTCTTAGCCCCACTGGCTTCATGCTCCAGTCACTTTCTTTGCTGGGTTTCACTTTCTTGGTCAGTAAATTAAGAAGCTAGACTAAAGGATGGTTAAGGCACCTGTCAGCTCTAACAGCTTAGGATTCTTTCCACTGTTACCTTCTGTTACTCTTCTATGCCTACTATATTCCAACTAAACTGGAAAAGCCTTCATTCTCCTAAAACCTCATGTCGTCCCAACAATATTGTTCTCCCTGAGCAGCTGTCCCTGCCTAAATCTTCCATATCTTCCAAAGGTTTCTCTTCCAGAAAGGTGTATTTTATCCCTCTAGCTAAAAACAAGATCTCATTTCTCTGAAGTCTTATTGTATTTTCTTTATATTTTCCTAATTAGTCCAGGTTCTGTATATTGTCTGAGAAATTACCTTATATGCAATGATAAGCAACCACCTACAGCACAGACTCGAGTCAGATGGCTGGGGCTGTTCTCTGAGCTCCTGTACTTTTTAGCTATGCAAACCGGAACCAATTATTTCCATGCTTCTGTTCCCTCCTTTGTGATATGGGCATAATCACTTTAAAAGATGTGAATGGGGTTTATAAATTTAAATGAGTTAATATATGTAGTGTTTAGAGCAGTTCCCAGCACAGGCACATAGTAACCTCTATGCATGCATTTGCCATTATTATTCAAAATCATTAGTGTTTTTGTTTTGTTCTGTTTGTTGTACTTTTTTTTTCAGACCAATAGCATTTTTTAAACTTATTTTTATTTTTATTTTTTTTTACAAATAGTTTATTGTCAAATTAGTTTCCACCTAACACCCAGTGCTCATCCCCACAAGTGCCCTCCTCCATGCCCATCCCCCCTCCCCCCCACATCCATCAGTCCTCAGTTTTTGTCAGCATTCAAGAGTCTCTCATGGTTTGCCTCTCTCCCTTTCCCCCACCATTTCCGCCCTTCTTCTCCCCCTTGGTCCTCTGTTAAGTTCCTCCTAATCCTCCTATACGTGCACACATATGATATTTGTCCTTCTCTGCCTGACTTATTTCGCTCAGCATAACACCCTCAAGGTCCATCCACGTTGCTACACATGGCCAGATTTCATTGTTTTTCATTGCCATGTAGTATTCCATGGTATAGATAAACCACATCTTCTTGATCCGTTCGTCCGTTATGGACACTTAGGCTCTTTCCATGTTTTAGCTATTGTTGAGAGTGCTGCTATGAACATTGAGGTACATGTGCTCCTATGCCTCAGCATTTCTGTATCCCTTGGGTAAATTCCTAGCAGTGCTATTGCTGGGTCATAGGGGAGTTCTATTGTTAGTTTCCTTAGGAACCTCCACACTGTTTTGCAGAGGGGCTGTACCAGTTTACATTCCACCAACAGTGTAAGAGGGTGCCCGTTTCTCCACATCCTCGCCAGCATCTCGCGTCTCTGATTTGCTCATTTTAGCAACTCTGGCGTGAGGTGGTATCTCAGTGTAGTTTTGATTTGTATTTCCCTGTTTGTTGTACTTTGAGTATGCATATTCTCTCTCTTGAAATCCTGTCAGTTTTTTTGAGCACAGGAATTTATCTTCTCTTTGTATCTTTTTAGGATAACATCTCATATGTAGCAAGGGCCCCATAAATATTTGATGACTGTGTGTCTATATGTCTGTACTATATATACACCGTTATTATGTTTGTACCTGTCATTATCTTTCTTTGTTTCTTCCCTTCTTTCTTTTGTTTGTTTTCCTTCTGCAAAGTCCTTATCATTTGCTGTTTTGTATTGGGCAACATGTTCTATTAAGGTCCTTGAGAGTTTTTCCTTTGTGGGTTTATCATTTCCTAACAAAACATACAATACATAGCAAACTCTTAGGTGTGTAATTTGTTGAATGAATAAACATAGGAAATATGGACAAATAATATATACTTAATAAATACAGACATTGGTACTTCTCCCTCCACTCTACTCCCAAGTATGAGATCCTGAAATTAAAACCACTTTCTTTTTTTTTTAAATATTTTTATTTATTTCTAGGAGAGAGAGAGAGAGAGACAGCATGAGCAGGGGAGGGTCAGAGAGAGAGGGAGACACAGACTCTGAAATAGGCTCCAGGCTCTGAGCTGGCAGTCAGCACAGAGCCCGACGCGGGGCTCGAACCCACGAACCGCGAGATCATGACCTAAGCGAAAGTCGGACACTTAACCCACTAAGCCACCCAGGCGCCCCTAAAACCACTTTCAATAGAATTTTCTACCCTCAACTCTAGCCAAGAATAGACTTTTTTCTTAGGTGTTCCATTTACAATAAAACTATATCTCCATTATTCTTTTCTGAAAAACTCTCAACTACCTACCTGACAGAATGTATTACTCTGTGGGTAGAAATTCAGAAGATCTGGGCTACTAAGACAAAACCCTGAGGGTTATCTTCAAAATAAGTCTAGAATATCAACTGACAAATCTTCAAGTCAACATGAATTAGTTTCTTTACAGATAAGATAAAACATAACTTTTCTAGGTATTGGTGGTACCTTCCCATCATTGGGGGATACTTTTCAAATTTCCCTTTATTGTTTTTAGCTAGTTTGATTGATTAAATCTGCAATGCTGGCTAAACAGAATGTCTTGGTCAAAATGAGGGGAATGAGATGAGTTTGTATGAGGGTCAACAAGTTTAGCTAATGTTTCATTTTCTTATAAACCCATGGCTTTAAAGACATTGACTAGGCAATGTCCTGCTTATTATGGACAGTTGTGGTCATAGTATTAATAAACTATAACTTCCTTGAAGATAAAGTATCTTACTCATCTCTAAAAATCCTAATCCCTAGCACGGATGTAGTAGATATTATTGTCTACCCAAATCCCTTCTCCCCTTCTCTCTTGCCCATAGACACCCAATTGTTTAGTTATTAGATTGCCATCTGCTTTCAGAGACACTGAGCCTCTCTCCACTCCTGAAAGTGATGGGTGAATCTTTACAAATCTTTGTAAGCCAATAGCGGTAATATCAACCCCTTTGTCCATGATAAATTAGGAATGAGCATGTGACACAATTCTGGCTTATGAGAACTGAGGGGAAACCTCTTAGGGACTTTTTGGGAGCATTGACATTGTTCTTAAAAGGGAACCAAAGACAAAGACATTCTCTTTTTAGCCTATGGACACTGTAACCTGCATTTGATTATGCCTAGAACTGTAGCTGCTATCTTCCATCTTGAAAAGAATCAACCCAAGACCATAAGGAAAACTCTGAGGATGGCAAAACTGAAAGTGAATAAATCTGGCTCCCTGATGACACCTTTGAGTCATTAACTTAACAACTCTGAAACTCCTATCCTTCTAGACTTCTTATAAGAAAGAAATGTTTGAGCTGCACACAAATCAACCAACAAAAGGCAGACACCTCACTGGTACTTAAGGCGTAAATATAACCTCTGACCAAATACTGACTGAACAAATAAGCTACTCTGACCCAGAGCAACTCCTAGGAAACTAGGCTTACAAATAAAATTATATACATCTCCAAAGGTCTGGAAGACTGTGTGCACACCCAAGCCCATGCCCCTTCAGGAGTAATGGGAGAGGAAAAATTTAAGCTACTAGTCTGTAGATGAAAGTAGAGGCAAAAAATGCAAACTTCCTGAGCTGTTACAGCAACTTTGAAGCCATACATATATCTAGGTAAAAAGTAAAAAATCTAACTGGCCAAGGCTTAAGCACAGTTTTTGACCAATAAATGGCTTATACTGAAATATGGGCAATCCTTTTAGCAGGGCTAAAAGATAAAAATAAGAAAAAAAAAAGTTGAGCAGGACATCAGAGGTTGTTGCCCACTGTTGTGGAAAGTAGACTTCAAAGAGTTAGCACAGCTAAGTCACTAGGCAAATAAATAACCAAGCAAACAATTACAAGATCAAGCCCCTGGGGTGGGGGTGGAGCACCAGTGTCAGAGTTGCTACATTACGTTACTTAAAATGCCCAGCTTCTAACCACAAACTATGAGAACGGAAGAAATAGGAAATTATGATACATACATGGGGTGAAAAAATCAGGCAAAAGAAACTGTCCTGAAGGGTCCCAGATAGTACACCTAGCAAATGATGACTTCAAACTTGCCATCATAAATATTTTCAAACACTAAAGAAAACTATTTCTAAAGATTTAAATAAAGGTATGATAATGACACCTCATTGGAGGAAAAAGAAATTATAAAAGATCAAGTGGATATTCTTGAGTTTAAAAGTATGATAATCAAAATGAAAGATTTACTAGAGGGTGTCAACAGTAAATTTGAGCCACCAAAAGAAACAATCAGTAAACCTAAAAATAGATCAACAAAGATAGTACAAACTGAGTAACAGTGATAAAAGAATGAATCAAAATAAATTTGGGACACCATTAAGAACACTGACATATGTATAATGAGAATATCAGAAGAGAATGAATAGAAATATAAAAATACTCAAAGAAATAATGGCTCAAAAAAATTTTAATTTCTCAAATCTGATTTAAAAAATACAGGGGTGCCTGGGTGGCTTAGTGGGTTAAGCATCCGACTTTCGCTTAGGTCATGATCTCGCGGTTCGTGGGTTCGAGCCCCAGGTCGGGCTGTGCTGACTGCCAGCTCAGAGCCTGGAGCCTGTTTCAGTCTGTGACTCCCTCTCTCTCTGACCCTCTCCTGCTCAGGCTGTCTCTCTCTCTCTCTCCTAGAAATAAATAAAACATTAAAAAAAATAAAAAATAAAAAATACATTCTACACATCCAAGAAGCTCTATCAACTCTGAGCAGTATAATCACAGAGGTCTACACCTGGACACATTATAGGAAAATGTTGAAATCTAGGGATAAAAAGAAAATCCTGAAAGTAGTAATATTTAAACAACACATAATGTAGAAGAGAACAATTATAGCTGATATCTCACCAGAAACACTGTCAGAAGGGCAATGGGATGACATATTTAAACTGCTGAAAGTAAAAAAAAAAAAAAGTCCCCAACCAAAAATTTTACATGGAGCAAAACTATCTTTCAAAAATGAAGATATTCCCATATTTAAGGAAAAAAATCTGAGAGAATTTCAGCATTTTTTTTAGCAAACCTGACTTACAAGAAATGCTATACAGAAGTTGACAGGCTGGAGCACCTGGCTGGCTCAGTTGGTAGACTGTGGGGCTCTTGATCTCAAGGATGTGAATCTGAGTCCCACATTGGGTGTAGAAATTTACTTAAAATAAAGAAAAAGAATCTTAAAAAAAAAAAGTTCACAGTCTGAAATCAACTGCTACCAGGTAGTAATTCAAATCCACACGAAAGAGCAAAAAGTTGTGAGAGAGATAATTATGTAGGCAATTATAAAAGAAATATAATGGCATATTTCTTCTTATTTCTAATTTTAGTTGATTTAAAAATTAACCGTATGATACAATGTATACATAATTGTATTCTGTAGCCTAAAACATATAGAAATATAATATATTTGAAAATAACTACATAAAGGGAGATAAATAGAAAAAAACCATACTAGTGAGAAAATAACACCAAATGGTAACTTGAATCCGTGAAAATAAATGGAAAAAGCCAGAGATGGTAAAGAACATTAATGTAACAAAGTCTATAAATATATACTTGTTCTCTTCAATAGCTTTTAAAAATAGAAATAAGATTACGTTAGGTAATAATTATAGGAATATATTACTGTATTTGTAACTTAGGTAGGCATAATATGTGTAACAATAATAGCAAAAATTATAGGAAAAATTGAGCTTTATAAAAGCCAGATTTCTATGTTTCATTGAAATTAACATTGGTATAAAGTAGATTTTGGTAAGTTAAGAGTATATTACAAGTTCTAGAGTAACTGCAAAGAAAATAATTTTTAAAATGTGATTTAAAAAATGATTACAGGTTTTAAAATGTTTTACTAGAAAATGTTCCCTTATAAAAAGAAGATAGTAAAGGAGAAGCAAATAGGGGTAAAATAAAACAGAAAAAAAGTAAAATGGCAGATGTATCAACAACCATGTCAACAACATTAAATGTAAGTGGGTTAAATCATCCAATCAAAAGGCATTTTTACCCTAATTTATCATTGACCAAAGGGATGACATTGCCAATATTGGCTTATAGATACTACTAAGGATTTAACCCACTCCCTCAGGGGTGGAGAGAGGCTCAATGTCTCTGAAAGCAGATGGCATTCTAATTACTAAACACAGTTGGGTGTCTACGGGCAAGGAAGATGCGAAGAAGGGATTTGGGTAGACAGTCAATAGTATCTACTACATCTGTGCTAGGGATTAGGGTTTTTAGAGATGAAGGAAGTTATACTTTATTAATACTATGACCACAACTGTCCATAATAAGCAGGACATTGTCTAGTCAATGTCTTTAAAGGCATGGGTGTATAAGAAAATGAAACATTAGCTAAACTTGTTAACCCTCATACAAACTCACCTCATTCTCTTCGTTTTGAACAAGGCATTCTGTTTAACCAGCATTGCAGATTAATCACTCAAACTGGCTATAGGAAACATAGTTTAGATTCAAAGACACAAATAGGTTGAAAGTAAAAAGACAGAGGCACCTGGGTGGCTCAGTTGGTTCAGCATCCAACTTCAGCTCAGGTCATGATCTCATAGTTTGTGGGTTCGAGCCCCAAGTCGGGTTCTGTGCTGACAGCTAGCTCAGAGCTTGGAGCCTGCTTCAGATTCTCTATCTCCCTCTCTCTGACCCTCCTCTGCTCATGCTGTCTCTCTCTCTCTCTCTCAGAAATAAATAAAACATTAAAAAAAATCTTTTAAGTAAAAAAAAGAAAGTAAAAAGATTTCAAAAGAGAGCTTGAGTAGTTTCACTTATCAGACAAAATGCACTTTAAAGCAAACAAAAAATTAATAGAAATAACAGAAAAATTGCATAACGATGATCACGTCATTCTGTGAGGAATATATAGTAACTAGAAACATATTCTCCAAACAACTGAGCCCCAAAATACATGAAGCCAAATCTAGAAGAATATACAGCAGAAAGAGATAATTTAACAATAATAGATGAATACTTCAATACTCAGTTTAAATAACGGATAACACAACTAGACAAACTTTCAACAAGGAAATAATAGACTTGAACAAGACTATGAAACAAATAGATCTAAGAGAAATCTGTACAAAGTTCCACCCAGTGACAGCATAAGATGCATTCATATCCAGTGCACACAGAACATTCTCCAGTATAGATCATAAAACAAGTTTCAATACATTTAAAATGACTGTAATTGTACAAAGAATATTCTCAGACCAAAATTAAATTAAATTAGAAATCAATAACAAAGAAAATTTGGGAAATTCACAAATATTTTTAAAAATTAAACCTCCTAAATAAATGAGTCAAGGAAGAAAATAACAGGGAAAATTAGAAAATACCTTGAAGAATTAAAATGAAAACATTGTGGGGCTCCTCGGTGGCTCAGTGGGTTAAGCCTCCAACTTCAGCTCAAGTCATGATCTCACAGTTTGTGGGTTTGAGCCCTGCGTTGGGCTCTGTGTTGACAGTTCAGAGCCTGGAGTATGCTATCAATTCTGTGTCTCCCTCTCTGCCTCTCCCCTGCTCATGCTCGATCTCTGGCACTCAAAAATAAATAAACATTTAAAAAATGTTTTTAATACAAAAAATAAAAATAAATGATAAAATGAAAACATTGTGTACCAAAAACAGTAGGCAGTTAAAGAAGTGCTCAGTGGGGAATTTACAGCCAGATGATGAAAGGAAAGGACAAGCAAAAATGCAGTGATGTATTCAGTACAAAACTTAGGCTGGAATTAGGGGACGATTCTTATTTGGGGTCTGTCATAAAGTTCCTGTGTAACTTCAGTAAGTCATTCAAATTCTCAAGGCCTCCATTTCCTCATTAATAAAGTAAGAAGATTGGAATAAATATCTCCAAGGTCTTTTCTAGCCTTTCATCCTATGGCTCTTAGTGTCTTAACTAGCTTTTCCATTTCCCTCTGTGCCCTCAAAAAATGGGTGAAACTCACTCAGCCTGTTTTCTTGTCATGTTGTGTGATGCTAGCCCATCTTAGATTTGCTCTTTTAAACTTCATTATTGTAACACAGACTCACCAATTACTATTTTGCATATTGCCTTGTTCCCCTTCTAACCATCCCATATTTTTAAAAGTGGCATTCTCTTGCATGTTTGAGTATTCTCTTCCCTCCCTGGATAAAGCATTGGTGCAACTCTCAAACTTCCTTCTCTGACTTTAAGTATTTAGAGTTTCATCAGTGACCTCTTGAACATTTATGTTTTCCATGGGCCCCTTCGAAATGTGTTAGCACTTTGGGCAGTTTAAGAATGGTGTGTGAGTTGTGTACTGGATGAAAGATCCACTCGCACTGTCAGAAATGATTATGTGTCAGGTAACAAGTTTTGCTCAGGATCTTAGTGTAGCCTGGCAAATTTTTATCTGCTGGCTTGCCTTAGGAAAGAGGTTATTCGCTAGCTCAAAAGAAAGGTGTTCAATGCCACTTGTTACATTTTTATTTCCTGAAATACAGTAGTAAAACGGGAGGGAATTTAGGATGGTGGATACTTTTTGCCAACACAAATATAAGACAGAAAAGGCTGAGAGGCTGCCTTGTTAACTTTAAAAGATCAAGGGGATAGGACCAAGGAGTTCTGATTTGACACAGCCAGCAAGAGAAAAAGTGAGATACTGAGGAATCTAATCTGGCCACCAGCGGAGGCACCATGCTGCCAATAGACCCTTGTAAAGAAATGTACCTGATCTATTATCTAAAGAATCTCTAGCATCTGGACTTTACTTAGTCATATGCTCATCAATTTCATTCAAGGGTCAGAAAGTTTGAATATCTTTTTCTTGTAATCAATGGTGTGATATGTGTACATTTGTTACCTAAATAAAGTAATGTGGTACAAAATACAATCAAAGTAGCACTTGGGCATCTATATGCTACCAATAAGATAGGCAGAGTATGGCTGCTAACAAGTATTTAATTCAAAACCCTGAAACAGTTGCTAATAGTCTCAACACCTACACTCAAATCTTTTCCTTGGTTTTCACCAGTAAACAATATTGATTAGGTACCACTAAGTGTGAGCATCAAGCTCAGTACTGACCCAGTGTCTTGTACTTCATCATATGTACTTTTCAAAACTTTTCTAAAGAGATCAAGGCTGGTTTACATCATTAAGGGGGGATTTGGCAACACAAAAATAAATGGGAAGGGGACTAAGAAGGATCTTTCCGCCTAGCTAGAAGGGAACTTTTAAAAACAGGTAAAATCCTGAAATGGGTAGACTGTGCATTCTGGGAGATTCTCTAGAATTCTTTGTCTCTCCCCCCACCCCGCCCTGCGCGCGCGCGCGCACACACACACACACACACACACACACACACACCGGCCAATGGCTCAGTAGGACCTATTTAACTATCTGAGTTATTCTGTCCTCTCTTCCCTCTCCTCTCCTAAAGCTTGTTCCTCATTTAAACATACATACACACACACACACATATATATATACACACATACATACATACATACATACATACATACATACATATATATGTATGTATGTATGTATATAGTTCACTGATATCAGGTAACTTGGTGTTCTCCCTCCAGCAATTTTTGTATATTAAGCTTCACTCCTAATTATAAATGAACCTGTCTACCACTCCAACCTCACCCTCCAAAGAATTTCAAGCAGCAGTCAAGACCCAATCTTAGGGGCAGGCAGTGGGAAGGGGGACTTTATTAAAGTTTTTCCCATAACTTAAGTATCCTATGTGATTCCAAAGCTGGAGCAAATAGCCAGGAATGCTATGCTCCAAAAGGCCCCACTGTCTGTCATAACACTGGCTTCGGTTGTACACAATCATTTCATTAAGATAAACTTCATAAAGCAAAACTGACTCAGTGTTAGAAAGACAGAAAATGTTCTAATGTTAGCCCAGTTCACATTGGTTTAAACCTCTAGATAGAACTCCCTTCCCTTTCAAAAACTGCCTTGGGGCTTTTAAGAATCACAGACAGTCTGTGTCTCCACAGCCACCTCCTTCAGCTCACTTCTGGGAAAGAAGTGAACCCCTTCAGGAAAATGTGTTCTCCTGAGAAGCTGCTTAGCCCCTCTTCCCTCAGCACTTGCAGACTTTCCACAAAATTGAAAGTAAGCTAATGACTTTGTGAGTTCAAGCCCACGCCCCTGCCACCCTGGTTTTATTTACCTCCTCTGTGCTGCACTGCAATCATTTTTTCCCCTGCACTTATTTACTTTGATTTTCTTAGACTTACAGTAGAAGTACTCACTAAAGCCGATCCACTCTCTATTGGCTTAAAATTGGTCAGTGGTGAGACAATAAAACAGAACTGAAACTTGAAACTGTGGACAGACTCACTTTTCTGGAGATGAGTCTGCCTATTTGATGTGACAGTGTGTTGTCAGTATTCTGTAACTGGCAGAATTTATTTCCTTCCTGGTATTTTCTCCCTCAGTCCTGGAAGGGGTGGAGTGGGGGGTGGAGGAGGAGCCTGACTTGAAAACCTGTACAGGCAAAGACATTCTGGTGCGAAAGGATCGATGGTTAAAGCAGAGTGCTAATGGAGGAGAAGTGTGACTTGGCTTTCACCAAGGGCACTCCGATAGGGATTTGTAGAAGCTGGCCCTGGTGGTGAGAAACTTCTGCTGAGGAAATATGAGGGAGGAAGTTTCAAAGAAAATTCTTTTTTATATATAAAAAATTTTTAATGCTTCTTTATTTTTGAAAGAGAGAGCAAGACACAGTGTAAGCAGAAGAGTGGCAGAGAGAGAGTGAGACACAGAATCTGAAGCAGGCTCCAGGCTCTGAGCTGTCAGCACAGAGACCAACATGGGGCTCAAACCCACGAACCGTGACATCATGACCTTAGCCAACTGAGCCACCCAGGTGCCCCCAAAGCAAATTCTTCTGCTTATCCCTGGAAATACATCATCTCCAGAAAGTGGCCCATTCTTTTTTCTTTTACCATAAAAGACTTTAGTTTACTTAATTTAACAAAAAGATTTCTTGCTCAACTATCTTTTGTATATTTAATTTATAAGTCCATTTATTTATGCTGAGAGAGAGAGAGAGAGAGAGAGAGAGAGAGAGAGAGCATGGGAGAGGCAGAGAGAAAGAGAAGGAGAGAGAAAGAGAATCCCAAGCAGGATCTGCACTGCCAGTGCAGAGCCCAATGTGGGGCTTGGACTCATGAACTGTGAGATCATGACCTGAGCAAAAATCAAGAGTTGGATATTCAACTGACTGAGCCACCCAGGTGCCCTGTGTATTTTCAATTTTAACAATTAACATGGCACAAGGAATTCCTTATGCTAATGTTATAGTTCCTTGGTTGAGACCTAACACCGATATCTGCTTTATTTACTTATTTTTTTTATTTGAGCAGAGTTAACACACAATGTTAACATTGTGTGTTACATTAGTTTCAGATATACAACATAGTGACTGGGCAAGTTTATACATCATGCTATGCACCCCACAAGTGTAGCTGCCATCTGTCATAAAAATAGACACAGAGATCAACAGAATAGAATAGAGAGCCCAGAAATAAAACAGCACTTATCTGGTCAATTAATCTATGACAAAGAAGACAAGAACATACAATGGGAAAAAGACAGTCTCTTCAATAAAGGGTGCTGGGACTCTCAACAATAGCTAAAACATGGAAAGAGCCTAAGTGTCCATCAATGGACGAATGGATCAAGAAGATGTGGTTTATCTATACCATGGAATACTACATGGCAATGAGAAAGAATGAAATCTGGCCATGTGTAGCAACATGGATGGACCTTGAGGGTGTTATGCTGAGGAAATAAGTCAGGCAGAGAAGGACAAATACCATATGTTTGCACATAGGAATTAGGAGGAACTTAACTGAGGACCATGGGGAGAAGAAGGGGGAAATGGTGGGGGAGAGAGGGCAAACCATGAGAGACTCCTTGAAATGCTGAGGAATGGAAACTGAGACTGATGGATGGGGAGGGAGGGGGAGATGGAATGAGAGGACACCCTGGATGGAGCCAGGTGCTATGTTATGTGAAGTCCATTTGATATAACTAGTTTGTGAAACAGAGTTAAAATGAGATTATACAAGATGCAAAACAATTGAACTGGACCACTTTCTCACACCAGATACAAAAAATGAACTCCAAAAGGATTGAAGGTGGCCCATTCTCACCACCCACTCCTTCCTCCCTGTGACTCTGTCCTGTCTTAACAACTTACTTCACATAGCCAGACACTTGCCCATGGTGTGCTCTCTGTCCCTCAGATCTCCACACAGCCTGGCTCCTCAAATCACCGCTGTCATGGCCCCATGTCATCCTGCTGTAGGATTTCTTCACGCACCCAGTTGCATCTCCCATCTTTGCCTGTGTCACTCTCTATTCTGTTACCCTGTTTTATCATCTTCATGGCAACACTCTCTCTATGAAGTGATCCTATTTATTTGCTTCTGTGGTTTGTTTTGTGTCTTACTTTCCTCACCAAAGTGAAAGGTCCAGAAAGGCAGGAATGTCATCTTTCTGATTCACTGCTACATCCCCAGTGCCTAGGAAAATACCCAGTACACTAGGGGCTCAAAATATTTGTGGAATGAATGAATTTATGAACAGATGGGAATTGATGCAGGTAAGAAGATATCAACTATATTCATAGGTGGAGACTCTGTGAACCCTGGGCTAGCTCGTCTATGTACCCTACCCCTACATTCTCATAAACAGAGTAGATAGAGGTACACATATGGAATCAAATTTCTCAAGTCAGACTGTGAATTCAGGGAAATTAGGTAAAAGTAATGGACTTTACAATATCACATATTTGAATACATTTCTCTGAAATCCAGCTTATCCAAGTAGGTAAGCCTACAGACCCTGAAGTGCACTGCTGAGGCCATAGTCTGGCTACATAACTGGCTTTAGTGTGAGCATGTGCAAACAGCCACTCTGTGCTTCATTTCTTTGCTTTTAAAATAAAAATAGATTTCTTCCCAAGTTGGGTTGCTGTTGAGTTAATTTGAGTAATATGCTTAAAACAGTGTCTAGCATGTCTTAGCACTATAAGAGTTTTCCATTATTACTAGGATCATTCTCATTTCTCATACTGTGCTTCTACGTGATGGGAATTTAAACATTCTTGTGCCACAGATTTCTGACAGTCTGGTGAAGCCTATGGACCATCTCTCAAAATAATGCTTTTAAAAACATAAAATAAACAACATAATACTATAAAGGAAGCAAATATATTTATTAAAAAATTTTAAAACTCTTATCTAGAAATATGTATTCTTTTTAAACACATTAAATAATAAGATATGCTGGCAGGACTCATAACCACCAAACTTTTAAAGTCATGAAAAGCATACACAATAGTTCAAGATATTGTTGGTCATCAGTAGTAACTGAAGGGAAAGCTAAATTCTAGTTAGAGATTAGAGAAAATGAAGATGCTAATTGTTTTTCCCATTGCAGTTCACAGACACTGAGTATATCCACAGTTCGTGTAATCCAAGATACGAATTTCTGCTATAAGTACTGCTTCCAGTTCCTTTAACAGCTATTCCATAAATTTTATATATGTATTTTTAGATATGAATGTGATTTGACTCCTATATATATATATAGATATATATATCCAACAGCAGTGGCCATGCACATAAACACAAAGAATGGTTATTACAGTCTGTCTGAAATGGTGAAAGACTGTAAATGACCCACATATCCACTGACAAAAATTTTTTAAATAATTTTATTAATCTGCACCCTAAGAAATGTTTTTGTTGGTTTGTTAAGGAAGAAGATAAAGGCTGAAAACTGTCTCCATATACTGACATAAAACATACTCTAAATAGCTTTATCTCATTTTTGTAAAAACGCAATTAATCGTATAGATATACTGGTTAAGAGTGGTTATGGGGGTGGTTGATTATGGGAAACTTTCACTTTCTACACATTACAGTAATTTTTTTTCCAATCAGCCTGTATCTTCAATGATAAAAAATATGATGATTACTTTTGAAAAATCAAACCCAGCCCTCTCAAGTTTCCTGGCATCCAGAAACTTATATTTTAGTGAATATGTAGAAGATCAAACATAGTTATTTGCAAGCCAGTGAAAAGTCTCAGAAAGATAATCTCTGGGGCTTTTCCCAGAATTCCTACATAGAAGACGATGCTGCGGTTCTCAAGCCACAGTCTATTGGTTTTGTGTTACTCAGACATGAACTAGCATTTAATATCAAAAGTTTTGAAATCTTTTTGCTCCCTTTAGTTTAGTTCTGCTAATGTTACTTTTTCTGGACCCCTCTCTCTACCCACTCATTAGGATTGTTGCTCCTTGGTGTGAACCAACTGCTTAAACAATGCCCGTGGCCCATTTCTTGTTCTTTATTCTGCCTGCAGCAAAACATTTCTTTGCACTCCCTGCCATCGCAAGCTCAGTCCACTCCTGCCATCAGGCCTCATCCTCTTACTGGAAAAGAGGCTATTGTGGGTATGGCAACTGCAAGGCCATTTCTGCATATACATATTTAAGCATCACCCTGCAACACAAAGTTGATGGCAACAGTTTGTTCCAGGAATCCAAGCTTTTACGAGAACACTGCCACTCCTCTTCCTTTCAGGTGCACATCTCATCACCTCTCAACTCAGAGGAAGCTAGCTCCTGCCTCCACCATGCTTGTCTAAAGTCTCCAACAAGCTCCATGCAGGCTGCTGCTCTTTTCTCATTTGTCCTCATGAAATCTGATACTGTTGCTCACTGGCACGTTTGTGAATGTCTGTCCTTCTTTACTTCTGGATTATCATGTTATTGATTTTCTTCTTTCTTCTCCTTCATATACTTTCCTTTTCCACTCTTAAATGTGAGCATTCTTGGGGTGCCTTGGTGGCTCAGTCAGTTAAGCGTCTGACTTCAGCTCAGGTCATGATCTCACAGTTTGTGAGTTTGACTCCCATGCTGGGCTCTGTCCCGAAAGCCTGCTTTGGATTCTATGTCTCCCTTTCTCTCTGCTCCTCCCCTGCTGGTGCTCTATCTCTCTCTCTCTCAAAAATAAATAATATTTTAAAAAACTGTGACCAATCTTCAAGACTCCATTTATGGTTGTAGAACTACGGCCGATAAGCACCTCCAAATTCAGCATGTCAAATCCTAAATTTAGCATTTTCCCCCAAACCTTCTTTTCTTTATTCTCAATTTCCAACCTCAATGCATAACACCTTGGGTTTCTATTTGCTAAAGACCAGCTATGTAGCACCCTGCTAGAAGTCTCCTTAGCCTCACAGCTCAATTCTCTTTTGGCTCTATAGCTTTTACCCCCTTAAATTTCTTCAATCCAACCATTTTACCCCATTATTAGCTTAATTCAAAGTAACATTAGTACTCCTTACCTGGACAACCTCAACACTCTCCCACCCAGCCTTCTTGCCTGTAGTTTACCAGCCTCCATTTATAAATTACATATATTCAGCTGGGGAATGTTCTTATTTTAAAAATAAGTTTAAATTGTGAGGCCCCTAAAGCAAAATTATGCCAAAATTCCATATACTATACCACATTAGGTTTACTCTAGACACTGCAACTTCACAGGAAAACAAGTAAACAAACAAAAAAAATTTGGTCATAGGCAACAAAAACAAAAATTGACAAAGGGGACTACTAAAACTAAACATCTTCTGCACAGCAAAGGAAACAATCAACAGAAGTTAAAGAAAACTTATTGGAATGGGAGAAGATATTTGCAAACCATATATCTGATCAATGGTTAATATCCAAAATATATTTTAAAAAACTTCTATAAATCAATGACAATAATAACAAAAATCTGATTAAAAATGGTCAATGGACTTAAATAAACATTTTTCCAAAGATGATATGCAAATGCCAAAAGATACATGAAAAGGTGCTCAACATCATTAAATATCAGAGAAACACAAATCAAAAGCACAATGAGAGCTCGCCTCATATCTGTTAAAATGGCTATTATTAAAAAGCAAAAGATAGGTATTGCTGAAGATGTGGAGAGAAAGGAATCTTTGCACACTGTTGGTGGGAATGTAAAATGATGTAGCCACTATGGAAACCAGGATGAAAGTTCCTCATTAAATTAAAAACAGAACTAATATATGATCCAACGATCCCACTTCTTGGTATATATTCAAACAAAGTGAAATCAGAATCAGAGATATCTGCATTCCCATGTCCACTGCATCATTATTTGCAATAACCAAGACGTGAAAGCAGCTTAAAAGACGATCAATGAATGCATGGATTAAGACAATGTGGCAATAATGGAGTATTATTCAGGCTTACAAAAGGATACCTTGACATTTGTGACAACATGGATGAAACTGAAAGACAACATGATAAATAAAATAAGATAAACACAAAAGGACAAATACTACACAATCTCACATTTATGAGGAATTTAAAATAGTTAAACTAATAGAAGCAGATAGTAGAATGGTAGTTGAGGGGAGGCGGAGGTGGGGAGATACTGATAAAAGGATGCAAATATTCAGTTATGCAAAATAAATAAATCCTAGAGATCTACTATAGCATAGTGCCTATAGTTAACAGTACTATATATTTAAAAATTTGCTAAAAAGGTCTTATGTTAGGTATTCTTAGCACAAATAATAATAATAAATAAAAGTGGGAGGAAGCTTTTAGAAGTAAGGGATATGTTCATGGGATTGACTAAGGTGATGGATTCATGGGTATATACTTATCTCCAAATTCACCAAAGGTACACATTAAATATGTATAATTTTTGTATGTCAATCATACCTCAATAAAGTGGTTTAAAAAATACCTAGAAAATACTATCAATACTATCAATACAAGATTATTGTATTTGTGTGTCCTAAATAAATGATGCTCCTGAGGTTTACAAGCAAAAAAAAAAAAAAAAATACAAATGTCATTTATTCAGTCAGAGGAAAAGAACTCCCTAAATAACTTAGCGACATTATTAGCAACCAAAAACAAGCTACAAGTTAATATGTAATAATGGATGAAATATATGAAAATAATATAAATAAATAAATAAATAAAATTCTATTAAGAAGGCCATGCTTTCTATGAAGGCAGCATTTGTTCCAAGAGACTGAATATATATTTCCTTTATTGATTTTAGAAGAAATAGAATATATACAAAGAGTTACACCTCAAGCTCTATTCATAGATATTTCTAATAAAAATTTAAGGCTATTAATAAGGCCACAGCAGACAGTGATACTGGAAAACACAAATCTCTTTTGGGGACATTTGCAGCCAATAAAAGAAGAATTTCTTTATTAATAAAGAACTGAAAGGAAAAAAACAAAGCTGGCATCTCTGGCTTTCTTAAAGCAGGCTTGAGTTTGCACCCCTATAAATGCATTTTCTTCTCTCAGCCTGTCCTTAACTTCTTCCATTCCTCTCAGAAGCACAGGGAAATTCCAATGTTCTCCTGTGTCACTGACCAAAGACAAGCACATCAGCTGTGGTAGAAGTTGCTAGTTCCCTGGTGACTGTATCAGAAACCCATGTATTTCTCCAGGTATTACTCAGCATGCAATACCTTCAGTAAATAAACAGTTATGGCCTCTTTATGGTTCAGACAACAAAAACACAAATGAATCTAGGTGAAGGTAGAGGTTGGAGGTGGGGATGAGGTCAGGGTGGTAAAGAAGAGAAAGAGAAAGAGTGATATGAAGGGAAATCCCCTTCTTGACTCTGGGCACAGTTTTTTTTTCTCTCTCTCTTTCTGAAGTATCATTTTGCATCAAACCCAGCTTAATGAACTTACCCCTCTGTTAGACCCTGTGGTGGGGTTACAAAAAAATTTTCCCCAAGTTGTGAATCAATCTATTATTATACATGGAAAACAACTGGAAAATAACATAGGGCATTTTATTAGCAAAGGTCAGTTATAATCAAATGATTCAGAATTCTTGCTTTGAGTAGTTAGGATGAAGAGGTGCAGGAGCCAGAATTTATTAAGATTCTGAATTTTGGATATGTAAACTATTTTGAAAGGCAGAGTACAAGCATCAGTAGATCATAAGGGGCTTGGCTCAATAAATTGGGCTTGCCCTTCTTACAAAAGTCTAGAAACTTGAAATCTCTTAAGGATTTCTCAAAGGTCATTCTATGTTAAGCTTTAACTCAATTCTGCTTTTCTTCACAATTATTTAAAAACCCTAATAACAAATTTACTTTGATTTTATACTTAGTTACCTCTCTTTGTGTAGTCTTAGGAGTCATGAAACAAGAACCAGTAAAAATAAAATCTCAAAAAAAATGGTTCTCTTCCTCTTTCACTTTCCCTGATCTTCATGAGCAATGTAGTTCAAAGACATTAGGTAGGACTGAGCCTGACAGACATTAAAACAAGGGGTGTAGGAGGAATATCTTGATATAAGGTGTTGCAGCCCGTAAGTAGTAAGGGTGGTGTCCATACAGGAAACATAACCTGAGTAGACTGAGTATGGAGTCCATGAATAAGGGTAGCTTGGCACAGGTGGGAGAGCCTGAGCAGGGTTAGTAAGACTTCCAGCACTGGAGGGAGGTTCGAAGTGGCTGGTGAAAGTGAGAAGGATGCTAACTTGAGTATATAAACTGGCCACTCTTGTAAGGAGCTGTGAAGAAGACATGATGTGTCTGAATTCAAGAAAGATACAGAGGGTGTCAACACAGAAGGTAGTGCAATATAGGGTGTTGAGACCAAGTGGTAGATGAGGAGAGTATCTGTATGGGAAGGCAGCCTGGCGAGATGTCAGAGTCTAAGTAGGCTGATGAGGGCATCCACATAGATGGGAAGAACTATACAAGTTGTCTCTGTCTATGTGGGATGAAGAGGGGTGGTCCAGTGTCAAATGCTGTAACCTGTGCAAGGTCAGAAGAGCGGCCTTCTAAACCATGAGAGACTCTTGAATGCCAGGAACAAACTGAGGGCAGATGGGGTGGGGGTAGGGGAAGGGAAGTGATGGGCATGGAGGAGGGCACTTGTGGGGATGAGCACTGAGTGTTATATGGAAACCAACTTGACAATAAACTATTTTAAAAAAAAGAAGAAGAAGAGCAGCCTTCTTGGGAGCATTAGAGCCTGTAAAGCACCAAAGGGTGTTAGCCTGAGGATGTGGTCAATACAGGATATTTGAGCTCAGGTGGTGTCTAAGGTCCATTGAGGAATTAGAGCAGTGACAATAGGAGATTAGTTACAAACAGAGAGTTTGGTCAAATAAAAACCATATTCAGGATAACCAAAGCCTGCTTTCTCATGTTGGAAAAGAGAGTTACAAATTTAGAAAGGAATAAAATTGGAATAAATGATGTGGCATTGGATTGGAATTAGAAATATTGGCATGAAAATATGGATTTTAATATATACAGATAAGGAAATATAGATGAAAGTGTGTATTATACAAATGCAGACATACACACAAATACACACATTCCTCACTTGGTCTGTTCATTTGAAAGGGCCTGGGAGCAGCAACGACCCAAGAATAATGAGCACATCTAGCTTCTAGATCATGGTTTCTAAATACCGTCCACTAAAAAGCACCAGAACGCCTTAGGGAAGTACTTAACTCCATATCTGGGGTAAGAAAGGCAACAGAATGAGCCTGGAATGTCTTGCTATGCCGGAAAGTAAGAAAGTGCTCAAACAATGATCAGGGTGTATCAACAAACACAGAATCCAGATTGAAGAGACTCCTCCTGGCCAAACCACAGACAATTTCAACATCTAAAATAAATAATGGTAGCAATACATTTTAATCCACTGAGTAAAATGGGAATCCCTAAGACTATGTTAATATAAATAAGTGAAAAAACAAAAGTGTTATTTGAAATGCGAAGTTTGCTTAGTCTCAAAGCATCCCCTTCCTCGAACACATATGATTTTAAGGAGAAAACAGTAACTTTAGAGTGGGTTAGTGTGGGTGATATCACCTTAATAAAATGATCAAATTAACACCATCAATATGAAAAATCAAAACTGTATGCTACCCGACAGGAGGCAATGAGAAGAACAAACTTCTATGCCGTTGCCTGCCAAAGAATAACCTGAATCTGATCATGAGGAAACATCAGAGAAAATCAAATTGAAGGATACTCTATAAAATAACAAATCTGTGATCTTCAAAAGAGCCATAATCATGAAAAGTCAAAGAAAGACAACTAAAGATGGAAACAAACTAAAGAGACACAACTAAAGGTAATGCATGATTCTGAACTGGATCCTTTTCTTATGAAGGACACAATAGGGACAGCAGCTAAAAGTTCAGGGGAAAGATTAAACACTGGTAGAAATGTGTCAATGTAATGAAAATTTCCTGATTTTGGTGGTTGTTACATGTGGTTATACAGGAGACTGTCCTTGTTTGTTAGGAATACACATTTTTAGGTATAAAAGAGCATCCTGCCAACAACTTACTTTCAAATGAGTAAGTTACTCTCACATTTGAGTACTATAACTTCCATGTAAGTTTGAGATAGTTTCAGAATTTTAAAATGGTAAAATAGTCATACCACATGTGCTGGGCTGCCAAGGATATGACAAAGGCCCTAAGTGAAGTCTCTCCAGAGTGACTCAGTGAGAGAGCACACAGCATTGTGGGATAGCATACCTTATCCCACCCAGCGACCAAGGGAATGACACATCTGTGTGTCTTCATGGCAGAGATGTCCTGATGTATGTGCAGGGCAGTGCTTTCTCATTCTGAGTCATCTGGTAAAATGAGCTTCCTCTGATCTTTTTAGTAAAAATGATTTAAAAAGAAAAAAAAGCCCTTCCCTTTCGAGCCCATTTGCATTGTAGGTGAGCATCTAGTAATGGGATGGGAGAGGAACAACCCTGGATTTGAAAGTTAAAACGTGGTTTGACTTTGGCCTCCCTACCTCAGTCATTGCTACAAGTATCAAATGAGATGTGTATGAAGTCTTTATGAAGTGCTGCTGTGTAAATGCTTGTATTACATGCTAGCTCCCCACCATCAGAGCCTACATGAGTCAAAGTTAAGAAGTAGGTGAGGTTAGAGGAGGGAGGCAAGATGGCGGAGAAGTAAGGAGCTCCGTACTTGCACTCGCGCCCATACATCACACAGAAAAGATCTGAAGCCATTAGAAACCATACAAAACCTGAGAGACTGAGAGAAAAAAGGACGCAGAATCCACTGAGAAAGCCTTCTAACGTGAGTGCGAACCGGGGAAGGTAAAATCAGCCCGGGATCGGAGCCTCCAGGGTGGGAGGCGATCCCCCTCTACCCTCTACGGGAAGTGAGAGGGGAAAAGGGGAGAGTCCGAGACAGAAAAATCTCCGCTCGGTGCATAGAAAGACCGTACTTGCCAAATATCTGCACACCAGGTCCCCTCGCGACAACTGGTCCTGGGGGGGGCTGAGCACACAAACTGCTTCTTTGTGCCGCTCCTGGAGGTGGGGTTTTAAAGCGGAGCGGGTGCGCCTGCCGCCATTGTAGCTCCAGGGCGGCTGGGATCCCTGAAAGAGACGTGCAGACACCGGGCATCCGCGCTCCTGGCTGGCTGGAACTCGAGAGGGAAGGCAAAAAGCTAAAAACTGGGAAATTTGCCTGTGAGTTCGTGTTTCGGGTGACGAGCCATAGAGAGACCCGGTTTTCCTCACTCCAGCAGCGGCGCGCTTGCCGCCATTGTGGCTCCAGGGCGGCTGGGACCCCTGAAGGAGACGCGCAGACACCAGGCGTCCGCGCTCCTGGCTGGCGGGAACTCGAGAGGGAAGGCAAAGAGCTAAAAACTGGGAAATTTGCCTGTGAGTTCGTGTTTCGGGTGACAAGCCAGAGAGACCCGGTTTTCCTCACTCCAGCGGGCTCAGGCTACGCGGACGCTGCAGGCAAGCCCCCGCGCATGCGCACCAGAGCCGACCAGAGAAGAAAGCAGCGATCCTGACTCCGCCCCCAGAGCTCAGCAGGGAGCCTGGAATAGCCCGAGGGGGTTGTCTGGGAAGCTGTGTCTAAGGCAACTTCAGCGGGGCGCGGACTGGGATTTGGAGATTGGAACTGGCCTGGGTTGAAGAGTGCAACCTACTTCGGCTGCGTCCCCGGAACGGGGAGTTGACACGCCAAAAAAAAAGCGAGCTGCAGCGCGGGGTTCAAGAAGGGACTGGAGCACCGTCACTCTCCTTCCCACAATCGCCAAGGCAGAACCCCCGCCTGAGGCATCGGATCACGCCACGCCCATCCCTGCCTGAGAGGGCTACCTCAAGAAACAAGCTAGAGTACACAAGGTGAAGAGTCCCAAATATCACTACGAATAGGAAAATAAAATAACTAAGGTCCCAACAAGAGTGACCGAGGGATACCATTCAAAAACAATCTCTGAAAGGATAGGCCCTGGAAAGTCAAAGAGTTTCTTGGATATAGCAGTGCTCATAGAAACAGAGAGCATAACAGGTCTTTAAACCAACAAGAGCCGGAAAGCTAACTAAAATGACGAAACGAAAGAGCTCTCCTCCAAAGAAACTCCAAGAAGAAATGACAGCTAATGAACTGCTCAAAACAGATATCAGCAGCATAAGTGAACAAGATTTTAGAACAATAATGGTGAAATTAATAGCAGGGCTTGAAAAAAACATAGGGGACATCAAAGAAACTATGGCTACAGACAGAATGGAAAATAAAAATAGACATGAAGAATTAAAAATGCGATAAATGAGATACATAATAAATTAGAGGCCTCCAATGCACGGATTGAAGAGGCAGAAAGGAGAATAAGTGATTTAGAAGACACCATTATAGAAAAACAAGAAGCTGACAACAAAAGAAACAAACTGATCCAGAAACAGGAAAGAAGAATTCGAGAGCTCAGCGATACGGTCAAACGCAACAATATCCGTATCATAGGAATCCCAGAAGAGGAAGAGAGAGGGAAAGGTGCTGAAGGAGTCCTGGAACAAATTATAGCAGAGAACTTCCCCGACCTGGGAAGGAAGTCAATGTGGAAATACAAGAGGCTCAGAGGACTCCTCTCAGACGTAACTTGAATCGATCTTCTGCAAGACATATCATCGTAAAAATGGCCAAATACAAGGACAAAGAGAGAATTTTGAAAGCAGCTAGGGAGAAAAGGGCCCTCACATACAAAAGGAAACCTATCAGACTGGTGACAGACCTATCTACTGAAACGTGGCAGTCCAGAAAGGAATGGCAAGAGACCTTCAATGTGATGAACAGTAAAAATATGCAGCCAAGAATCCTCTATCCAGCAAGCCTGTCATTCAAAATAGAAGGAGAGATAAAAACCTTTCCAAATAAACAGAAATTGAAAGACTTTGTCACCACGAAGCCAGCCCTACAAGAAATCCTGAGGGGGATGCTCTAAAGGAAAGGTTGCAAGGAACAAAGATTCCAGAGACACCACCACAAACATGAACCCTACAAAAGATACAAAGACTTCAATCCATGAGGTCAACAATAAATTGACTTGAATGTAAATGGGCTGAATGCTCCAATCAAAAGACATAGGTAAGTAGAATGTATTAAAAACAAAAATCCATCTATATGCTGTCTACAAGAAACTCATTTTAGACTGGAAGATACGTTCAGGTTAAAAGTAAGAGGATGGAGAAATATACATCATGCTACAGGAAACCAAAAGAAAGCCGGAGTAGTGATACTTATATCAGACAAACTGGACTTTAAATTAAAGACAATCACAAGAGATGAAGAAAGGCACTACATAATAATTACAGGGTCCATCCATCAGGAAGAACTAACAATCATAAATGTCTACGTACCGAATATGGGAGCACCTAAATATCTAAAACAATTAATCACAAACAGAAACAAGCTTATAGATAAGAATGTGCTAATAGCAGGGACTTTAATACTCCGCTTACAGCAATGGATAGGTCAACCAGACAGAAAATCACTAAAGAAATAATGGACTTGAAAGACACATTGGACCAGATGGATCTGACGGATATATTTAGAACTTACATCCTGAGGCCAGGGAATTTACTTTCTTCTCAAGTGCGCATGGCACATTCTCCAAGATAGATCACATACTGGGACATAAAGCAGCCCTCAAGAAATATGAAAGAATAGAGATCATACCATGCACACTGTCAGATCACAATGCTTTGAAACTTGAAATCAATTACAGGAAGAAGTCTGGAAAACTTCCAAAAACATGGAGGTTAAAGAACACCCTTCTAAAGAATGAATGGGCCAATCAGGCAATTAGAGATGAAATTAAAAATATATGGAAACAAATGAAAATGAAAACACAACAATTCAAAATCTATGGGATGCGGCAAAGGCAGTCCTAAGAGGAAAGTACATTGCTCTCCAGGCTTATTTCAAGAGATTAGAAAAAGCACAAGTCCAAAATCTAACAGCTCACCTAAAGGAACTAGAGGCAGAGCAACAAGAACGCCCTAAACCCAGTAGAAGAAGAGAAATAGTAAAAAGTAGAGCAGAAATAAACAACATAGAGACCAAAGAAACAATTGAACAGATCCATGAAACCAAGAGTTGGTTTTTTGGAAAAGTAAACAAAATTGACAAACCTCTAGCCAGACTTATCCAAAAGAAAAGAGAGAGCACCCAAATAGACAAAATTATGAATGAAATGGACTTATTACAACCAACCCCTCAGAAATACAAGCAATTATCAGGGAATACTATGAAAAAATTATATGCCAACAAATTGGACAACTTAGAAGAAATGGACAAATTCCTAAACACACACTCACTACCAAAATTCACACGGAAGAAATAGAAAACCTGAACAGACCCATAACGAGTGAAGAAATCGAATCAGTGATCAAAAATCTCCCAACAAATAAGAGCCCTGGACCTGATGGCTTCCCTGGGAAATTCTACCAGACATTTAAAACAGAATTAATCCCAATTCTTCTCAAGCTATTCCAAAAATAGAAGTCGAAGGAAAACTCCCAGACTCATTTTATGAAGCCAGCATCACTCTGATTCCCAAGCCAGATAGAGATCCAGCAAAAAAAGAGAACTACAGGCCAATATCTTTGATGAATACGGATGCAAAAATTCTCAACAAGATCCTTGCAAATCGAATCCAGCAGCATATAAAAAGAATCATCCACCAAGATCAAGTGGGATTCATTCCTGGGTTACAGGGTTGGTTCAACATTCGCAAATCAATCAATGTGATCCATCATATCAATAAAAGAAAAGATAAAAACCATATGATCCTGTCAATAGATGCAGAAAAAGCATTTGAAAAATACAGCATCCCTTCTTAATAAAGACTCTCGAGAAAGTTGGGATAGAAGGAACCTACTTAAACATCATCAAAGCCATCTATGAGAAGCCTTCAGCTAACATCATCCTCAACGGGGAAAAACTCAGAGCTTTCCCCTGAGATCAGGAACACAACAGGGATGCCCACTCTCACCACTGCTGTTTAACATAGTGCTGGAAGTCCTAGCATAAGCCATCAGACACCAAAAGGAAATCAAAGGCATCAGAATTGGCAAAGAGGAAGTCAAACTTTCACTCTTCGCAGATGACATGATACTCTACATAGAAAACCCGACAGACTCCACCAGAAGCCTACTAGAACTGATCCAATAATTCAGCCAAGTGGCAGGGTACAAAATCAACGTACAGAAATCGGTTGCATTTTTATACACCAACAATGAAGCAACAGAAAGAGAAATCAAGAAACTGATCCCATTCACAATTGCACAAAAAAACATAAAATACCTCGGAATAAACCTAACCAAGGATACAAAAGATCTGTATGATGAAAACTATAGAAAACTTATGAAGGAAATTGAAGAAGACACAAAGAAATGGAAAAACATTCCATGCTCATGGATAGGAAGAATAAATATAGTTAAGATGTCATTACTACCTAAGGTACTCTACACATTCAATGCAATTCCAATCAAAATTGCACCAGCATACTTCTCAAAACTAGAACAAACTATCCAAAAATTTGTATGGAACCACAAAAGACCCCGAATAGCCAAAGTAATCCTGAAAAATAAAACCAAAACGGAGGGATCACCATCCCAGACTTTAGCCTCTACTACAAAGCTGTCATCATCAAGACAGTATGGTATTGGCACAAAAACAGACACACAGACCAATGGAACAGAATTGAGAACTCAGAAGTGGACCCAAAAGTATACAGCCAACTAATCTTGACAAAGTAGGAAAGAATATCCAATGGAAAAAAGACAGCCTTTTTAACAGATGGTGTTGGGAGAACTGGACAGCAACATGCAGAAGAATGAAACTAGATCATTTTCTCACACCATGCACAAAATAAACTCAAAATGGATAAAGGACCTGAATGTGAGACAGGAACACCCTATCAACACCCTAGAGGAGAAAGCAGGAAACAACCTCCTTGACCTCCACCGCAGCAACTTCTTACTTGACACATCCCAAAAAGCAAGGGAATCAAGAGCAAAAATAAACTGTTGGGACCTCCTCAAGATTAAAAGCTTTTGCACAGCCAAGGAAACAACCCAGAAAATTAATAGGCAACCAACGGAATGGGAAAAGATAGTTGCAAATGACATATCAGATAAAGGGTTGATATCCAGAATCTACAAGGAACTCACCAAACTCCACGCCCAAAAAGCAAACAACCCAGTGAAGAAATGGGCAGAAGATATGAACAGACACTTCTCCAAAGAGGACATCCAGATGGCCAACAGACACATGAAACGATGCTCAGCATGCCTCCTCATCAGGGAAATACAAATCAAAACCACACTGAGATACTACCTCACGCCAGTCAGAGTGGCTAAATGAGCAAATCAGAGAACTCTAGATGCTGGCGAGGATGTGGAGAAACGGGCACCCTCCTACACTGTTGGTGGGAATGTAAACTGGTACAGCCTCTCTGGAAAACAGTGTGGAGGTTCCTAAGGAAACTAACAATAGAACTCCCCTATGACCCAGCAATAGCACTGCTAGGAATTTACCCAAGGATACAGAAATGCTGAGGCATAGGAGCACATGTACCCCAATGTTCATAGCAGCACTCTCCACAATAGCTAAAACATGGCAAGAGCCTAAGTGTCCATCAATGGACGGATGGATCAAGAAGATGTGGTTTATCTATACATGGAATACTACATGGCAATGTGAAACAATGAAATCTGGCCATGTGTAGCAACATGGATGGACCTTGAGGGTGTTATGCTGAGCGAAATAAGTCAGGCAGAGAAGGACAAATATCATATGTGTGCACGTATAGGAGGATTAGGAGGAACTTAACAGAGGACCAAGGGGAGAAGAAGGGCAGAAATGGTGGGGGAAAGGGGGAGAGGCAAACCATGAGAGACTCTTGAATGCTGACAAAAACTGAGGACTGGTGGATGTGGGGGGGAGGAGGGGGGGGCATGGAGGAGGGCACTGTGGGGATGAGCACTGGGTGTTATGTGGAAACTAATTTGACAATAAACTACTTGTAAAAAAAAAACAAAAAGAACCAACCTTTTCAAGCCACACTGTCTGTGGCTCAAAGCCCCTAGAACACCCCAGATATTCTACTATGTCCCAGCCTCCACTCAACCATACTGTGCAACTTCAACAGCCACAGTTAAGACATACTTAGATATACTAACATTTTATCAATATCCTGGTTCTTTAAGAGGTTATAGAAATCTAAGTGCATGATGAAGTTACTTAGTTATATCTCAAAAACAAGTAATTGTGGATCAAGAAAACACAAATATTGTCTCACTTCCATAAAGAAAGATCATTTAACTTGAATTCATTCCAGTTTTCTAACCAAAGAAAGATGTTGAGGATTAATATGAGACTTGGAGATTCTTCTTCTTCTCTCTCCTCTAATCCATGATAGCTATCTCCTCTTCCTTACACTTTGAAGAGGTATCAGAGGAGGATATTTCAGAGTCTTTAATTGAAAATAATGTTAAAGAGCTATTAGATTAAAAGCAAAAGCTCATCCATCTAATGTCATTTCAGCACATGCATAAGACCCAACTACCAGGTCTAAGTGTCACGTTGTAGATGGAGAATTTCCCTCTCTTCTATATAAATACCTACTGACTTTATAGCATCCACAATAATAATTATTAAATCCACTGCCAATCATGATATAGGTGGAGTAACATGGATGTACTTACTTGTGAAAATGTACAGCGAAGATCTGTGCATTTCTGTATGTTTAACTTCTCTCTCTCTTTCTTTCTCTCTCTCTCTCTGTCTTCTCTCTCTCTCTCTCTCTCTCTCTCTCTCTCTCTCTCTCTCTCACACACACACACACACACACA